>JAYESA010000018.1:111451882-111769625 GCA_036927795.1 Iris macrosiphon
TCTCTGAATCATCTAGCTCTATCCTCTGGGTCCTTCACCATGTACTCTGCGAATTGGCTCAGCCTGCCAAATTCTGCAGCATACTCATCCACGGTCATCCCGTTCTGCTCTAAGTTCTGGAATTGCTTTTACAGAATCCCTTTGGCTACTGCAGGAAAGAATTTCCTTTTAAAGAGGTCCTTGAACTGCTCCCAAGTCAGGTTTGGATCTGCAATTCTAGGCTCATTTCTGAACCAAGTACGAGCAATATCGTGAAGCTGCAAGCCAACGGCCTCAATCTTTTGGTCCTCGGAAAGCCGAAAAACTCTTATAATCCGCTCAAAATCCTTGAGTCACTCATCAGCATAGAGGATTCCCTATATCCCCTTGAATGTCCGAGGCTCCATCTTCTTGAAGTCCTGGATGTTACCCACATTCGGTTGATCGGCATGTTGTTGCGGTTGTTGGGCAACCCTCTCCATGCCTGCTAGGGCAACCTGTTAGACATTTTCTATTCCTGCCCTCAGTATTTCTGTCTGTTTTCTCTGATCCTCTGCCTGAGCCTTTTGAGCCTCCATCATGCTTCTGAAGAGTTCGTGTAATGGCTGAGAAGGAGGAGGAAGACTCCCTGATCCAGCTGATGAGGCCTTCTGCATTGCGGATGGTGTGGGGAAAGCACCATTTTCTCTGGAACAGCGTGCTCTGGTCTTGGGTAGCATTCTGAAAGGTTGAAAGCAACAAGAATAAAGTTAATATGGCACATGATAAGGAATTATTCAAGAAAGACAATCAACTATGGAAGAGGTTCGATTGCACGAAGGGAAATAGTAAGGGTTAGCAAGTTGAGTATATGGGATCCCTAATTATGATTGAGTATTTTCCTATTCCTAGTATGTATATCCCATGGCAGGCTCGCAGTTGTACATCTAACTTGAGTACCACTACGAGTTCACAATCTTGTGCGAAACCTGACCTGCATGGGCCACCACTAAAAATGTGTCATGACCCGCATCCTGGATTTGGACATGAGTCATGAGTACGTCCAGCCTACGCCGTAGTGTCGATGGTAGAATGATGTACAATAAGCCACAAGTATAATCTATAACTCACAACATATATACATCTCCATACTATACTCAATCATAGGCACTAGTTTAAATTAATACACCAAGATAATAATGAAATAATAGTCTTGATGTGGTTTTAATGAATCTCCCTAAAACTAAATATCCAAAGTACAATATTAAACTGCCAGAGAACAATCCGGTCCAAAATAACTAACAAAATTAACTACTACTAAACTACTCCATTGCAGACGGTATCTGAGATGCTAACTCTCCCTGATCCTCCGGAAGGGCAAGATGAGGCTCTATTATGTCGCTAGCATATGGTCTATAATGTGTAGGGATTTTATCCTTATTGTAGTCACCTGAAATATTTATCCATCCAGGAAAGGAATGAGTACATCATAGTGAAAATAGTCCAACACATGGTAGAAGCTATAAGACAATAAATAGTAAAGAATATATGATAACAACAAACTGAACTCACAATAAGGCAACTAGAATAACCAAATGCTGAAGTCTTGTCATGGAAAACATGTAGTATAATATCTCTAAGCAACAAAAGAAATAACTGCAGTGTATGAAAGAACAGATGGGAACAACTATTCTATGTGATTTAAAATACCTTGTTGACATGTGAACGGTTAGGGGGTAATAACCGACAAACCACACGTGTCGTGCATGGCTGCTATTATTCTAGAAAGGCCATGGGATAGAAAGTGTAGTTCACACGTCCACTAAGTATTTTTATTCCCCAAAAGTACACATGGATTCCAAACCAGTCACGAAGAAATAACAATAATCCAGAATAGTCACGTATCTCATAATAAGAATCCATTATACTAATCCGTGTAGCAAGTATCAAGAATCAAATAATCAATACTAAATATGCATTATAGAGACTATCAAGCACTGAAAGTAATCACGGAAATGTACTCGCCTGGGGTCCTTAGCTGGTATGAATCAGAATCCAAGTCACAGTCCAAATAGCCTACGTATTACAATTTTACCATATCAAAAGATAATTTATTTAATTTTGGAATAATTACTCCAAATTTCTATTTTAATCTTATTATTTTGATTTTTAGGTCAATTCTTAAATTTTGTCCAAAGAAACTAAATTTTATCAACTCGAGACTCATGATACGCAAATCGAGGCAATCTATTGACCAAAAAATTCAACCGACACAAACTCAACTTTCATGCATGATTTTTTATAGATTTCAGCGTCAAAAACATGCTAGAATTTATGGCTCATCCAGATTCAATTTCGTTTGGGAATTATTGCACATACCAAAAACGTATTGTGCAACAGTGGTTAATTTCTAACCTAGAAGTTCTACAGAATTAACAGTACTAAAATATTTTGAATTAAATTCTGAGAAAAACATATGTCAATAATCTCGATATTAGATTTTCAAAACTTTAAACGGTTCATGATTTTGATTCCTGGTTCTCCCGAAATTGCGAAAACACAAAGACGCATCTATGTTCGAACATGTTATGCTCTAAGAATTTTTTAGAATTTAATATTCATAATTTCATCAAAAAATTTATATATATAGAAAACTAACCTCAATACGGTTCTAATGCAAGAAATTGGGCCACGTTTAGAGTCCGGAGCTATGAGTAATGGCTTTTGGAAGATGAAGGAAACCCTAGATGACAATTCTCCAAAATTGGCTAAAAGAAAATCCTAGAATTTATAAACTAAACACTGTATATATATAGGAGAGAGGGAGCAGCCGCGGCTAAAGGCATGCCACGTGGCGTCCATCCACTGCTACCCGCTCGGATCTAACGGCTAGCGTTCAAGCCGGTTTGGCTCGGCCGAGTCCGAGTCGGATTATGACTCGGCTCGGCTCAGCTCAGCTTGGCTTGGACCGACTCCACTCGCCCCCACCATCGCCCTCTCTCGCTGACAGCTGGGCCCGCTGACTGGGCTGTGCTGGCTGACACGCGGGCCAGGCTGCTACTGACTGGACGGGTTGTTTTAATTAGGCTTTGTTTTCTGGAAATTAGTTTTTAATTTATTTTTTTCTTAATTAACTCAAAATAAATGCTAAAAATAATCCAAAAATTTCCAGAAAATTCTAGAAAATATATTTGATTATTTAGAACCTAAAATAAAAGTTTGGGATATTTTTAATTATGTTTGACCCTAAAATAAATTCTTGTAAGTTCTAGGAATTTAGTGTTACTAGTTTTTAATTAACCAAAAATTATGAAAAAAGTCCCACTAGGCCTAAATTAACCTAAAATCAACATTTAAGCTAGAATTTTAGGATACGGAGGTTACAGTCATATATCCTCGTTGTTGATTTTGATTGTGCTCGTCAAGCTACTGTCATGTCTTATATTATGTCTAAAGCAGATTCTCGAGCACCACGGTCGAGAATTCTGGATAATTTTCTAGGCTAATAACTAGATTAATAATCTAGAAAGTATCTAGAGAGATTTTTTGGCTACATGCAATCCCGGTATCTCAGCGACACCTGATGGATTTGAAGCTCTCCATCATGAGGGACACTTTTCCAGAAAACCGATGAGTGTTGCACTACTAGAAAAGACAAGAAAATAATTATACCTGATAAACCTAGATTATATACCCGTTCATTTGGATAACCTGGATAGCCTGCAGGGCATGCAGCAGTAAGGAATCTCAAACTACATATGTTAGTAACGAGGACTGTTATAACCCTAATTAGCTAATAATAGCAAGCCATAGGGCATGATTGACCGTGATTGCTTAATTTTCAGTCTAGTCATGTCCTGATTTAATTAATAGCTGATCTAGACATGGTAACCGGAGTATTGATTCCAAATATCCTTGTTTGATTACTCCAGAACTGTGTAAATATTATATTACCTGTTATTCTTACTGTTTTGTCTGTATGCTGGTTTTAGGTCATAAGTTTGGCTCCCTTGTAGTACTTGCTGTTTGGGGTCTGACCCCACTAGTTTTATATGACCAGATTTTGGAGCAGGACCGCAGGATCTTCCATACTTCACTCCTCAAGATGGTGAACACGGGGAGCACCCGAGGACATGAGTGAGTTTCTCTTTCATCATCTACTTGATCTTGTATAATTATTTTTTTGAGGCGTTTAGCCATCGAGCACGTGTTTAGCTCGTGTTCTGGGATTTTGATACTGCAGTCTGTGGGCCTATATGTAAAGCATATTCTAGACTATAGCTAGAGCTGATCATATAATATTATACTCTGCTAGTTCTTTATTTTGGTAACTAGCTTCATGATCATCTGTGTATATATAGTTTGGGATGACTTACTATTATATGTTTGGTGATCATATATCTTATAACTTGTTGCTTACTTGAGATTTAGACACCTAGGATTTCTTGAGCCAGAAATAACTATTGGATTGTAGAGTAAACCCTTGCATGTCTAGACAGCCGTGACCGTATCTCGGGGTATGGAGTACTCTGGTATGCGTAGCTGGCTTTGTCTGTCCCCGCTCTCCAGTATTCTGGTTCTGGGATGTGACACTGATAATATGCCATAAGCCAGAAAGTCGTTGATTGTCCACATAAGTGCTGCTCTCATCTGATTTTTTTTTGAAATATCGTACGTGTTGGTGTATACTTTCCACTACTGATTCAACTCATCTATCAACGGTTGCAAGTATACATTGATATTCTTCTTCAGATTGTTCTGATCCAGAATAATAACGGTTAAGAACATAACCAGAGTCTTCATGCACATCCAATGCTGTAGGTTGTACGGGGTGACGATCACAGGCCAGCACGAATACTGGGAGCCCAAAAGTTTGAATGGGGTAAAACCGTCGGAGGAGAGCCCCAACCTTACATTACGCAGATTCGAAGAAAAATTGGGATACTCTCGATCAAAGTGCTTTCATGCTTCACAATCGGATTGGTGATCCAACACTCCTTTAATCTGTTCTCGCATGTGCCAACTCATATTTTTGGCAGTCTCTTTCGCCATAAACAACCTCTGCAACCACGACGTTAAATTCAAGTGATGCATCGAATCGATCGGCTTTCTTGCACCGACAGACCTTCCTGTACCAGTTATCTTGTAGCGATCAGCACCAAAAAAATCTGCACGCGTCTTAATCATTGTCGTCTTTGTAGTACATCATGCACCTATTGCGACATGCATCAATTTTTTCCTATCCCATCCAGAGCGATCTCACCATCCTCTTAGGCCGGTAGAAGTCTTCAGGTAACTTAGTACCCGCCGACAATATCTCTATAATCAACTCCATCAGTCGGTTGTAGCATTCTTACGACATGTTAAAATCGGACTTGATGCTCAACAGTCTTGTAACCACCTCCAACGGTGAATGATCCTTACAACCAAGATATAATAGAGTTATTGCATTCTCCAGTAACTCCATTAACTTTGCAGCATCGGCATTCGGTGCCTCCTCAGTTGCATCATGATTATTCGGATTGAAACTAGGTCCGACAGCATCGAAAATCATGTCATGCACCCGTCATTGTAATCAGCGTGGTCATGGACATCCATATACGACTCCATATAAGGCTCCGGCTCCGATGCTAAAGACATAAGTTCTCCGTGTGAGGTCCACTGATAGTAATTCGGCGTAAAATCCCTCGAGTACAAATGATATGTCACATCCATTTCTGAGTGATATTTTAAGTTGGGACATCTCTTACACAGACACTTAATTTTGGTGTCGTCCATGTACTGAGGGAACGCCTTGACGAACTGCAGAAACTGTTCCACCCCTGTATGGATTCATCCCGTATACCGCACATGTCATCAGGATGACGGTTGTACATCCACGAACGATGACACATGTAGTAATTCAGATCCATTTCTAGATACTTCTACAAAGATGAATAGACATCGTTCAAGTATATTGTCCAAATGGATGCAAAGATGGATACACATGTGAACACTAATAAAGGATATGTGTGACATCACGTATTCAATGTGAGCCATTCTCTGGATTTTTTTTTTTTTACTTCTGCATGCCTTTTGAGGCTATTAGAGTTAGACTAGATTTTTAAAAGTCTACTAATTTTTTGATAACTCCAATAGCTTCAAAATGCTTATAGAAGTAATTTTTTTCCAGAGAATGGCTCACATGGACACTTGACTTCGGAGGTGACGACAAGCGTTCATAGTTATTCTACTTTTATAATAAGTATTATCTATGTGAAACTATTTACCACTTAACTTATATTTATCTAGCTTGTAACATAAACCTAATTATTCTACTTTTATATTGAGTATTATCTATGTGAAATTATTTACCACTTAACATATATAATCCTATACATGTAGCTATATATGCGCTTGGTATCTAGGTATCACTTGACATTTAGTACCCCAGGTACTTACGATATTCATAATTAACTCAATACCCCATACTCAATAACTTATCCATGTATCTTGGTATATTGATACCTACTCAAGTATCTTGGGATACTAAACCAAAATTTAAATATCCTTAGATACTCAATCCTAATATACATACCCTCACTCAATACTTAAACCCTTAACATATACTAACTCACTAACACTCACTCACTAAACACACTCAAACACACACACACACTGTAAACCCCCTGATTTTTCAAGAAATTTTAATTTAGAATTTTTCACAATTTTTTATAAATTTCTGGGATTTTTCTGTAAATAAACTAAGGTATTTTAATTATTAAATGATTTTTAAATGATGTTAAATAATATTAAAATATTATAAAAATAATATTTTATGGTGTAAAATGAAAAATTAGACATAGGATAATTTTTCGGGAATTTTTTGGACCCCGAAAGTATTTTTAAAGCCCTAAAAACTAATTATTTAATTAAACCAAAATGAACCGGGTTTATTTTGAATAAACCAAACCGGACCGGGTTCAATTAAACCAAATCGGACCCTAGCGGGTCGGATCCGGGTCTAACCCGCGACCCGAAACCCGCTAGACCCGAACCCGTTTTTGTTAGCGGATCGGGCCGGATCCGCCTGACCCGACCCGACCCGCCGACCCGGCCCGAAACCCCTTTCTCTTCCTCGACCGTTCACCTCCCCTCGCCGGCTGACCTGCCGTCGCCTCCCCGACCGCTCCGGCTACCCGCAACGGCCGTCGCCGGCTGCTCCTCTTCCCCAGCCCTCCGCCTCCCGTAACCGACGTCGGACTGCCTTTCCCACTCCCTCTTCCCCACTATAAAAACCCTAGCCGCCCGGAGCTCCGCCCCCTAGACCTCGCCGGAGTCCCCTGCCTCCTTCCTCCTCTTCCCACAGCGCTGCCCCGGCCCGCCTCCTCCGGCGGACTCCTCCACCAGCAGCAGCAGCAGCGGGCATCACCTCCGGCCGCCGTGCCTCCTCCCCGCTGCCGCCCCGACTCCTCCAGAACCCTCAACCCCCCCCCCCCCCGCCGGATCTCCCAGCCCCTGCGCCGTCTCCTCCATTACCCGTCCACCGTCCACCGTCCTCCAGAACCTCCCGACCCGTCCGGCTCCTCCTCCAGCGCCTCGCCTCTGCTGCCCCGCCTCCCCCGACTTCAGTAGCAGCCGGCCGTCCCCGAGCCAGCCACCTCCGTCGGCACCTCCCCGCCTCGCCGCCAGCCTCCAGCGAGCCGCCCAGCCCCTCGTCGAGCTACCCCGGCCAGCAGCAACTCACCGGCGAGCCCAGCCAACTCCGGCAAGCCCAAACCCTAGCTCGGCCTGGACACAGACACTGCGTCGTGTCGACGCGGACACAAAAATCTCGGTTTTTGGAGCTCTGTTCAGGTACCCATTTCTCTCTCCTCGCTGCCCCATTTTCGATTCCGTTTGTTGCATCGCGAACCCTACGTGACCCTCTCGATGCCCGTGCAATCCGCTCGGTACATCGCGTCCTGTGGCGATCGTGAACCGTGATCCAAAAATAGGAAAAACAACGCCCCATTTTACCCCGGAACCGAGTACGCCCCGCCAAACGGAACGACTTGGTCGCATGCGGTCTTCACCGATACGTGCTCGCCGTCGATACGGACGTACGAGATTTTGCAAAAGTTGATTCGGATGTGCGTGCACACCGGAATCAACGCGTATCCGCAAATAACGCCCCGTATCCGTCCTTTCTGGTTCTCGCTGTAACTTAGTGTACACACGTCGGATCGGAACGAAACTTGCGCCATCGGACTTATAGCAATACGCAGGTCCTGTGACCAAGTTTGGTTCGATTCTGAGAACGTTGACAAAATCGTGTATCGTGGGCCCCACAGGCTCCACTTGACGGGCGATATTGTGATCGGCTCATCGGAATCCAATTTTGGAAGTTTCGTTGGGTTCATATCATCGTTCCTGACTCGTTGACACTAAGTTTGACAGATTTGGAGACCTTTGACCCTGACACATTTTTCGGTACAAAGCGGCCCACATATGGACCCCGCTTTGACTTGAAAATATCATTTTTGCCCCTGTGTCCAAATTGGACTCAAGGACAGGCGTTTCTAACTGATTAATATTTTTTGGATCTGATGGTGATATTTATTTCAGCAACCAGAGTACTACCTGCAAATCCCGCTGAAGTCAGAGCTACAATTGGAACCGGAACCCCAGACAAGTGTACCTTGCCAAACTCTGCAGTTTTGTTATATATTTTCTTGACTTATTTATTTATATCTTGTACATGCTTGACCTAGGACCGTGTGACTTTACTTAGCGTCCGATTATAGTCTGGTGCCAACACCGTACGCGGAGTTGTGTAACGTCACCTAGAGATGGATATCGTGATCCTTTGCATTCTCGTATTTGCTCTATCAAGTACGTTTTACCCAGGACACCTGATACTATTCATGATACAGAATCGTCCTGAGATATTCATGGTGATTCTGTATAGGATATAGTTTTTCATGACTTATTCCTTTGCTTAGATATTATATGACTTGATGCATTAGTTATGATCCTTCGTGGCATGGACATGAGACGTCGTGGACATGAGACGTATGATTACATTAGGTGGGGAGAGACACACAAACTACAGGTTGATTATATATATTATGCCGACGTCTTAGTCTCTCTCCGAGCTAGACAACCACATGATATCACTGCTACCGGCTCCCCGACACAGAGCTTGTAGTAGTTTCAGCTTGAGTTCTAGTGCTGCTCTCATCTTGCATATCACTTAGTTGGTTATATTTACCCTATTGTTTCATTTATTTGCTGCACTGTATTTATTTTGGTATGATTATTCTTGTACCTTGCTATATCCCCTGAGGACCTGGATCCTGATTATGTCCCCAGGATTAGCAGACGAGATCGATCCCGAGGTATACGGGACAGGTGCACTAGCGAAAGCAGAAGCAGGTTCAGGAGCAGGCAGTGGAGCAGAACCAGGAACCAAGGAATAGGTGATTGCCATGAATTTTCTGAGTATATGTTCCTTTCATACTCAGTCAGTGATGTGATTTACTTTTTTGTTTAATGAACCATTGTATCAGACTTGATTTATCGGGTTGTTCCCCGATTTAAATTACTTATGACTTGATGATGATGTTTATATTTTCTTTTGTTGATATTGATATATTCATTCTGTGGATGAGATTAGTAAACCCTGATCGTTGTATTACAGCTTAAGTATGCCCCGATGGATCCATTAAATTGGGTTTGTCCATCGGTGTGTGCTGCTGGCCATTATCACGCGGCCAGTCCCTCGATATTTTGGGACTGGGGCGTGACATAGTTTTTGTGGTGGCCCATGCAGGTCAACGACTAAATTGTTCGGTTTCAACTTAGGGACCGAATAGGCCTGCAATAAAGAATAGGATAAGTTTTTAGGATCTCATCCACTTGCTTGAAACGTTCTTGATATCTATATCGGATTCGAATCAATTTCTTGAATTGCATCCTGCCTTGATTCCTGTACGTCTCTTATTGTTTATTTTTGTTGCAGAGTTATGGATTCACGAGCAAACAACAAGACTCCTGCAATATCACCACGAGATGCTGTGGTAACCAACGAAGATGAAGTGACACCAGTCGATGAAGGACAATCAGCTCAACAACACAGTCAAGCGAATCAGCATACCTCAAGAAACCAACAAAATGATATTCCAACATTGATGCAATTTACTCCACCAATGCCCGTAATTCCACAAGGACAGGCCATGGACGGGCAGCAGATGTTTCAAATGATCTATGCAATAATGCAAGATCAACAAGAGACTTTGAGTCGCAGCCTAGTAAACGCACTAGAGCAGGCAGATCTACCAGCACGACAGCCAACGACGGGCTCTATTTTTGACTTCCGCCAGCTGAAGCCCCGTACCTTCTCAGGCAAAGAAGAGCCCACAGAAGTTCATGAATGGCTCACCAACACTCAACATCAATTAGAAGCAGCTAAGATTCCACGAGAACGTTGGATGACTGCAGTCAGAATACAATTGACGGATAATGCACATCATTGGTGGCTATCCGAGGAGACACGGCTCGGACCAGACCGAGTCACTTGGAAAGAGTTTTCCAGACTCTTTCAGGAGATGTACATTCCAGCCATCGTTCGATCAGAACTTCGGGACAAGTTCAATCGCCTCACTCAAGACAATCTGACAGTGGAAGAGTACAATGCTGAGTTCATTCATCTAAGTCGCTTCGCCCCAACCCTGATCCCGACATAAGAAGAGAAGGCTGAGAAGTTCTTCGACGGACTAAACTTTGAGCTACAGAAACTAATTAGATCCGTTGCTCCTACATCATACCCGGACATCCTTGCTGCAGCCCGACGCATGGAGCGCATCACTAGAAGAGAGACCAGTCTGAAGCGATAGTCCACATCAGCACCAACCGGAGCACCACAGGAAAAAGTTGCAAAAAGACCTCACATACACCAGCCATCTGGAGCATCTTCACAGGCACAACCTATCTGTCAATATTGTCACAAGCGAGGCCATATAGAGAACGAGTGCAAACGAAAAAGGAAAGTATGTTTAGCTTGCGGGTCCAGTCAGCATTTAGTGAAGGAATGCCCCGAGCTTCGAGAAGGAGCACCAATGGTAAACCAACAAGCGTTACCAGTACCGAGGCCAGCCTATCCAGCATTGGGAGCACCGCAAACAAAAGTTGAAGGAGTCCTACCACCATCTCCAGGAGGGTATCAGCCGAGGCCACCTTTGATACCCCAGGCACTACTCTTCCAGCAGGCTCAGCAACAGCAGAGGAATCGACTGCAAGGACATGGACAAGCCCTGGCGATGACCTTGGAGAACGCACAGAATCATGGAATAGCTAATGCGCGTAAGTGATTCGTAGATATCGTTTCTAGATTTGCTTTAGTTCGTGCCTGCTGGTTCGTGACCTTAGCCTTGACCTGACAGTTTTAACTTGCTAATTAATGTTAACCTAATATGTTTTATAATTGATAACCTAGTGATAACCTAAGTAATTTTGAATTTGCCAATAACTTAGAATATTTTATAATTGTTAACCTAATATGTTTTTGAAAGATAACCTGGTTTTCTAAAACTGTAATTTTCTAGATTTCCTACATTTGGGAAATTGCATAACTTCCATCGCTCAGGGAAATGATTTTCCCTATGTGTTATTCTTACACTCTCAACCTTGATTCTCCTTGATCGTGATGTGCTTCAAAAAAAAAATTTGTAACCATGTCATCTCTGTTGACCGGTTATTCTTTGATTGCGAGGATGCAATCTTCTTAAGGGGGGTAGATTGTAAACCTCCTGATTTTTCAAGAAATTTTAATTTAGAATTTTTCACAATTTTTTGTAAATTTTTGGGATTTTTCTGTAATTAAACTAAGGTATTTTAATTATTAAATAAATTTTAAATAATATTAAATAATATTAAAATATTATAAAAATAATATTTTATAGTGTAAAATGAAAAATTAGACATAGAGTAATTTTTTGAGAATTTATTGGACCCCGGAAGTATTTTTAAAGCCCTAAAAACTAATTATTTAATTAAACCAAAATGAACCGGATTTATTTTGAATAAACCAAACCGGACCGGGTTCAATTGAACCAAACCGGACCCTAGCGGGTCGGATCCGGGTCTAACCCGCGACCCGAAACCCGCTAGACCCGAACCCGTTTTTGTTAGCGGATCGGGCCGGATCCGCCTGACCCGACCCGACCCGCCGACCCGGCCCGAAACCCCTTTCTCTTCCTCGACCGTTCACCTCCCCTCGCCGGCTGACCTGCCGTCGCCTCGCCTCCCCGACCGCTCCGGCTACCCGTAACGGCCGTCGCCGGCTGCTCCTCTTCCCCAGCCCTCCGCCTCCCGTAACCGATGCCGGACTGCCTTTCCCTCTCCCTCTTCCCCACTATAAAAACCCTAGCCGCCCGGAGCTCCGCCCCCTAGACCTCGCCGGAGTCCCCTGCCTCTTTCCTTCTCTTCCCGCAGCGCTGCCCCCGGCCCGCCTCCTCCGGCGGACTCCTCCACCAGCAGCAGCAGCAGCGGGCATCGCCTCAGGCCGCCGTGCCTCCTCCCCGCTGCCGCCCCGACTCCTCCAGAACCCTCGACCCCCCCGTCGGATCTCCCAGCCCCTATGTCGTCTCCTCCATCACCCGTCCACCGTCCACCGTCCTCCAGAACCTCCCGACCCGCTCGGCTCCTCCTCCAGCGCCTCGCCTCTGCTGCCCCGCCTCCCCCGACTTCAGCAGCAGCCGGCCGTCCCCGAGCCAGCCACCTCCGTCGGCACCTCCCCGCCTCGCCGCCAGCCTCCAGCGAGCCGCCCAGCCACTCGTCGAGCCGCCCCGGCCAGCAGCAACTCTCCGACGAGCCCAGCCAACTCCGGCAAGCCCTAACCCTAGCTCAGCCCGGACACAGACACTGCGTCGTGTCGACGCGGACATGAAAATCTTGGTTTTCGGAGCTCTGTTCAGGTACCCATTTCTCTCTCCTTGCTGCCCCATTTTTGATTCCGTCTGTTGCATCACGAACCCTACGTGACCCTCTCGATGCCCGTATAACCCGCTCGGTGCATCGCATCCTGTGGCGATCGCGAACCGCGATCCAAAAACAGGAAAAACAACGCCCATTTTCATCCCGGAACCGAGTACGCCCCGCTAAACGGGATGACTTGGTCGCATGCGGTCTTTACCGATACGTGTGCGCCGTCGAAACGGACGTGCAGGATTTCGCAGAAGTTGATTCGGATGTGCGTGCACACCGGAATCAACGCGTATCCGCCGATAACGTCCCGTATCTGTCCTTTCTGGTTCTCGCTGTAACTTAGTGTACACACGTCTGATCGAAACGAAACTTACGCCATCGGACTCGTAGCAATACGCAGGTCCTGTGACCCAAGTTTGGTTCGATTCTGAGAACGTTGACAAAATGGTGTGTCGTGGGCCCCACAGCTCCACTTGACGGGCGATATTATGATCGGCTCATCGAAATCTAATTCTGGAAGTTTCGTTGGGTTCGTATCATCGTTCCTGACTTGTTGACACTAAGTTTGACAGATTTGGAGACCTTTGACCCTGACACTTTTTTCGGTGCAAAGCGGCCCACATATGGACCCCGCTTTGACTTAAAAATGTTATTTTTGCCCCTATGTCCAAATTAGACTCAAGGACAGGCATTTCTAGCTGATTGATATTTTCTGGATCTGATGGTGATATTTATTTCAGCAACCGGAGTACTCCCTACAAATCCCGCTGAAGTCAGAGCTACAATTGGAACCGGAACCCCAGGCAAGTGTACCTTGCCAAACTCTGCAGTTTTGTTACATATTTTCTTGACTTATTTATTTATATCTTGTACATGCTTGACCTAGGACCGTGTGACTTTACTTAGCGCCCGATTATAGTCTGGTGCCAACACCGTACGCGGAGTTGTGTAACGTCACCTAGAGATGGATATCGTGACCCTTTGCATTCTCGTACTTGCTCTATCAAGTACGTTTTACCCAGGACACCTGACACTATTCATGATACAGAATCGTCCTGAGATATTCATGGTGATTCTGTATAGGATACAGTTTTTCATGACTTATTCCTTTGCTTAGATATTATATGACTTGATGCATTAGTTATGATCCTGAGTGGCATGGACATGAGACGTCGTGGACATAAGACGTATGATTACATTGGGTGGGGAGAGACACACAAACTACAGGTTGATTATATATATTATGCCGGCGTCTTAATCTCTCTCTGAGCTAGACAACCACATGATATCACTGCTACCGGCTCCCCGACACAGAGCTTGTAGTAGTTTCAGCTTGAGTTCTAGTGCTGCTCTCATCTTGCATATCACTTAGTTGGTTATATATTTACCCTATTGTTTCATTTATTTGCTGCACTACATTTATTTTGGCATGATTATTCTTGTACCTTGCTATGTCCTCTGAGGATCTGGATCCTGATTATGTCCCCAGGATTAGTAGACGAGATCGATCCCGAGGTATACGGGACAGGTGCACTAGCGGGAGCAGAAGCAGGTTCAGGAGCAGGCAGTGGAGCAGAACCAGGAACCAAGGAATAGGTGATTGCCATGAATTTTCTGAGTATATGTTCCTTCCATACTCAGTCAGTGATGTGATTTACTTTCTTGTTTAATGAACCATTGTATCAGACTTGATTTATCGGGTTGTTCCCCGATTTAAATTACTTGTGACTTGATGATGATGTTTATATTTTCTTTTGTTGATATTGATATATTCATTCTGTGGATGAGATTAGTAAACCCTGATCGTTGTATTACAGCTTAAGTATGCCCCGATGGATCCATTAAATTGGGTTTGTCCATCGGTGTGTGCTGCTGGCCATTATCACGCGGCCAGTCCCTCGATATTTTGGGACTGGGGCGTGACACACACACACACACACACATACCCACATGTATACAATGTGCACTCACTTGCACATGGTGCAAGTTGCTGCTATTGCTATTGAATGTTGCTGCTATTACACACACACACACACACATCACTAGTACACCCTAGATATACACTCCACTCATGACACTCACTCCAAATATAGGTTACCTGACCCTCTAACCGAGGAGGAAGATCGTTGGAGTTTAGGGGAGCCGAGGGGGGTTATCGGGGCCGAGGGGAATGTTGTGTCCTTGGTTACACGATACATATACCAATGTCGTGCCACAACCACCCGAACACGAACTCTTGTGTCAAGGATAGATTTGACACTGCTCTAACCCAAGCTGGATACTAGTTCTAGAAGAAGCCAATATCGTGTCGTGTCTCGGCTTTGAAGAGTCATTTTCGTGTCCGTGTACACGACTCTCCTTGAGTCAAGATCTGCATCGTATTGTACACGATGCCAATACCCAAGGATGCATCTAATTAACTCAGACAGCTAATTAGAAGAGAGAGAGGGTTAGGGTTTGTGTCATATCCCGTATCGTGTCAGTGTATGTATCTATGTCGTGTCCCGTGTCGTATCATGTGTCGTGTCCATGTCAAATATCTAGGGTTAGGATTTACTTGATCTTGGGGGTTGACCGAGGAAGGGATGGCCAAAAGGAGGAGGAGGTCGACGCAGGAGGTTGAGGAGGAGGAGCCCGAAGAGGAGGAGGAGGGAGGTCGTCAGCAGTAGAGCATGGTCGGAGGGGGTCGACGGAGCCCGGTCGACAGTGGGGGTCGTCGGCGGGGGGTTGGGGGGAAAGAAAACCTTTTGGAAAATTTTCGAGTGCGAATGGGAGGAAAGGAAAACTCGATCGCTATATTGAAAATAAATTAGCGACGTCGCTAAACGTCGCTAATAGCGATGTTTAGATAGTCGCTAAACGTCGCTAATGCTAAAAAAATTAGCGACTTCTTAGACGTCGCTAAACGTCGGCATTAAAAAAAAATTTAGCGACGACTTTATACGTTTATAAATGTCGCTAATTAAAAATTAACGTCGGTAAAAACGTCGCTAAATCAAAAAATTTAGCGAAATTTAGTGACGTTAAAAAAATATATAGCGACTATTCTTTCAAAAAACTCAAGTACGGTCGCTACTAGTTGTTATTCATCGCAAACAACGACATTTATTTATGGAGTCGCTAAATTCTTTAAAATTAACGACGTTAAGTTACGACGTCGCTAAAAATATCGCTATTTTATCATATTTTGGTAGTGCAAGAACATGGTCGGTGGGGGACTTGAGTGGATTTTTTTCTTTCCCACTTTAGCATTTTGTATCATTTTGGACGTTTAGCCACTTGCATTCTTTAGCCGACAAGTTCTGTACATATTTGTGTAAATTTAGACTGCAGCTGACAACGACTATGTATTATTGGCACTGTGCTAGCGCATCATTTTGCGTAGTTAGTTTCTTGAGCATTTGATAAAGCGTCGGAGACGCCTTACTGCTTCATCTTATATGTTTTTATCTTATTGCTCACTGTTCGAATGATTGAGATATTGATGTTCTGTGAGGTCCTAGGAAGACTTTATTGTAGTATGCGTCCTATTTTCTAGTTACAGCCGTGATCGATGTACGACGAATTATACTTTGTACGGAATTAGCTAGCCATGTCCGTCTTCGTATTTCGGTACTGGAATGTGACAACTTTACTAGTAAAAATAACAGAAAATTGCCTATAGAGCATAGAAATTTCATGAAATTGTGTTCAGTGCAACGAAGTTTTAAAATTTTCGAGGAGAGCAACGAAATACGTTTTTGAACAATTGTCCAAAAACGTTTTTTTAAGAATGTTTAGATGTAAACTATATAGTAATGGCTCGACCGGATTAACCATCATTTATATATATAAAAAAAAAGGTGGGGCCCCTACTTTTCCGTTCACGGAACGGTGCATTCACTAATTGTTCCAGCGGATTGACAATCATTTATTATAATAATATAAAAAAGGTGGGATAAAAAAGGACTTTTAAGTGGAGCAATTGCTAATCCGGTTTAGTTGGTACTTGGCAACATTTATTTTGAGCAATAAATCAATGCACCTTTCTGTGAACTATTGCTAATAAATGATTGTTAGCAAAAAAAATGATGGTTAAACCGGATAATAAATGTTGCCAAGTACTTGGCAATAAAAAAGGTGCATTATAGGTGGAATAATATATTTTATATCTAAACGTCCTTAAAAAAAATATTTTTGGACAATTATTCAAAAATATTTTTTTTAAGAACGTTTTATTGTTCTCCTCGAAAATTTTAATTTTTTTTTTACTCTGAACATAAGTTTATAAAACTTCTATGCTCTATATGCAATTTTTTGTAAAAATAATAATCAGAGATCCTATAATGCTTCATAAAGCATTTTTTACTTGGACCAAAATATAAATATTACCTCTTCTATTGAAAATCCAAGTATTGTAAATATAAATATGCTCTTAACATCTTAAGAAAAATTTCATTCTGATAGCATATCATGTACATATAAACAAACATAGCATTTTGGATCCTGATGGCCTAAAGTACAGGAAAAACAGTGCGTAAAACCCTGTTAGTTTTTTGATTTAGTAAAACTTTAGAGGGGTTTAAATTTTTAACCAAAGAGAAATATCAGCTTACATAAATTTTCGAAGGCCTGCTAATGAAATACTTAAAGCTATCATAATATGGTTATAAAAATCATTATTAATTATGCAGAAAATAAATCAAAATTTTAAGAAATTGTATTGCTGTGGTTTGGGCCTACTTGTTTTCAACCTCCATCAAATAAATGGAAGAAATAATAAGTCCTCGTGGTTCGGATCCACCGATCTTCCGTCATCCAGTCAGAATCTTATGTCTCTTTCTGGTAATCGCAAGGGTGGTTCGAGTTTGGTATAGCTATGTATTATATATACAAAACAATAATATTAATATAACATGATTTTGAGCATATTGCTGAAAATATATATATATATATATATATATATATATATATATATATATATATATATATATATATATGTATTATTGTAAATAGTTTGGGCTTTCTAGTAAAATTAATAATGTTATAAATCACAGTCATGGGAGCGATAGATACCGTCCCATACAATGTTTTGGTACGTCAGCACTGCGAAAATGAAGCATCCACAGTTGAGGATTTTTGACGACCGAATTCATTCCTAGGCCAAACATTATTTCAGAAAACAAAAACACATAAATAATCTCCAGCCTGATTCATTGCACATATCCTTCTTTTTTTTAATTATTTCTCCCTTGTTTTCTGAGACACGGTAGATATTGCCACCAAAGGAGGTGACATACTCTTATGGGTCGTTTGAATCAAAATTTTGTATTTTCAGCAATTTATTATTCATTTAATTTTTATGATTTTTTTTTTTTTTTTTTTTTTTACATTTGTATATCCAGCTGCCAAATGTTTCAACGGTGTGAAGCGGTACGCGTAGCATGTGTGGGACACAATTTATTCTTTATATCTCAGCAAAATAATCCAATTATTTGACTAAAGATGCAGTAGAATAGCATGTATGAGCCAAAAGGCCATCAACATCAAACTGCTGCGAGCACATAGATTCTAGCTCTTTTCTTTTGTTTACTCAATCGATCCACGACTAGAATCTATGTGCTCAAAGCAGTTTTGATGTTGATAGCTTTTTGGTATGGTCAGGAATATTGTATCAAGATTGATTGTTTCAAACAATTTTAACCAAACTTTTTTTTTAATCATAAGATTATAAAATCAGAAAATTTACAGTAGCGAAATAAATTTATATTAAATTTATGCAAACGAAACAAGTTTGTAAAATTTTAAAATACATACAGAGTCCGCCAACAGTGTTGGCGAAAAATACAACAGACGTACACGTAGGCACGAAAAAAATTAAAAAAAAATAAAGTGGACCCCACAAGCCAATTTCTGCCAACACTATTGGCTGAAATTGGGGGGGGGGACCAATTTCAGCCAACTATGTTGGCGAAAATTGGATGTGGGGGCCCACGGGTTCGATTGGGTTGGTTTGATTGGTTTGTTTTGGTTGGCTTGGTTTATTTTATTAGTTTATTTTAATTAATTATGTTTTAGTTTTATTTATTAAGTTTTGTTTTTTAATTAGATTTAAGAAAAATTATTTTAACGAAAACAATTAATTTAAATTTATTTAGTTTTATTTTGGTTTTTTTACTTGTTTTATTAGTTTTTTTGATAAATGACATAAAACAATTAATTTAAATTTTTTCTTATTAAATTTTTTCTAAATTTTTTTTTGGATGTCGAAACATCGTTTTAAATCTGTGGGCCCCCACATCCAATATAAATTTATTTCGCTACAGTAAATTTTAAATATTCGAAAATAAAATGACCGAAAGTAAAATTTGGAGGTCGAAACATCGTTTTTTTGCGATTCTAAAAATTTGAGAAGTCCGTAAAACAATGAAACTGTTTATCCCGTAGTACTTTTCGATACGATCATTTTGGCACAAACTGGACCTTGTTTCGATCTCTTAGTCAAAAGTTATGATACTTTAAAGTTTTAAAATTTATATTTTTGTCTGTAACATGTGCGTCTTGCTTCGGATAAAAAAAAATTTCTACCCGATTTGTGTTACTCTCGTCGAAAACATACAAATCGACTTATTGTTTAAAGAAAAACGATTTCAAAACAAATAGTTATGGCCGCTCGAAGTCTGCTCGACGGCAGACGTAATATTCTTATGGCAGATTTTTATTATTATTATTATTAACGTCTATTAACGGCGAAAAAATTAACGATAGAAATATAATATTAAAAAATATAAACGTCCAAATGACTTTTTGATATTTTTTTCATAATTTTTTAAACTTTGATGCTTTAGATGAAATTTATATAAAATTGGATGCTCTGGATGCAAATTTCGAAAAAAATATTTCTAAATTTTACTTAATTAATTTATTTTTATTTTATTTTGTTAAAATATATTTTATTAAATCAAATTCCAAAACTAAACTAAATAAATAAAAAAACCAAAACATAATAACTAATTAAAATAAATTAATAAAATAAACCAAACCAAACCAAACCAACCAAACAAAATCCAACCACCCAAACCAACCCGCGGGCCCCATAAGACCAAATTCCTCCAACACTGTTGGCTGAATTTGGGTTTGTGGGGTACACTTTTTGCTTTTTTGCCTACGTGTTCATTTTTTTGGTTTTCCGCCAACACTGTTGGCAGACACTGTCTCTATTTCAAAATTATCCAAACTTGTTTCGTTTGCATGAATTTAATATAAATTTATTTCGCTACAGTAAATTTTCTGTTATAAAATATGTCGATATGATAGACTTTTGGTACAATACGATATATTTTATTTTTAATAAATAATAAAATAAAGTTTTATTTTATCTTAGGATTCAAATAATTTTTTTTAATAAATGATAAAAGATTGATTTAATTCTATCTTAGTATTCAAAAGAATATTTTAATAAATAATAAAAGATAGATTTAATATTAATATTAATATTAAATTAACATTAATATTAATATTAATATTAATATTAATATTAATATTAATATTAATATTAATTTTGATTTTAACATTAACATTAAATTAAAATTAACATTAAATTAAAATTTAGTATTAATTTTAATTAATACTAAATTAAAATTAACGTTAAAATTAACATCAATTTTAATTTTAATTTTTTAAATTTTAATTAACAGTAATTATAACATTAACTTTAATATTAAAAATAAAAATAAAATTAACATTAATACTAAATTAATAGTAATATTAACATTAATTTTAATTTATATTAAATCTATCTTTTATCATTTATTTGAAAATATTAGTTTGAATCCTAAGATATAATTAAATCTCTTTTGCCATTTATTGAAAAAATTATTTGAATTTCTTTTACCATGTATATAAAGGAGTCATTTGAATCCAACGAAGTTGTAAATATACGTATGGAACCTACTGTTAAATATAATCGAAATGTACCATAAGGTAGACTTACAAGCCTACTAAGCAGAAATATATATATATATATATATATATATATATATATATATATATATATATATATATATATATATATATATATATATATATATTTCAGTTTTTTAACTTAATATCGTAATTTTGATATTCTACAAAAAGGAGATGAAAATACCCATGTCCATCCACCTCTTCACCCCCCCCCCCCTCCCTCCCGAGCATTCGATTTATTCGGTTTCAACCGAATCGAAATAGTAAAAAACGAATAAACCGAAACTCTAAAAATCCAAACCAAACAGAAATTAGCCAAAATCAAAACCGGACTGAATTGAATAAGCTATTCGGCCATTCGGTTTAATCGGTTTGTTCGGTTGGACTATTGCTATTATTTAATAGACCAGACACAAAGTTAGAATTGTAGTTAAATTATATTAAAAATTATAATTTTATACACACATTTGTTGTATTTCAAAGTTGTATCCAAAGTTAGATTTTAAAATATATATATATATATATTTGTTATTTTTAAAATATACATATTTTTAATCACAAAATATGCATATAATTAGGATATTTACATAATTGTATAAATCTTATTCGGTTTTCTGTTTTAGAACGAAACCGAGATCCAAAACCGAAACCGAATAACAAATTTTAGTATTTCCAAAACCGAAACCGAACCGAAAATTTTCAAATCGACCCGAATCTCTTATTTAGTTCGGTTCGGTCCATTTTTTGGTCAAAAACCGAATAATGCTCACCTTAGCCTCGGCTGTCCCACCACCTCACCCTCGGCTACACCCTCCTCCCGCGTGGTTGCACTACCCCTGCACCCCCTTATCTCTTCGTGCACGTTGGCACTGCTGATGTCGTTTCTGCTGCATGCGAAGAGGGGGTGGTGCGGCCGTGGGGAGGGGGGCAGCCGCATGAGGGAGGGGGTGGAGAAGGAGGAGTAATTTCATTATTTTTATATTTTTTGTTATCAAGTTAAAAATATTCAATAGTTGATGGTATCAAATTGTCGAGTAAAAAAAGTTTAGGGTATCAAGTCCAAAAACTGGAATAGTTCACAATATCATGTTGCAATTGAGGAGGGATCGTGATTCCCTCACTTATGCACCATGCATGTCCCCGAGATAGAAGATGTTATATTGTCCAGTTTATATCAAATTTTTCAAGAAAAATTGGATAGTTTAAGGATCTAATATGGACCGTCAAAAAAGTTAATACAACGACTGCTATTTCGGGGGACATACAGAGATGCATAACTGCAGGGCTCTCTCTCTCTCTCTCTCTCTCTCTCTCTCTATATATATATATATATATATATATATATATATATATATATAAAAGGGCTTCCGACTTCGAATAGTAGAGTGATAAATTGGCTTATTACAGAGATCAGGGGTCACCAGACTCGAGGAGTGTCACCCTCACTTTTCCAAATGAGGGTATTTTAGTCATTTCAATTCTTATTTAGTTATTTATAGTAATTAATTTAGTGTGATATTAAATTGCATTGTGCTTTGTGCTAATTATTATATATAGTATTATTTATTTATAGTTAGTGGACTAGCCTATTACTTAGACTTGATACTAGTGGACCTAAATTAGACTTGTCATGACAATATTTGAGCCAACTTGGACTAGGCCCAACTAGACCCATTTCCTCTAAGCTAATTAGGAGAATTAGAGTTAATTTGGACTAGTTAGAGACTTCCCAACATAGCCCTCCTTAATTATTTATCATCTATAGCAAGTGGGGGTATTTTGGTCATGTGAGGATGCTTGGTGTAGCGCCCCGTTTTCCCTAAACGGAAAGCGCGGCTAAGAAACACAAGATGGTATCGTTCGATCGGGATAGATTGAAACAAGAACTCGTCTTCGTTATGGATTTGCTTCTTCGGAATCGATTCCTATATTCAGTGGACCGTGCCCCCGGGATCGACTTAGCGGCAGAGTCAGGAGGGACCTCTCCGCTGTTATCTTTGTTGTCTCAGATTTCGATGTCGCTTGTTGCTTTCGTGCTTTGAGTTGGTTTTCGGATTTGCTTGGGTTTTTCTTGAACGGTTTCGATGGATTTCATTGTTTTCGTTCATTGTACTGCATTTAAATTCCGAGTATGGAAAGAGAGGAAGAGGTATTGATCGAGCTGTTCGTGATGCAGGTAAACGAGCAGTAGGCGGCTTACGAGCGGAGTCTTGAAGCGCCTCTTTCCTTCTCCCTTCCAACCAACTAAGTGAGTGGCTACCATCCCGATTAGCTAGACCTGCTTCCAAGTCTTCACACCTAAAATCTTGCATTATTCTTTGCCCCGATCAAACGATACCAAGTAATAACTAAAAGACTACAGATAAAAAAGGAATAGACTTGGATATTATGCTTGTCATTCAACTTGGAAACGTTTACTCATTTGCATGCTTGTTCGTTTGGAATATTCTATACATGCTTCAATTTTAGTTAGAATTCATCTTCTTCTATAATTGAGCTAAGCACCTTGTATGCCCATAATTGTTCAGGGAGGCTATGCAAAATGAATCATGCAATACTGCTTGTCTGTACTCGTGTTGCCTCAACTGCATGAATTGATAGAAAACTAAATAGACTCTGTTAGATCACGAACAACTTGTGCACAAGGTTCTGGTTCCCGCGGACGGTCGTCGGGGCACTGTGACCGATCCGATCCGGACGAAACGTCTGTATAGTCGTCTGTATCGTCGGAACGAGGCGTGCACCCGCGTTGCACATTCTTCCGTCTTGAGACTATAAATTGTCCTTCGTGGCATCTAGCCAGTGATCCTCTGTATATTTAAACCTATTGCAAACTAACTTGTGTCTTCGTGGCAGGGAAGGCATGGTAAGTATTGTGCAGGTAGTTCAGACGGACAGGTAAAAGCCACCGAACGGTGGCAAGTTTATTTCAGTAAATTCTATATGCTGCTTACTTGTAAATGAACTAAGGCAAGATAGAAACCCACAATAATATGCATGCTTCATTAAAACAACGTGTTGATTGGTATAGTTCGGTTAGCTCGCCTTCACCAGTATGTTTCGACATACTGACCCTCGTTGAAACAGGTTCCCCGCACTAAGGCGAACAGAGCGAGGAGCCAAAGTCGTCTTCCCGATCCAGTCCAGCTGTTGGCGTATTCAGATCGCGCCATCCTTGAAGTATTTTGAAGAAGGAGCTTGCAACTCTGTACACAATGCAGCTCCGTGGCAAATCCGTCCTCCAGCCCGGAGGTCTATGTCATTTTGAAGTTTAGTAAAGGGATGTAATGTACAGGACTGCTATCTCATTTTGTGTCAATACTTTTGTAAGCCCGTGCGATAAATTAGCTGACTCGTTCAAGAGTTTGTAATAGATTTTCATTATCAATAAAGAGAACTTTTCCATATTTTAACTTGTGTTCAATTTATCTGCGTACTCTGAATATGTGCTCGTTATGCAAAACATTAAAGCCTTGTGCGGGTGCAACCCCAGGCCCGTACGGAGGTCACGATTCGGGGGACGCCCCAACGATTCCACGAAATCGGGTTGTGACATAATGGTATCAGAGCACAGATTCAAGTTTCTTAGACTCTCGTGCTGGAAAAGTTCCTTTAACGATCAAATTCATGTGCGAACTCTTGAACTCGCTAGGCCAAAATGAGATACGTTCATGCAATAAGTCCATAATACATTATGATCCTAATATAATTTACCTTCTTTTGAAAGAATGGCATCGGCGCAATCTGCAGCGTTAGCACCGGACGAAACATAAGGCCAAGAAAGTAGTTCGGGAACTTCGGGAAGCTCTCGGAGCCAACGGGGCATATCTCAAGTCGATCCGCTTGAGCGGGTGATGCAAATGTTAGAAGCACAACGACAAAGAGATAATGCTCGCCAAGCCAAGTTTGAAAGCAATCTAGAGACCCGATTCTTAGTCCAACAAAAGCAGGTAGATGCCCTGCAACAGATCGTTCAGACTTTGGCTTCCAACCATTCCGCTGCAACAGCAATGACTCCGGTGGAACAGCCCGTGCTTGAAGTAGAGACGCCACAAATTCCAAGGCCGAGGGAAGTGACTGCCTTCGACTTTGGCCACTTCAAGAAAGTTTGCAACACCCATTCAACGAGACTGAGGAACCAATTGTGGATCTAGATTGGTTACGAACTTGAAGACCACTTCGCTCTGCTAGTGGTCCCCGAAGAGAAGCGCGTTGCCTGCGCACAACTACAGCTCCGCCTCAACGCGCACGATTGGTGGGATGTGCATCGACGATCTCTTCAATTTGACCATGGAGAGGATGCGATCTCGTGGATGACTTTTCGTTCCGCATTTGAAGATGAGTTTATACCCCCTCCAGTACAACATCAGATGGAGAACGAGTTCGTGCAACTGAGGCAAGGCAGCATGATAGTTAAACAGTATTCCGCCGAATTCAACCGACTCTCCAAATTCGCTAGGGCCTATTTACCTAATGCAGCGAGTCGAGCTAGAAGGTTTGAAGGTGGTCTACGTCCTGCCATTCATGTGCACGTGGTCGTTCATCAGAACGAAACAATGCGTGAAGTCATGAATCACGCTCTATCTCTCGAACCGCAGTATCCTCACGTTTCTACCAGCACTGTGCATACCTACAATCACAAACACCAAGGCAACGATAGAAGAAACAATGCTGCAAAGTGCCCTAACAACGGCGGTCCACAGAGAGGGAACACAAGGCCCTATTGTAATTTCTGCAAAAAGTCGGGGCATTCCACTGCCAATTGTTACCTCCGGAAAGGTCTATGCTTCAACTGTGGCGGACAGGGCCACGTATCTCGGGATTGTCCGCTCCCCTCTAAGCTTCTGCCCCAACAAAATAATCCCTAGCGGTAGGTTCTATTCTTAAGTTTCGGGACGAAACTTCCAATTGGTTGGGTAGGATGTAGCGCCCCATTTTTCCTAAATGGAAAGCGCGACTAAGAAACACAAGATGGTATCGTTCGATCGGGATAGATTGAAACAAGAACTCGTCCTCGTTATGGATTTGCTTCTTCGGAATCGATTCCTATATTCAGTGGACCGTGCCCCCGGGATCGACTTAGCGGCAGAGTCAGGAGGGACCTCTCCGTTGTTATCTTTGTTGCCTCGAATTTCGATGTCGCTTGTTGTTTTTGTGCTTTAAGTTGATTTTCGAATTTGCTTGGGTTTTTCTTGAACGGTTTCGATGGATTTTATTGTTTTCGTTCATTGTACTGCATTTAAATTCCAAGTATGGAAAGAGAGGAAGAGGTATTGATCGAGCTGTTCGTGATGCAGATGAACGAGCAGTAGGCGGCTTACGAGCGGAGTCTTGAAGCACCTCTTTCCTTCTCCCTTCCAACCAACTAAGTGAGTGGCTAACATCCCGATTAGCTAGCCCTGCTTCCAAGTCTTCACACCTAAAATCTTGCATTATTCTTTGCCCCGATCAAACGATACCAAGTAATAACTAAAAGACTACAGATAAAAAGGGAATAGACTTGGATATTATGCTTGTCATTCAACTTGGGAACGGTTACTCATTTGCATGCTTGTTCGTTTGAAATGTTCTATACATGCTTCAATTTTAGTTAGAATTTATCTTCTTCTATAATTGAGCTAAGCACCTTGTATGGCCATAATTGTTCAAGGAGGCTATGCAAAATGAATCATGCAATACTGCTTGTCTGTACTCGTGTTGCCTCAACTGCATGAATTGATAGAAAACTAAATAGACTCTGTTAGATCACGGACAACTTGTGCACAAGGTTTCTGGTTCCTGCGGACGGTCGCCGGGGCACTGTGACCGATCCGATCCGGACGGAACGTCTGTATAGTCGTCTGTATCGTCGGAACAAGGCGTGCACCCGCGTTGCACACTCTTCCGTCTTGAGACTATAAATTATCCTTCGTGGCATCTATCCAGTGATCCTCTGTATATTTAAACCTGTTGCAAACTAACTTGTGTCTTCGTGGCAGGGAAGGCATGGTAAGTATTGTGCAGGTAGTTCAGACGGACAGGTAAAAGCCACCGAACGGTGGCAAGTTCATTTCAGTAAATTCTATATGCTGCTTACTTGTAAATGAACTAAGACAAGATAGAAACCCACAATAATATGCATGCTTCATTAAAACAACGTGTTGATTGGTATAGTTCGGTTAGCTTGTCTTCACCAGTATGTTTCGACATACTGACCCTCGTTGAAACAGGTTCCCCGCACTAAAGTGAACCGAGCGAGGAGCCGAAGTCGTCTTCCCAATCTAGTCCAGCTGTTGGCGTGTTCAGATCGCGCCATCCTTGAAGCATTTTGAAGAAGGAGCTTGCAACTCTGTATACAATGCAGCTCCGTGGCAAAGTCGTCCTCCAGCCCGGAGGTCTATGTTATTTTAAAGCTTAGTAAAGGGATGTAATGTACAGGACTGCTATCTCATTTTGTATCAACACTTTTGTAAGCCCGTGCGACAAATTAGCTGACTTGTTCAAGAGTTTGTAATAGATGTTCATTATCAATAAAGAGAACTTTTTCATGTTTCAACTTGTGTTCAATTTATCTGCGTACTCTGAATATGTGTTCGTTATGCAAAATATTAAAGTATTGTGCGGGCGCAACCCCAGGCCCGCACGGCGGTCACGATTCAGAGGATGCCCCAACGATTCCACGGAATCGGGTCGTGACACTTGGGAAGGGAAAAACCTGGCCGACCCCTATAGGGAGAGCTCCTCTCTCTCTCCTCTTTATTTTACACTCATTTTAGATCCCCAATTCATTAGATCCCTAATTCACTTCATCTCTTCCCCAAATTTAACCCAAATTCCTCCATTCCCTCTCATTCCCATCACTTGGAGAGCTTTGGAGCTTGGAATTGCAATGAGCACTAGGAGAAGGAGCTTTGGTAAGAAGATCATGTCCGGAAGATATCCGTAGGAATATTTTATTGGAAATTCATCTCCCAATAGGTATATATCTGAATTTTCCTTCATTTTAAATTCCAAATTATGCATTGGACTCTTAGGAACAACCCAATAGCATAGGGCTACCTATAGGAAGAAATTCTAGGCTTTTTGGCTGTGTATTGTGACTTTTACAAAGTAATTTGTGTGTATTTTGGAGAAATTACGAGATTGACATATCAAGTGTGTGTCATGACACTAATTTAGTCTAATTGGACTTAGATCGGGGTTGGGATACTAGCCACGTATCCACAATTCGATGCGATTAGGCCGTATCGTGATACAGTGCGATACCGTATGATACGGAGCTCAATTTTGGGTGTTTTGTGCAATTACTCTTCAATTCTCCTTGTAGCAAGTTACTTTGGTCATATTATAGAGTGTTTGATGTGTTTGTATGATTATTGATGAAGAATTTGGGTTTTGGCCCTTCACTTGGACACGTACCATAAATTTCACAAGTACACACTCTAAGTGTTTGATCAATTGGCACTAGAATATATTAAAATAGGTATATAATGTATATATGTGATGTATATATATATACACACTAGTCTATACTATACTTATATATCTATAAATCCATTGTGTGTATGTAATTTAGTGTGGGAGCGTGTTGTGACACTCACAAGTACTGTGTGTGTTATAAACTGTGTGTAGGTGTTAATATTTGAAGATTGGATTTCAGTTACTGTGTGATTGAATGGGGGGTGAAGGCAACTGCAATTAGGCAGGTTATTCTCAATGGAGGGGATGTTGAGCTCAGAGTTTGACTATGATGAGGTTGAGGAGGAAACTGCAGGCTTTACAAAGCTATTTTAGTCATACTGTAGGTGTGCATACATATGGGATTGTCCTGGGCACTCCATGTGGGGAGAATTTGGTTGTGCAGTGTAGGCCAGATGCCTGGATCCTAGGTGGGGAAATACATTGTAGTGTGTATCATATAATTAAAGTGTCTTGTGTATGTTTATATATCTGTTTAGCGGGTTGTTTGACTGTATGCACTGATACACTAGTGAGTCTTAGTTTTAGTTGCATGTAAAGAATGTTAAGTAGCTGTGGAGGGAGTGGTTGCGGATATATAGTGTGTGACTACGGTGGTTCAGTCTGTATAGTGTTGTGTAGTACCTGAGTGATAGTTTAGTAGCTGCAGTAGCTACATGCAGTTAAGGCCAACCTTGCGGTGCAGGTGCAGACATTGCCTGGGTTGGTTCGAGCATTGGTAGAGTTGGGATCTGAGTGCTAGCTGCAGGCCATGTAAAAGGGTATATTGATATATAGGACTGTGGTTCAGTTACATCAGTGTATTAGTATGTCAGTTGTATATTAAAAGTTGTAGATTAGTTTTTAGTGAGTATGAGTTGTTAGAATCTTAGCTTAGTGTCCAGTTAGTATATTAGTATTTGATATCAAGTGGAGGGTTAGTTTTAGTCATGTTATCTATATTGTCAGTTTGTAGTAGTTGCATTGTGAAGTACTAGTTAAGGGTATCTACATTGGTAAGAGTTAGTGTAAAGTCCAAGTATTAAGTTAAGATAGAGTTGATGATAGTATTTACATGTTAAATTAGATAATTAGATTTAATATTAATATATGTTAGTTATTGTTGTATGTTAGTATATAAATGTCTATTATTAGTTAGTTATCTAATTAGATGGTTGGCTAGTTATTATGTTAGATGTTGGGTTCTAGTTACCTTGAGATATTACCAAGGTATTAGAACACTTGAGTTAAGGTATTTTGTGTATCAAGTATACTTGATACTTGATATTAGTGATAGGTAAAGGGTGTCCTAGTATCCTATGGCTTAGATTTTAGTATTAGTTAACGAGGAATTGACCTAGAAATAGCCTATAGTATGCATTTTACTCATTTATCCCTTGTTACACCAAATTAACTTGATATTTCCTATATAGGGTTGTGTGACACCAGTTCGGACACCGAGTTACCCTTTTGCTCTGAACTAGAGGCGAGTACACCTCTTTATTAGTTTTTATTTCATGATAGTGTATATATCACTTGTCCTAGAACTGCGTACTTGATATTGATACTTAGTTATACGGACTGGTACTATATGGATCCCGTCAGGAGATGTTATCCCTTATCGTGTTCAGCGGGTACTTCTTCACATATATTTCATCATGTGCATCGGGTATTGATTTTCATGTGCTTCATGTGCATCCACTATTTCGTGTGCTAGTGTGACTATATCGTATTCATGTGCGTAATATGTCGTGATTGGATCCATGAGTATTGGTTGGGGAGGGAAAGTAGAAGTTGGTTATGTGATCAGGCCCTATTTATCTCATGTGTATGTCAATTATACACCTTACGTATAATCGAGTTACCATATTTACCTCATGTGCAACCTAAGCCGATCAGATAACGAACTTGCGCTCCTAACTACATAGCTAGTATTCATGTTCTTCTACTTGCACTTTATTTCCATATTACCAGTATTTACTTTCCAGTTCTTTATTGTGATTATTTTCCTGTTCTCACCTGTATTTTCTATTCTTAATACGTGTGCATCTCGTATTCTTTTCTATTACTCGTCATATATGCTTTACTATGTATTTGGAGTTGTTTTCAGAGTTTTGTACTTCGCTCTTTTTCTGATGGGATATATTTTTCAGATGATTGACTAGAGGAGCTGTGTCCCACTTATTACGGCCCGTGGGATTGTGAGCCACTAGAGGATACTCCCCTAGAGCAGGAGGACATAGTGCCAGTGACCGATGAGGCCTAGTTATATAGTCTTGGACTTGTACTAGTCTTATTTTGGACTCATGGCATGTATATATTATTTTGGAGAGTTGATGAGCCTAGACTTATAGTATTGGACTTGAGGATATTTTGTGACTCATATTTCTCTTTTTATTCCATATCGTGCTTTCATCCTCCTTAGTTTGATATTGTGATTGAGTATTGTTTACCAATATTATATTATTATATTGTTCCTCCAGTTGGAGTTAAGATAGCATGACGGGTACCCTTATTATATTGTGTGAGATGTTTAGATAGTTATATTGCCTTAGACATCGTTCTAACCCCGATGCTGCGGCGTAGGCTAGACGTTGTTCATTACTCATGCCCTCATTCCGGGTGCGATTCGTGACACATTTTTAGTGGTGGCCCATGCAGGTCCTCGAGGTCGCAACTAGTACAATATCGTAGTAGTGCTCACATAGTATACTGCTACGAGCCTGCTTTAGGATATAGGGTATAAGCTGAGAGTATACTCAATCAAAACTAGGAACACTTCCAATTATTTTCTTTTGCTATCTCTATCTATCTGAATGCTTGTTTACTTTGAATAATTATGTCATTCCTTGATGATATCATATATTTCGCAATATTAATTCCTTTATTTAATCTATTTTCAGGATGCCGTCGAAGATGTGATCGCAGCGCTCTGTCGCAGTTTCAGTGAGGTCGGTTACTTTACCGCCTCCGCGGCGAGTAGCTACTTCTCCAGCTCCAGCTGAGAGGGTCCCCTCACTGGTCCTGGTAGGGCCTCAACAGCCACTTTTGGGGGTACTTCTCCCCCAGTTCAGTGGGCAGTTCCAACTATTTTCGAGGGACTTCTACCCCCACCACCAGTTCCAGTTGATGATACCTAGCTGTTCGCACTATTAAAGAAGATGATGGAGGCCCAGAGGGCCCAAGCTGAGGCACAACACATGCAGACTGATAAGACAGGGCATTGAGAATGCCCACAAAGTGGCCATTATCGCAGTGGAGAGGACAACGCCACCACAGCCACATGAGGTACAGCCTAGGCCTGGTACATTAGAGAACTTTAAGAAGTTGGATCCCCGGCCCTTCAAGGGGACAGAGGACATTATGTATGCAGATGACTGGTTGGAGAACATGGAGCGCGTCATGCACTTATCCCTCCTTGTAGATGATCTGAAGGTGGAGGCAGTGGGACTACAGATGATGGACATCGCTAGTACTTGGTTTCGGAATGAGCCACAGATTGTCGATCCGGGACTGACATGGGACGGGTTCAAGGACTTGTTCAAAAAGAAGTTCTTTTCGCCCACCGATAGACTTAATTTGGAGCGATAGTTCTAGAACATTCACCAGGGGAACATGTCGGTAGAGGAGTATGCTGCGGAGTTCGACAGATTGGACAGATATGCATACTACATAGTGAGGGATCCTGAGATCCGGGCGAGTAGATTCAGAGAGGGCCTGAATTGGGAGGTGGGGGCTCTAATTTTTTTGAGCCATGAGACATACGCAGACCTACTCGGCATCTAGCCGTGATACAGACGAATAAAAACAAAATGGAGCATGTCTTTCTTCTAAGTCTTGAGGGAAGCCCGCAAGGTCGAGAGAGACCTGAGTTTGAGGTCCAAGAGGGACCGAGATATCTTTGGTGGTAGCAGCAGCACGGGTCCAGCCAAGAGGCCCCATTTACAACCACAGAGATAACAGTTCCCTGCGCCTATCAGAGCACCAATACAACAGACGCACCAGATGCAAAGGCCAGCCCAGCCAACTCGTGTTTGTCCCTTCTGTCAGAAGCCAGGGCATGGGTGGGATGTTTGCAGAAAGAGGCTTGGTCAGTATTTATTTTGTGGCTCAGTAAATCACCAGCTGAGGGATTGTCCCAAGATGTTAGCTCGTACAGCTCAGGGTGTAGCCTCGTTTCAGAGAGTACCCGCGAGATACCTTGCGGGACAGCAGAGAGGACCTCCTTTGCCGCCATAGCAGCAGAGGTTCGTGCAGCACTAGCAGCAGCAGAGAGGTGCACAACAGGGACGAGCTTTTGCCCTGACCATGGAGGAGGTAGAGCCGATCGGAGACGTTATATTAGGTTCAGTCTGATTTGATTCTTTTCTAGCATATGCTTTATTTAATTTTGGTGCTTCACATAGTTTTTTTCTGTATCTTTTGCTATTAAGCACCATCTAGAGGCTGAACCGTTGGCTAGGACTTGCAAGATCACGTCCGGGGGTGGCATTATCTTGGTTAGTGATGTTTGCAAGGATCGAAGAATTTTATTGGAAGGCCGAGAGTTGAGCGTGTGTCTACTCGTAATGCCACTTCCGAGCTACGACTTACTACTCGAGATGGATTGGTTGAGTAGGCACCATGTTAGTATCGATTGTCGTGGAGGCAGAGTTTTATTTCAGCCACCAGAAGATCCAGAGCTTGAGATCGCCAGAGGAGCAGCAGTGCAGAGTGAGGATGCCTTTTGTGGAGCTATGGTAACAGACAAGGAGTTGTCACATCCGTTGATAGCAGAATTCATGGATGTTTTACCGGAGGAGTTACCGGGCTTGCCTCCAGACCGAGATATGGAGTTCTCTGTATACTTGGTTCCAGACGTACAACCGATATCTCAGTACCTCTATAGAGTCAACAACAGTGAACTGGCTGAATTAAAGAAGCAGGTGGATGAATTACAGGACAAGGGCTTCATCCGGTCCAGTTTGTCACCGTGGAGTGCTCCAGTATTGTTTGTACTGAAGAAGGATGGGTCGGTACACATGTGTATCGACTACAGGACTCTAAATAACCTCACTATCAAGAACAAATACCCGTTGCCGCGGATTGACGATCTCTTCGATCAGCTGAGCGGAGCGAAGGTATTTTCAAAGATAGACTTGAGGTCAAGATACCACCAGGTGAAAGTGAAGAAGGAAGACATTCTGAAGATAGCCTTTAGGACTCGGTATGGGCAGTTTGGGTTGACTAATGCCCCGGCAATATTCATGAACCTGATAAACAAGTTATTTCACCAATATCTGGATTAGTTCGTGGTAGTATTTATTGATGATATATTGATATATTCGAATACCCCAGAGGAGCATGAGAAGCACCTGAGGATAGTTCTGGAGACCCTCAGGAAAGAGAATCTGTATGGCAAACTTTCGAAGTGTGAGTTCTTCCTTGATAAGGTTGAATTCCTCGGGCATATGGTGATAAGAGATGGGATCTTACTGGACCCGAAGAAGATATCAGCAATTGAGCCGTGGTCTACCCCGACTTCAGTGACAGAGATCAGGAGCTTTCTAGGATTAGCAGGGTATTATCAGAGATTTGTTCTGGACTTCTCCAGGATTGCTGAGTCGATGACTAGGCTGACCCGGATGGACGTGGAGTTCGTCTGGACGGAGGAGTGTCATACCGTATTTGAGGAGCTGAAGAAGAGGTTGACTACAGCTCCAGTGTTGACGTTGCCATCAGGAACATGAGATTTTACCATTTATAGTGATTCTTCGGGTAAGGATTTGGGATGTGTGTTGCAGGTATAATGGGAATGTGATTGCCTATGCTTCCAGGCAATTACGCCCACATGAGAAGAATTACCCTACCCATGACATAGAGTTGGCAGCGGTTATTTTTGCTCTCAAGCTGTAGAAGCACTACTTGTACGAGGAGGGAGTAGAGATCTTCATAGACCATAAGAGCTTGAAGTATGTGTTCACACAGAAGGAGTTCAATTAGGCATAGGAGATGGTTGTAGCTGATGAAGGACTTCGATATCTCATTGTAGTATCATCCAGGGAAGGCCAACATAGTCTTTGATGCCTTGAGTAGGTATCCCGTGGCTATGTACTTGACGAGGGACAAACACTTATTGGAAGATCTTGATAGCTTGGGTATCGAGGTTTTAGTTCCTGGAGTTGTGGTATAGATGTGGGAACTTCAGGTACAGTCAGAGTTGATGGATCGGGTTAGAGCCACATAGTTCGAGGATGAGTCTCTGAGGAGCATCAGAGCGCAGGTTCGGATAGGACTTCATTATTGCGGAGGATGGATCATTGCGGTACGGTACCAGATTGTGCGTGCCGAGTGGAGCGTTGCGCGAGGAGGTTCTTCAGGAGGTGCATCGATCTTAGTACTCTATGCATCCAGGTGCCAACAAGATGTATAGAGACATGAGGGAAAATATTTGGTGGTATGGTATAAAGCGGGAGGTGGCGAGCTTCGTATCCAAATATTTGGTATGCCAGCAGGTAAAGGAGGAGAGACAGAGGCCAGCTGGTTTGCTTCAGCCTTTACCCATTTCAGAGTGGAAGTGGGAGCATGTGATGATGGACTTTGTATCAGGGCTTCCGCGTCCTCTAGGAGGTAAAGACGCAATTTGGGTCATCGTTGACAGGTTGACCAAATCGGCCAACTTCTTGTTATTCAAAGTGGGTACGTCTACGGAGAAGATCGCTGAGATGTATGTGCGACAGATAGTCAAATTATATGGATTTCCTGTGAGCATCATCTCAGATCGGGATAATCGCTTCACATCCCATATCTGGAGGAGTTTGCAGGCTAGCTTGGGCACCCAGCTCAAGTTTAGTACCTCATATCACCCCAGACGGACTGGCAGTCGGAGAGGACTATTCAGACTCTCGAGGATATGCTTCATACTTGTGTTTTGGACTTTGAAGATTCTTGGGAGGATCATCTTCACCTGGTAGATTTTGCTTATAATAACAGCTACCAGGCAAGTATCGAGATATCACCATTTGAGGCATTGTATGGACGGAGGTGCCGTACTCCGTTATCTTGGGATGATGTTGGAGAGAGAGAGCCTTACTGGGACCGGAGATGGTCGTGGATGCAGCTGAGAAGGTGAATCTTATTAGAGATAGGCTTCGGGTGGCACAGGACAGACAACGTCATTGGGCCGATAGCTACCGAAGACCATTGGAGTTTGAGGTATAGGTTTTATTTTTTATTGCTTGTGATTGCTTGTTATAGTTAGAGTGCTAAGAATGTGTTTCGTGCTAGGTTAATGATACAGTGTTCTTGAGGATTTCTCCGACACGGGGCACAATTCATTTTGGTGGAGGCGGAAGCTTAGTTCACGGTATATCGGACCCTTTAGTATTCTTGAGAGGGTCGGTGCAGTGGCTTACAGACTAGACTTGTCGCCTGCACTAGAGGGAGTGCAAACCATGTTCCACGTGTCGCATCTGAGATAGAACGTGGCAGATCCTAGCCATGTATTGGATCACTCGGAGATAGAGGTTGGTTCAACTCTCAGTTATCCAGAACAGCCAGTGGAGATTCTGGATCGCAGGGAAAAGGTGTTGCGAAACTAGACGATTCCTTTGCTACGCGTCGCGTGGGGGCATCACTCGCCAGGGGAGTCTACCTGGAAGCGAGAGGCCGAGATGCGCGAGCGATATCCTTATATGTTTGAGACGTGAGGTATAATTCTTTCTTGCTTGTTGTATTTGTTTTGTAGATATATTCTTTCTTAAATTTTGTGGACGAAAATTTTTCTAAGGAGGGTAAAATTGTCACCCTCACTTTTCCAAATAAGGATATTCTAGTCATTTTAATTCTTATTTAGTTATTTATAGTAATTAGTAATTAATTTAGTGTGATATTAAATTGTATTATGCTTTATGCTAATTATTATATACAATATTATTTATTTATAGTTAGTGGGCTAGTATATTACTTAGACTTGACACTAGTGGACCTAAATTAGACTTATCATGACAATATTTGAGCCAACTTGGACTAGGCCCAACTAGACCCATTTTCTTTAAGCTAATTAGGAGAATTAGAGTTAATTTGGATTAGTTAGAGATTTTTCAACATAGCCCTCCTTAATTATTTATCATCTATAGTAAGTAGGGGATATTATGGTCATGTGAGGATGCTTGGGAAGGGGGAAACCAGTTTTCCCCTATAGGGATAGCTCATATCTCTCTCTCTCCTCTTCATTTTACACTCATTTTAGATCCCAAATTCATTAGATCCCCAATTTATTTCATCCCTTTCCCAAATTCAACCCAAATTCTTTCATTCCCTCTCATTCTCATCACTCGGAGAGATTTGGAGCTTAGAGTTGCAAGGAACACTAGAAGAAGGAGCTTTGGCAAGAAGATCGTGTCCGAATTGTGTCAGTAAGAATATTTTATTGGGAATCCATCTCCCAATATGTATAGATCTAAATTTTCCTTCATTTTAGCTTCCAAATCATGCATTGGACTCTTAGGAACACCCCAATGACATAGAGCTACCTATAGGAAGAAATTCTAGGCTCTTTGGCTGTGTATTATGACTTTTACATGGTAGTTTGTATATATTTTGGAGAAATTACGAGATTGACACATTAAGTGTGTGTCATGATACTAATTTAGTCTAATTGGACTTAGATCATGGTTGGGATACTATTTACGTATCCACAATTGGATGAGATTAGGCCGTATCGCGATACGGTACGATACCTTGTGATACGGAGCTCAATTTTGGATGTTTTGTGCAATTACTCTCCAATTCTTCTTATAGCAAGTTACTTTTGTCATATTATAGAATGTTTGATGTGTTTGTATGATTATTGATGAAGAATTTGGGTTTTGGCCCTTCACTTGGACATGTACCATGAATATCACAAGTGTACACTCTAAATGTTTGATCAATTGACACTAGAATATATTTATATAGGTATATAATGTATATGTGTGATATATATATATATATATATATATATATATATATATATATATATATATATATGCTAGTCTATACTATACTTATATATCTATAAATCTATTGTGTGTATGTAATTGAGTGTGAGAGTGTGCTGTGACACTCATAAGTACTGTGTGTTGTAAACTGTGTGCGGGTGTTAATATTTGAAGATTGGATTTCAATCACATTATGATTGGATGGGGGTGAAGGCAACTGCAATTAGGCAGGCCATTCTCAGTGGAGGGGATGTTGATCTCAGAGTTTGACTATAATGAAGTTGAGTAGGAAACTGCAGTCTTTACAAAGCTATTTTAGTAATACTGTAGGTGTGCAGACATGTGGGATTGGCCTGGGCACTCCATGTAGAGAGAATTTGGTTGTGCAGTGTAGGTCTGGTGCCTGAGTGCTAGGTGGGGAAATACATTGTAGTATGTATCATATAATTAAAGTGTCTTGTGTATGTTTGTATGTCTGTTTTGGGGGTTGTTTGACTGTGTGCACTGATACACTAGTGCGTCTCAGTTTTAGTTGCAGGTAAAGAATGTTCACTAGCTATGGAAGGAGTGGTTGCTGATATTTAGTGTGTGACTGTGGTGGTTCAGTTTGTATAGTGTTTTATAGTACCTGAGTGATAGTTCAGTAGCTGCAGTAGCTACATCCAGTTAAGGCCAACCTTGCAGTGCAGGTACAGGCATTGCCTGGATTGGTTTGAGCATTGGTAGAGTTGGGATCTGAGTGCTAGCTTCAGACCATGTAAAAGGGGGAGAGGTATATTGATATATAGGACTATGGTTCAGTTACATCAGTGTATTAGTATGTCAGTTGTATATTAAAAGTTGTAGATTAGTTTTTAGTGAGTATCAGTTATTAGAATCTTAACTTAGTGTCCAGTTAGTATATTAATATTTGATATCAATTGGAGGGTTAGTTTTAGTCATGTTATCTATATTGTCAGTTTGTAGCAGTTTCATTGTGAAGTACCAGTTAAGGGTATCTACATTGGTAAGAGTTAGTGTGAAATCCATGTATTAAGTTAAGATAGGGTTGATAATAGTATTTACATGTTAATTTAGATAATTAGCTTTAGTATTAATAGATATTAGTTATTGTTGTATGTTAGTATATAAATATCTATTATTAGTTAGTTATCTAATTATATGGTTGGCTAGTTATATTGTTAGATGTTGGGTTCTAGTTACCTTGAGATATTACCATGGTATTAGAACACTTGAGTTAAGGTATTTTGTGTATCAAGTATACTTGATACTTGATATTAGTGATAGGTAAAGGGTGTCCTAGTATCCTATAGCTTAGATATTAGTATTAGTTAACTAGGAATTGACCTAGAAATAGCCTAGAAGTACGCATTTTACTCATTTATCCCTTGTTACACCAAATTAACTTGATATTTCCTATATAGGGTTGTGTGACACCAGCTCGGACACCGAGTTATCCTTTTTGTTTCGGACTAGAGGCGAGTACACCTCTCTGTTAGTTTTTATTTCAATATAGTGTATATATCACTTGTTCTAGAACTTCGTACTTGATACTAACACTTGGTTACACGGACTGGTACTATATGGATCCCGTCCGAAGATGTTATCCCTTACCGTGTTCTACGGGTACTCCTTCACATGTATTTTATCATGTGCATCGGATATTGATTTTCATGTGCTTCATGTGCATCCACTATTTTGTGTACTAGTGTGACTTGTAAGACCCCTAATCCTAAAAATCGTATTAATCTTTTTTTATTAATTATTAATTTAATTATAGTAATTAGTAGCTAATTAGGAGAAATAGATTTTTATTAATTTTTATTTTATGTATTGATGAACTTAGAAGATTTATGGGGCCATTAGAAATTTTTTCGAATTTATTTTATGTAGGAGACCCCTTGAGTAGTTGCTAGCTTAATGTTATGTATTAGTGTAATTCTAGATTTTTCTATGAGTATATACGTATATATATATATATATATATATATATATATATATATATATATATTAAAAGAAAAAAATAAAAGGAAAAGATTAGAAAAGAAAAAAAATAGTTTTATTACTATATTTTTCCTTCACAAACAAACCATTAATATACTATCCAACCCAAACCACACTTAGTGCACAGCCACCCGCCTGTGCATGTGAGCACAGGCCACACCCCTTAATGCAAACCCCACAGCAGCCCCTATGAACTCCAACTAAGCAAACCCAAAACCCCACAGCACCAACCCCCCCCCCCCCCCCCCCGCGTACACACCAGAACCCGACCCCCCTTCTCCTCTTATATATATATATATATATATATATATATATATATATATATATATATATATATATATATATATATATATATATATATATATATATATATATATATATATATATTCTTATTTCAACTAAAATCCTAAACCTAGATCACCCTAATCTCTTTCTCTTTCCATCTAGACCTAGAGAACGCCGTCACCGCAGCCGGAGAACCGCGCCAGGCCGTCCAAACCAATCTCGACGACCGCGACCCCGTGCACCCCACGCACTGCAGACTTCCGCAGCGAGGTACCTGTGTTCCAGAGTTGTTTTCCGTCACCTCGCTCAACCAAACGCCACCCCATCTTCACCGGTATGCTCATCCCTTAACCCTCTTCCATATATGTGTGATAGTAGACCTCGAACAATGCGTAACCATAGGCAAAAATAGCGCCAAAGTTGGCAGAAATAGACCAATTTCTGGGATCGCAGAAAACTACGGTGATCATCCATGTTCCCGAATTCGTATCTCCCACCATAGAGATCCGAATTCGATGATTTTTTTTGGTGTACGTAGACCACTTGACCTAGTTTAATTTCTGTTAAATAACCCTAGATTATTAACTGATGTAGGTGGAATTAAATTCGTTGAAAAATCCCGTAAACACACTTTTTCAGATTTTCAAAAGTTGTGAAACGGAGCACGCTCCGCCAAACGGGACCGCCCCGCCGTGTACCAAGTGTACCAATCGGTGCGCTCAGTGTGCCCGGACATGTGAGAGTTCACGAAAACTGATTCGGACGCGTGTGTGCGCCGAAATCAGCCCGTATCCGCGGACAAATCCTGTATCGCAACTTTTGTGAAAGTCGCGTGCAATTTGTGCATGCTTGTCAGATTGCGACAAAACTTACGCCACTGGACTCATGGTAACACGCTGGTTCTGTGACCCAAATTTTACGCAATTCTGAGATAGTTGACTAAGTCGTCAATTGGCGGGCCCTACGGTTGACTTTTTGGGCGAATTTGTGATCGGCCCATCGAAATCTATATTTGGATATTCCGTTGGGTTCATATTGACATCTAAAATTTGTTTGACCTATAATTTGTTCCATTAGAGACTGTTACCTTTGGCACATTTTTCGGTGCAAAGTGAGCCACACGTGGACCCCACTTTTACCTAAAATTACCGTTTTGCCCCTGTCTCCAAATTGGACGAAAGGAAAGTGCTTTCTAGCTATTTTGCTTATTCTGGGAACGTTGGTAATATTTATTTCAGCATCCGGGGATGTTCATTCTGAGGCCGTAGCTTCTGACTCTTGGTATTGACATCAGGACATTATATTTTTGCAGTTTTCTTGCCAGGCAAGATACCTTGCCAAATTGCTTACAGTATTTTGCATGCTTAGTATATTTCTGTATATTTATTGCATTTCTATTTATTCATTGAATGTGTAGTTTCTTTCAGTCATTACTATATATTAGATATGTTGACACACACTTGACACTGAGTATCATAGAGGGCAATCAGTAGGCGTATGGGCTTTAACCACTCTGGTAACACCGGAGTAACTAGCACGCACTATGGTGGTCGTGTCCGATGGTCGCTACCCCCGAGGTATGTCGATTGATGGAGTCACGAGGGTCGCTACCCCCGCGGTATGTCGGCTAATGATGTTCCTGACGTGTGTGTGTGTTGTGAGATTAGATCGAGTAGCCTACCCTTGCCCATACGTCAAAAAGTTGTCCTCATTTGCATTCATATAGATTGTCTTGTACAGCGTACTTATATATTTTCAAATATTATGCATGTTCACTGTATTCAAATTGGCTACTTTTATGTATCTTGTTATGTCCCTCTAAGGACCTGGTCCCTTTCCAGGTGTATCTGTTCTTGAGTATTCACAGGAGCGCAGATTCGGATGGTTACATATATTTTGAGGATGTCTTCTCTTCGAGCCCCGTGGTCGTTAGCTGGTATTCTTATATTGTGTTTATTGTGTTGTACTTTTCCATTCGAGTTGGTAGTGGATTTGTTTCTATCCAACTATCATCTTTAGATACTTATATTGAGATCTAGTTTCATAGATACTGGTTATTTATTTATATTTGATTTTCGTGGATGAGATTTAGATTATATCCTGTGACTTGTGACATATGTTTATACCACTTGTGGATTGATATTCATATTACAGCGTACGTGTAGATTTTGGTTTCCATATATTGGAGTTGCCATATCCATACGACTGGCATGCTTACGTGTCCTAGTCCTACGTATTTTGGGACTGGGGCATGACACCAGCTCGGACACCGAGTTATCCTTTTTGTTCCGGACTAGAGGCGAGTACACCTCTCTGTTAGTTTTTATTTTATGATAGGGTATATATCACTTGTTCTAGAACTTCGTACTTGATACAGACACTTGGTTACACGGACTAGTACTATATGGATCCCGTCAGGAGATGTTATCCCTTACCGTGTTCTGCGGGTACTCCTTCACATATATTTTATCATGTGCATCGGGTATTGATTTTCATGTGCTTCATGTGCATCCACTATTTGTGTACTAGTGTGACTATATCATATTCATGTGCGTAACATGTCGTGATTGGATCCATGAGTATTGGTTGGGGAGGGGAAGTAGAAGTTGGTTATGTGATCAAGCCCTATTTATCTCATGTGTATGTCGATTATACACCTCACGTATAATCGAGTTACCCTATTTACCTCATGTGCAACCTAAGCCGATCACATAACGAACTTGCACTCTAAACCACACAACTAGTATTCCTGCTTGCAGTTTATTTTCATATTACCAGTATTTACTTTCCAGTTCTTTATTGTGATTATTTTCCCGTTCTCACATATATTTTTTATTCTTAATACTTGTGCATCTCGTATTCTTTTCTATTACTCTCATATATGCTTTACCATGTATTTGAAGTTGCTTTCAAAGTTTTGTACTTTTCTACTTTTCTGATTGGATATATTTTTCAGATGATTGGCTAGAGGAGCTGTGTCCCACTTATTACGGCCCGTAGGATGGTGAGCCACTAGTGGATACTCCCCTATAGTAGGAGGATATTGTGCCAGTGACCGATGAGGCCAAGTTATATAGTCTTGGACTTGTACTAGTCTTATTTGGGACTCATGGCATGTATATATTATTTTGGAGAGTTGATGAGCCTAGACTTATAGTATTGGACTTGAGGATGTTTTGTGACTCATATTTCTCTTTTTATTCCATATAATCCTCCTTAGTTTGATATTGTGATTGAGTATTGTTTACCAATATTATATTATTATATTGTTCCTTTATTTGGAGTTGAGATAGCATGACAGGTACCCTTATTATATTGTGTGAGATGTTTAGATAGTTATATTGCCTTAGATAGCGTTCTACCATCGATGCTGCAGCGTAGGTTGGACGTTGTTCACTACTCGTGCCCTCATTTCGGGTGCGAGTCGTGACAAGGAGTTATATGGTTCTCAGAGGCACGAATTCGACTAGCTGCTACGGTATGGCATGTATGGAAAGAGATAAATAACCACATTTTTGAAGGTCTGTCTACGTCAGTTACTGGAGTTGTACATAATATAGATTTTAACACGGCTAGCATGTTGCCAGCCGAGATGACGGGATGAAGTCATAATTGTACTATGATATTCATTTTTTTATAATACAATAAAATAATAAGAAATTTTGAGTTACCCCCCACTTTATTTGCCCATATTCAGGATGCACCCCACATTGTTTCCATAATTACGAAACCTCCCACTTTTTACGAAATCCTTCCAATCACGACGGTCAACGGCTTTGACCAGAAAAATTTGAAGAAAATGCCCATTTTATTTTCTTCTTCCTCTTTCCTCTCACCCCCCTCTTCCTCCCCCCGTGGTCTGCCCGTCGCCGTCGCTCGCCCCCGCTCCCCCCTTTCCGCCACTGTCTCAGCCCCCCTCCCTCCCCTGCTCCCCCTTCTCTGCCACCGCCCCATACCTCCCCACCCCGCTCGCCCCCGAGCCCTCGCAGCAACAGCAGCCGCTGGCCGTGCTCGCCGGCTGCTGTTGATGCTGCAGCTGCGGGGGCAGCGGGGGCGGGGAGCAGAGGTGGGGAGGTATGGGGCGGTGACGGAGAGGGGATAGAGGGGACGGGGAGGGGGGCTGGGGCGGGGGTGGGGGCACAGGGCATTGGGGGGGAGGGCTGGCTAGTGCGGTGGCGGGGAAGGGGGAGCGGGGTCGACAACGGCGGTCATGGGATCGATGACTGGGCGGAGGGAACAGGGGCCTACAATAAGGAGGGGGAAAAAGACGGAGGTATTTTCGTCCAAAAAAATGAGTCAAATGAGTTGACCGTTAGGAATAGACGATTTTCGTCAAACGTGGGGATTCTTGTACATTATAGAAACAATGTGGAGTGCACCCTGCATAAGGAAAAATAAAGTGGAGGGTAACTCAAAATTTCTCTACAACAATTACATTGGCTAAATTATAACTTAATACCCTTAACTTTGATAGGTACTAACGTAATACCCTCCCTCAAATAATATTTTCAACTTGGTATCCTCCGTCAACTCAACATTAAGTTTTTCATAAAAAAATGCAAATGACTACACTACCCTCATCTTCCCTAAACCCCCTCCTCTCGTCAGCAACCCACGCCTATCATGCACCCTCTCACGAGAAGGCCCCCTACCCCCAGCCCCCCTAGAGACCCCGTACCCCCACCATCGCACCCTACACCCCTCCCCCCCTCCGCTCCCACGTCCCACCGCGCCCCCTCCATTACTGCACCTCTCGCCACTGCCCACCCACTGCTATTGCGACCCCCCTTCCTCTGGTTGTCGGCGCAAGAGAGAGAGGGGGTGCCATATAGAGAGAGAGGGGGTAGGAGAGGGAATGGGGGTGCCATAAAGAGAGAGAGGGGGGGTGGGTGGGAGAGAGAATGGGGGATATTTTTGTCATTTTACTTCTTCATTTAATATCGTTAGGACAAAAATGGAGGGATAGTATTAAGTTAGTAGCTATCAAAGTTAAGAGTATCAAGTTGAACAATTCGAATAGTTGAGGGTATCAAGTTATATATATATATATATATATATATATATATATATATATATATATATATACATGAAATAGTAGTTACTGGATAGATCCATTTGAATAGTACAAATTAGTTCAAAATCTTAAGAGAAATTGGATAGTTAAAGAACTAGTTTATATAGTCCAAAAAAAACAGATCCATTTGGGAATGCTTAATAGCGCAATATATATATATATATATATATATATATATATATATATATATATATATATATATATATATATATATATATATAATGATGTTATATATATATACCATTTGGTAATGCTTAATAGTGGTTAAAGTGAGAGGTATTTTTCTTGGTTGCTTGAACTCGAATCCTAGAACGACAGTATTTATAATAATTTTAGATTAAAAAAATTTAATAATTTTTTTACGCACGTTCAATGTACGTACACTTTACTAGTATATGAGTTGCTATTTGTTGTAATTGTTTGTCATTATCTTCGAAAGTCTTTAAGAAAGAACTTGATTTAATTGAACAAACTAAAGAGAGTACAGAGAGGAGTCCTAAACAGACAGTCTAAGTACAAATTTTGTGTTCTGGGGAGTGACGATGGAGGGTTAGGAGTGTAGCAACCCTCTTTACTCCATGGACGATTCGATGCAGGGCCTCTTCTCTCTCGCTTGAGTGTAGGTTCGCAGATAGCCAACCAGCCTTTTGTATATGTATGGTACCCAGCTATTTATAGTCATCCCTGGACGCGCATATGATGGGCCGCATCGATGCTGGAGGCTGCCACATGACCCTTTTTGATAGGGTGCAGCTGTAACCGTGAGCAAGCCGAGTTGCCACGTGGGCGCCCGTTGGGATTTTTGATTGCTGAAGATTTGGATAGTTCTCGTCCTTTGTGGGCGTGACTTGGTCAGCTTGACACATAGTCCGCACTTGGTTGGAGAGAATTACTCTTGTCGTAACAGCAAGATTTGGTCTTCATGGAGTCTGAAACCCATCTGGCCAGAGACGCATGAGACACATGGATTCTGGGACACATGGGGCCAGAGATGCATGGACCGTATAGAATCTGGGACGCATGGGGCCAGAGACGCATAGAATACATGGAGTCTGGGACGCATAGGGCCAGAGACGTATGGGACTGTATGGAGTCTGGGACGCATGGGGCCAAAGACGCATGGGACCGCATGGAGTCTGGGACGCATGGATCTAGAGACGTACGGGACCGCCTAGAGTCTAGGACGCATGGGGCCGCATGAGGCCAGTTGTACTGTACACGCGACGCTGGACATCCATCGAGAGTAAAGTTTTACGCTGACGTGAGACTTCTGTCGTTTAGTGTGTTCACATCTTTTGAGGCAATCAGAAATTCTTTTTCGTCAGAATTTTGTGTCAGAGACTATCCGGCTGATAGGATGCCACATTAGGTCCTTCTGCGGCCAAGCTGCTTTGGATAATTGGGGACACATGGATGTCGTCTTTTTGGGACACAGGTGACTCTACATCCTGATTTAAGCCTCCTTTTGGGGGTGTATGGCTGTTGGACGAATGAAAGCGTGATGCCAAGCTGGCATTTTTTTAGGCTTGGCTCAACCATTTTGAGGAGCTTAACCACCTTCTTGCAGACTTCTTGAAAACTTAACCGTCGGTTGCATGCAAACTTTTCAGAAGACAAACTGTTAGATTCGCCCTTTCTAGGTTCATCATTGCAATTATTGTCGTCATGCGAATCGTCGCTTTCTTTTATAAATACCACTATCGTGTTCCGTTTTGTCCCACTTCATGAAATATGTCGTCCAAGGGGGATTCTAGTTGGGAACCCTGGCGACCCGCATCGCTTCCTCGTCGTCTTCTCCCTGCTACATTTCGGTGCTTGGGTATTAGAGGATCCGAACTTAGAGGGTCTCGTGAGGGACGAGCTTTCGGTTCTCCATCGGTTGTTATAGTATTTTCGCCTGGACAGAGGGCACGAGATAAGGGTGAGTTGTTTGGTGCTGCTGAAAGCTTTCTATCCTCGTTGGGTTGTCTTTGGAGGCTCTTGCTCGGCCTCTAGAGTCCACTCCGAACTTCGCCTTGATGCCTATTTTCACGCCCCGTACTCTCGCTAGAATCGGCTGTCCCCGCTAGGCGCGAATCACCGCGCCAGCGCTCCCGCGGGACGATCGTTTTCAGTGGGACGTGATGCCGTACGAGCCTGGAGTTGCACCTGCGCAAGGCAAATACGAAACGACCGTTGATAACTAGTTCACCAAGTCGATATAGCGGAAACATAGATAAACACAAGTTTGAATACAAAATAGCTCTTTATTGATATTGAATAAGATTACAAGTAGTGCTAGGCCAAGATTATAAGTCACTCAAGCTCTCTATCTAAGAATAAAGACGTGTCAAACGGCTTACAACTTGGGATGATACATAGGTGATGTTCCAACATTATGTCATGTATATGTGCTTCAGCTCCGGACGCAACACTCCAAGGCTCCAAAGCGAACTCTACGCCTTAGCGCGCACGAGAAGACATTCCGCACCGAACGAGGTTCTCCCGCACCCTGCAAGCAATCTGGTGGATTATCAGTACATGAATGCACTGGTGGGGAGGCTTCTCGCCCGCTCGACAAATCTAACACGTTAATATTAGTTTCGTGCACCAACTATTAAATGATCTTGCTATTCTTGCCTAGGGTCAATTTCATGCATAAGATACAAAGCCTATCTCGTATGGCAGTGTGCCGTACGATATATAGAAACACGGCAATACTTACCAACTTACCATTTGTCCTTTCCTGCCCAAGTATAAAATCAAGTTAAACCCAGCACGAATATAGATATATAAAATCCCATGATTGCATAACGAACACATGTATGCTACGAGCGTAATTCTAAACCAAGTGCACGATATACACAGTTTATAAAAACTCTTATCATTTTGTGACTTAGGTTGTGCAGATTACTCAGATGTCTTATACTCATTTTACACTGGCATACTATACTTGTATAGACTTGTTTTACTCAGACTACTCAAATATGTTTCAAACTTCAGGTTACTTTACATCTGTTACTTTCCACAAGATCCTAACGAGCTCATACGCGGGTTGCCGCCACGTATGCAATATACTAATGACAAACTTGGTCTTATGACCTGACGAGCCGCCATGGATAAGGTATAGTCTCGGTACGGGAATGGAATGCAACACAGGTAGCGAGCCTCGCTACACGCCTTCCCGTCGGAAGCAACGACTATCTGAAATATTTTTGACCGGTTTGGATCGACCCCGGTGCGACCAGCGTACCGTCCGCAGGAACCTGAATCATGTGCACAGGTTATCCATGACCATTGACGATCAACACTAAACTTTTATTATATGCAATACCTTAAGACCTTGAATGAACATAGCTACTTGACACAGTGTTTATACATTTTACTCGTTCAGAGATCTCAAGATATGTTGTGTTCCATTTATATATTTTACTCGTTCAGAGATCTCAAGATCTGTTGTGTTCCATTTATACATTGTTTACGTTGTCGTCCTACTACTTGTTGTAGTTCCCATTTTGGGAGTTGCCTTGGCGACCCAACGGTCCCGAAGACTTTCAATGTTTCTATTGTATGGCTTGGAACGAATATTTTGATAGTCTTCTGCCACAGGTAAGTTAACCAGAATCTATGTTGTGCTTCTGTACCAAGACCGTATTTATGTGATGAGCATTTCAAGACTTATGAAGCAATGAACTTCAAAGAACATATAAAGGAACAAAAGTAACATTTTGAGGTGAAGTTATAAGAACTGTAAAGTGAGCCTACCATTCCATTCAACCGATCAACTTCCATGTTCTATACAAAGATGTATCAGATGGGATTATTCCTTTAGCTAGATGTATTGTATTCTTTATTAGCATGCAAGGGGTGACTCTTCTAGCGACTAGCATATATCAACCGTATTTTAAGTGTGCTGGCTAAGCAAAAATAAGTTCATCGTAGCCACCCACCTTAGCGATGATTCGCCTCAGTCGAGCGATACTCCGAGCGAGCCTCTGAAAGTCTAAGCCTGAACTCCTAAAGGGCCAAGTCTGAAATCTTTTTCCTCAAGAAAGTCTTCTCGCTAAGCAAAGCGGGTCGGGTCATCGCACTTGTGCCGTTTGAATCGGCTATCCGCATAGATGCGGAGCGGTTCGTTATATTATACACCACTCAAAACAAGTCTCGTCCTCGAGACTTCCTGAGCGCAAATCGTTCTATCGTACACTATGGAATCCAACTCAAGCATATCAATGTGTATCATTAGATCCGTTCGAACATAATTTTCCACTCGCTTCTTATTCCGTATTACATGTGTGCAGGATCTGCCTCATTGAATGACTCTATCATTCAATCCAACATCTGACTCGGTCTTTATGGTGACTTAGCGCGAAACATCGCTTAACACAGAGTATGTTATAATCTATCACAAATGATGATCTTGGGTTGAGGCAGTCTTATTTCAGTTGCTATACTCGTCAATGCGAATCCAAATATTTTTAATTGCAGCTTCATTCGAGTTATGCATATCGCTAAGTCTGGATTATACCCATATTCAAGGCGTCTCCCAAATATGTGTATTTCAACTAAGCTTAGTGATAGCTAAGTCGGACAAGCTACTCGTAAAAATCTTTTGAATCGTCGATCGCTTCGCTATTCGAATAATCGAACTCTGGTTCGTTTTAGTTATCATCTACTCCAATCTCACCCAATTTCAAGTATTGCATTACTAGCAACACACATCTTCCTAGCAATTAATTGACTTGTTATGCCAGCTTATCTCGAGTATCACCAATTCCAAATCTAAGAGTTGCGTCCAACAATTCTCTAATACCGTCTTATTCCTCACCGTCGTATAACTTATCCAACCAAATCTATTATCACTCAAGTCATATCTTCCATTGCGTTCGTTTCAACACCAACGTCGCTAGCATATACCTCCAGTTGCAAGCCCTAACTCTAAGTCTCATTGTCCCAGTTCTAATATTTTCCTGAACAATACTCTGAAGTCAGCCACTCCAGTTCAACTCATGGCATAGGGTCGTCTGCCTATTCGCTAGGTCAGCTCACAAGGTCATAGGTACATTTTAAGTTCACGATTCTTATCGAGCAAATTTGTTGCACGATACTCGTCCCAAATTCCTAAGGTCAAACCATTGTTCTTTCATACGGGGTATTCTACCCAAGCTCGTTTCACTCAGATTTCTAAACATCGAGCATAGATCATTCTATCCACATCAACACGTTCATTTGCACAATATCCATGTTCGTTTGGCAAAACCATTCCTAAGACACGTTGGTTCAATCAAATCTATGACATATCCACGTCGCATGTCTAACTCATCGATTTGCATAGTCTATCTCCTCTATTACGTTTGATAGAATCCATATATCCATTCTTTTCTAAGCCTGGACTACCAAATCATGATTCCATTCTAAACCATCGATGTATATCATAAACTCTAAGTCGTCCAACATAATCTACGTATTCGTTCATGAAACCATCCAGCATATCTTACTGCACGTTCTAGACTAACTCCTCCTCAAAAATACTTATATTCATTTGTATCCTAAAATTCGTCTTATCATGTCGAACCACAAGTCAAGATGATCCTTTAATTATCATGCTCTAATTTTTTGCAAGTTCAATCATCCCCGTTGGACGTGAGATCACCATGCCAACGCTCTCGCGGGATAACCGTCCTAATCCGGGAGTGACGCATGTACGAGCATAGAGTTACGCTCGCACAAGACAAGAACTTCGAACAATATGGTTATCACAGAAATGATCAAGGCACCTTATCATTTTACTTTGCTCCATCCAAGTTTTATATATATATATATATATATATATATATATATATATATATATATATATATATATATATATATATATATCCAGTCATGTCCGTTCATGCCATGATCATAATCTGTCTAGCAAAATCATCCAACTTCAACGTTTTCGTTTGATAAATCCATAGTCTACTTCTAACATTCCTCAAATAACTAAGTTTCAAATCCCAAACCCAAGTCTATTCACTTTCGATACATTCCATTTATCGAGTTTGTTTGGAAAATCTTCGAACATGTCCCTGCGATTTCGATTATCCCCGTCGGACGTAAAATCATCACGCCAACGCTCCCGCGGAATAATCAATCTCGTTTGGGCCTGATGTCGAGTGTTACCTTTGAACTCGACTCAAGATCGTTCGTGCAAGTCAAGATTAAATCTATTATCGCCCACTTTAATCATTGAACCAAGATTTTTTTTTTAACTTGCGTCAATCCATGCTATCTTCCAACCATTGATATGATATAAAGTCTCTCAAAATTTAAAATTGTAGCATTCGTACTTAGACCGAACTCTATCGAGTGATATCCTACTCAAATCTAAATTTTCCACGCGCGCTATTATTTGTTCGCGCCATATTCCCATTGTACTAGCTTCGATCACATCACCGTTTATTCTATCTCAACTCAAGTTTTAATTCGTTTAATTCAATTTAAAATCGCTCGTACGATCCAATAGGTTTTCCCGACCGTAATATCAATTCCAAGTACTCTTTATTTCTATTTGATGTAAGCCTTATCCCATGTTCAACTCATTATAACTTGTTCAAATCAAATCATTCATGATTCCTTCGAATTCGCTTACTTGCTAGGCATTATTTATACTAAGGCTTCGCACAATTATGTTGTTGCTGCTAGACCCGTTTAATACCCCAAAAACTATAATTTATTTGAATATTTCTAAGTCGACCAATACACCACTCAGGATTCGAGCTATACTCTATGAATCTTTATTAGCTTATTTTTATTCTCAATTTGCTTACTCGATCATGAGACAATCGAATACACCACTCAGAAATTGAGTCATCTTGTTAACTCCTGAATCGCGTTCGCGCCTTTCACTCATATATCCAATTCGTTCCTTAGAACTCCAGCACAGTCCCTATTCGTTGTCTTAACGATCTTAGCCTCGTATGTACCTCTATCAATAGCCCTTCATACAAACTATGTTTCGAGTCGTAACTTATCAATATGAACAACCGTCTGAACTATACATCGAAATCCAGGCACGACTCCCCAAGATTCTCTTTAGCGATAGTCCGATCATGCTTCTATCGATAGCCTTCTAAGTCCAAATTTATTCTTGTCCGAATGATATTCAAATCTCGTTCCTCAAGTTGCTCGCACCCAAGGATCTTATCGTGCGATATTTAACACAACTTAGCCAAAAGACTGTGTGCATAGGCAATTATCCGAACGATATTCTGTCTCACACACTAATCCGCTTGGTGTTCTCGTATAGGCATTCAGGTTTACAAATAACTCGCAGATTCTAACATTAGTCCATTCCCACAAAGTTCTTATACAGGTTGGCACAAAGGCCTTCGCTTCACAATTTCGTACTAGCAGTCATATCATTCATATGTACATTTCGAAAATATTCAGACTCATTGTATGGAACATCCCGTTGGAACTTTGAGAGAGAGCGTCTGTTACATAACCCACGAACAAGCTTTCAAAACTGAGAGAATCGATAAAAAGTCCAAGGACGTAAAGCCATGCTCTGATACCAATATGCCATGCCCCGATCTCCCGCTAGAATCGGCCGTCCCCTCTAGGGACGAATCACCGCGCCAGCACTCCCCCGGGACGATCGTTTCCATCGGGAGGTGATGCCGCGCGAGCCTGGAGTTGCGTCCGTGCAAGGCAAATACCGAAACGGCCGTTGATAACTAGTTCACCAAGTCGATATAGCGGAAACATAGAATAAACACAAGTATGAATACAAAACAGCTCTTTATTGATAATGAATAAGATTACAAGCGGCGCTAGGCCAAGATTACAAGTCGCTCAAGCTCTCTCTCTCTCTAAGAATAAAGATATGACAAATGGCTTACAACTTGGTCGAGCGATACTCCGAGCGAGCCTCTGAAAGTCTAAGCCTGAACTCCTGAAGGGCCAAGTCTGAAATCTTTTGCCTCAAGCAAGTCTTCTCGCTAAGCAAAGCGGGTCGGGTCATCGCACTTGTGCCGTTTGAATCGGCTATCCGCATAGATGCGGAGCGGGTCGTTATACCCGTAACTCCAGAGGATAGGGAGACGTTGGAATGGAGGGAATGAGTGCGCCGCCAGTTTTATTGTGCGGGCATACGTTCGCTCCCGGATGTTGCGGATGTGCTTCGTGAGGCTTGCAGCACTTCTGACTGATCGCGTCTTCCTCTTCTTGTTTTTCATTTTGTATGGACCTTGATGGCTACATATTATAACACCCCCTTTGCAAAATGAACTTTTTGTTTTGTTTTGATCAATATTTCTTTTATGCGGCCCCCGTATTCTGAGGATGATCAGGCCGCATAAGGGCCGCCTATGCGGTTGGCTGTTCTGGTAGCATAGGTCCCATGCGACTCTATGCTGTTTGCTTTCATTTTGGGGTGCATGAGCTCTTATTCGGTCTGCATGATTTTCATGCTTCTACAGTAATCAGTTGAAACCTAAAAAGCTAACGTTGTAGACATAATTTTTGTATTTTATATGGGACAATTATGGGTGAATTGAAAGTAAATAAATCAATCAACAACTAAATTTTAGGTAAGAATTGTTGTGATAAATTTATGGGATATCCATTAGATTATGGGTGTGATTCTAAAGCTTATTGTAAAAAAAATTCTTCTTTTTACCAATTATAAGAAAGATGTTGTTTATGAGGATCTGCTAATTGAAGAACAAAATTCAGATGATCTTTGGTGTCGGTTTCAACTTCACAAAAAGAACATAAACTAATTTTAGTCACATTCAACATTTTACTTTTCATGTACTTTATTCATCATTTTTGCTTGACACCTCTTCTTTGATTCCACTAATTTTGTTTAATCTTATTTACAGATGCAAGATTGTTGGTTTGTAATGAAGTTAATTATTCCTAAGCAATTCCTTCAAACAAAGCAAAGCAAAGCAAAGTTGTATGGTGTGACAATTTTATTTTACTATTTAGACATTAAGAACATGTCTCTTATTCTATCAATTTTACTCTTTAACTATTTTATTGCCAAACAATGATATGGACGACAAATATCAAATGTACGGACTAGTTTGGTTTTTATTTTAAACGAAAATATCAAATCCAATTTATAAAACGAAAATATCAAATGTACAATCGTTCAAAAAATCCAATTTATAAAACAGTTCTATAAGTGTTGTCCACAGTAAAGCAAGTTATTACATATCTTGCATTTCTACGGAATAGTTTGGTTTTCATTTCAAACGAAAATTGTCAAATGAACAACCGTTCAAAAAAAATCCAATTTATAAAAACAGTTCTGGAAGTGCTGACCGAAGTAAAATAAGGTATCACATATCTTGTATCTTTACGAGCTAGTTTGGTTTTTATTTCAAACGAAAATGTCAAATGGACAATAGTTGAGAAAACCCAATTTATTAAAACGGGTTAGAAGTGTTATCCATAGTAAAACAAGGTATTACATATCTTGCATGTTTACAGGCTAGTTTGTTTTCACATTTCAAACAAAAATGTCAAATGGACAATCGTCAAATTTGGTTTCGTTTGCAATTTTAAATGGAAAACATAAAATGAATTTGTGTTTGGTTTGTCATTTCAAAAATAACAATTTATGAAAGTAAATTACTAAAAAGTCACTTGTCAAGAAAGATGATTGGAACTTAAAATTTAAAGCCGAAAAGAACAATATTTTTACCATTATAATTTATATCCCACAAAGTGTTTTACATCATTTTAATATTAAAAGTGCTTATTGAACTATGACCGAAAAGAAATTAATCCTAAAACCATCCTGAGCTTTAATTGACATTTTAAAAGTTCCTAACAAATGTTTGCCTATGACACAATGATGTTAAGCAAGTTCTGCATCAAACTTTGACATCATAGTGCATTAATAGAAAAAAAAAAAATGAAGCCTTGATTAGGTTTCGATATCAATGAAAACGCATCCTAAAGAGCTGTTTATTTCAAAATTTGGAGGGTTGAGAATGAGTTTAGGATTTCTTATTCATATTTGATAAGTCTGGAAATAAGAATTTGGGAGAATACGAGGGGACTTCAATTTTTAACAACTGTGGAAAAGTAACACAAAGGTGAAATGCTTTTGTTTTTTCTGTAAATGTTTGTTGGGTGCATTAATTACTATTTTTTTTGGACGGTAATACCCCCGATGACACCGGCTGAATTTAAATAACTGTAGTATCATAAAATTAATAAAAAAATATCTGTGAAAAATTAATAAAATTAAGATTTCCGATCTGTCTGAAGCAAACATGGCAATGAGAAAATTAAAATTTTATGCGTGTATATTTCTAATCTAACCAAATATAGGTATAAGAATGTTGAATTTTTTTTTTTCCATATAAAAATAATGAAAAGTTGATTCCTAAGAATACTATTTACCGTCTCATGTCCGTCCTTGACCCTTCAGAAAATTGGATGGAACAGAAAACCAAGAATTTAAAGAACCTAAAAGAACATGAGTCATATGTTCTGCGAAAACTTTCATCCAAACGTGCCCAAAAGAAATTAATGGAGCATTAATTAGGTATTAAAAGGAAGCAAAATATAAATGAGATGTCATTAATAACTAGGGGTTACATCTTGCTCCCAACAACGTCCCAATTTGCCTTTTTTTTTTCTTTGTCCTTTTTGTCAGGATATTTACAGAAACCGCAAAGTCGTACAGTGACATTTATGGAACAAGATGCAAGTTTGAAATGTCCAAATTGTAAACATTATGTTAGGCATTGGGAACGAAACGAGAAAACTGTTTTCCCAAATCAAGGAACTGCAAGAGAACAAAAAAGAAAAAAACACACACACACAAAAAATCAATTTGTCAAAATCATATAGAAAAGTTAAACGTCGACACAAGCGATTTTTACGTAAAAAATTCAGATGAAAAAGAAAAGAAAATTACAGGCCGATCGGAGTCCAATCCTGAAAAACTTCCGCTATTAGAATAAAAAATACATCGACTCCTTACAAGTTTCTCATCAATCCAAATCGGATCACCACAATTACTTGAAGTAAAAAATTGATTACAGGCTAATGAAGAACGAAGACGACGAGAAAGATTACCCGAAACAAACTCCTTTTTTAAGTAGCCGTCAATCCCTTTCTCTTTCTCTTCAAAATTTGGAAAAAGTCTTCTTGTCAATGTTAATTAGGGTTAGAAAATAACTAATATATACTCCGCTCATAACCGCAATTAATCTAGACCACATGATGTAATCTAACGATGTATAAAATACTACAAATCTCGCACAGCTCGTCGACAACAAAACTCGGTCAGATTTCTGCATTTTCGAACATGCAAGATTTTGACCGCCAGAGACTGAACTTGGACAGAACTCAGTTGGAAACCGAGTTCTTGTCCGAGTTATGTCCGAATTCTGCCATCTCTAGACAGAACAACTGCTGCTCCAATTTTTTAAGTTTTTTCGAACTTCGAATGGCACTCGTCTCCTTTTCGAATTTTTCTGACATACATATGATGCTCGTCGCACTCCAAAATATTTTTTTTACATAGATTAGACCCCCATTCAACTCCAACAGGACACAAAATCTCTTGAACAGGACGCAAGCCAACAAGAAACAATACTCTCCGACCCGACAGGACTTCTTTTTTATTTCACTTGTGGGTGTTTCATCCGAATTATCATCATTTGGGTTTCAAAATTTGTAAAAAAAAAAAAATCCTCCAACATAAATTCCATTTAGGAAGTTAGGCATTAAAATATTTGTTAGCAATATAAATTCCATTTAGCAGCAATAGAGAGATAATTTTAAGGGAGTGCTTGACAATTATGAGAGTAGTGATTATGAAATATTTTTAGAGTACCGATTATGAACGGTTATGAGAAGTCCAGTTTTAAGTAACGACTTTTAAACCAATTCAATCTATGCTTGGCAACGAACGATTTTGAAAGATTTTAAAAAAAATAAATTAAATAAACAAATGATTGTAACAAAGTTTTGATAAGATATAATTGTATTACAAATTTCTGGTCTGAAGGCTTATAAACTTGGCCCAAAAGCTTCACATATTTCGGTCCGAAGATCTCCACATGTATCGTACTTGAACCGTATCACTACTCACATTAATTTTTCCACAAAAAATTAAATGTGTTTATCCCGTTGCTCGAACATGCAACATTTTGGAAGAATATACCTCACTCTAACTACTTTATATATATATATATATATATATATATATATATATATATGAGAACCTACTTGTCATACAGTGGCTGTATCAAAATTTTGATATATCTATCAATTTTTTTTCCAACTTTCCTTAGGCACTCAAAAACTTATTTAGGCTAGTCCTATTTTTTTTTTTGAATTATTTACAAGTTTGCCATCGAAAAAATTTGTTCCAGGTACGTCAATTTTTTTTTCCAAGACTGTCACAATGTTGACAGTCCTTCCATTTGGAAGGATTGTCAACCTAGTGACAGATCTAGGACTGTCAACAATAGTGACAATCCTAAAGAAAAAGCAGCAGCAGCAGCAGTAGGGACTGACGACGGGGTGTGGGGGCGGACGGCTGGCTGCAGGGGCGGGAGGCGGCACGGGCGAGCCGGCTAGCGACGGCGACGGCGGCGGCAGCAGCAGCAACGACGACAACAACAACAACGACAGCAGCGGGGGCGGCGACCCTCCTCCTCCTTCCGCCGTCTCCTCCTCCAGCCTCTACCTCCTCCTCCGTCCTCCTCCTTCTCCTTCTTCTCCTCCGACGGGTGGGATTGAAATTATAATTTGGATGTTGTAAGCAAATTTTGAGTTGTTTCAAATAAAAATTGTGAAAGTACTGTTATGAAGTAATAAATCGTTCTAAGTAAAAATAATGTAGTACCATTAAAAGTATCCTAAATTTATCATGCCATTTTGAATTAGGGTTCAACTTAAGCAACTGGAATAATTAATGACCAACTGTAGAGCGTTCACTTATGACTAAATTGTATCCAGTAAATATTAAATAATTATTCCGAAGTCTTCGCTTCAGTTTCTCTTGTTCTTTCTTTTTACCTTTTCTTTTATTTTCTTTTTCTTTTTGGGTGGAAAAAGGGAGGGCTTGTCCAGTTGCATTTGACTAAACAGAATAGGTACCATTGAACTCGGATAGTGGCAAATACAGGAGTGTTTAGGAAACCAAATAGGAAGTCTCCACATTAAGAAACACGTACATCGTATGTTTTCTAGGACACTACATTTGATAAAGATATCGGATTATAAATATTAATATCTAAAATTTTATTATATTGTAATCAATAGGATCATGATATATTAAGAGTATATTTTTCGTTCCATTAATTCTGTTTTATATTCTGTTTCCACCCTATTACATGTGGGTCCCTCCTTTATTTTATACCAGCTATGACCCACATGTAATAGGGTGGAGACAAAATATATGACATAATTAGTGGGACAGCAGATATGGTCTACTATAGATTGGTACGAGATTAATTACCTACTATAAATTGGTAAGATTAATTACCTACATAAATGTCATTATTCTAGATGCATGATTGTAGGAGATTAATTACCTATTATTGACTAGTAGTTACCTATTCTAGACTGGTTGTTATTATATATATTCAGTTTGATTCAATAAAATGAGTATGCCATAACTCTATAATATTACTTTTTTTTTATTTCTATTATTTTATCAGAGCACCGATTCTGGGAACGCATCTCCCTCTCCTTCCGTTGCAGTCGGCTCGGACGCTGCGGCCAGTGCCTCCGCCGACGAGGACGACGATCCCTATCTCAACACGTCCTAACCCCACCTCTAGCTCGTTTACGAGCTCCTACTCCGCTATGTCCTCTCCTCCGAGACCAACACAAAGGTCACCAAGCGCTACGTCGACCACTTCTTCGTCTCCCGCCTCCTCTGTAATGCCATGTTCCGCAGAAAGATATTACGTTGGAATTATAGATGGATCAGACCGATGTAATACAAGTGGTACAAAAAATCGAGATGCTTGGTGCATGTGATGATGATGTATTGCTTAACTTGGCCGGATGAGATATCTTATGCGACGTGTTTCAAATGTATGATTATGCCAAGTTAGAAGACTGTGCATCGCGTCAGATCATTCTTGAGAGATCGTAGGCGAATGCGGGATCGTGGCATGGAAATAATATTTATATAAGTGAGTGGATATGTCCATTTCCTCTACTCCTTCATGCCCTAATAAAATGAATGCTAGTGTTGCTTTGTTGTATGTCATAACTATATGTTGCTTTAGTCCACACAATGATAATGATGCCTTATGTTCAATGCTGCTGTAATTAATGAAACACATGAATAATGAACTGCCAGTACTATTGATACAAGAATGCTATAAAGTAAGTCTGCCATGAGAAATAAGTAATATTATGCAATCTACTTCACCTGCTGGTAACACTGAGAATGGAATATTGAACATTTGTACAGGTATAAGTGCATCAGTGCACAGTAACTATGAAGAAAATACTTCATATGAGAGTATAATTGTGTTTTGGTACCACCGGGCCACAAGAAGGTATGTAAGTTGGGACCTACGGGTCACCAACCGATATGAGAATGAGCAAAACAAGAAGGATCAATAATGCGAGGCTTTACTTATTTTTTTTTTCTATGCAATTTATGCTTAGATATCATTTGTGTAGTCGTTGTATGGTCAGGGACAACTTGTGTACAAGGTTTGGTAAGTTTTCTAGAACGAGATGCATCGAGGTACCAGGATCGTTCGGCATAGGAGAAAACATAGTGCTTTAATAGTACCGGGTATAAACGAGACATTTATTGGGGATCACAACCTCATGAATGACGTTTTGTACGTCCTTCGAAGTCCTATATGGCATATCGTGGTGCAAAAGCATATCACCAATGACCCTCATGTAGTTAGGTTGCATACTAACAAGAATATTTATGCAGGCTTAAAATTATCTCTGTAAGAATGATTCGTATTAATTATGTTGTGGCTAATCCTTGTTTTGTAGGGATACGATGAGTGGACGGTTGGTGAGAATCGATGTTAAGCGATATGTACATATTTTATAGATATTCAATGTATATTATTGTTTTTAAAGTATGTTTCATTATGTTGCTGAATACTCTGATTATTAAAATGAACATAGTTCTTAATAGAAAGATCACTAAGTTAATATGCATGATTTTTACATGATTACTTAGTGTCGGTTTAGGCGAGTGGGCTAGTTTCTGCTCACCAGTATGCGGTATGTACTGACCCAAGTTTGTGGGCATCCCCAGGTACTCAGCATTGGGGAGTGGCTCGAATGGTTTCGAGGCATAGAAGCATTGTTGGGGGCGCGCATAAGCTCTTATTCCATTGGAGACGTCTTCTGTTATAAAGGGCATAATGTATAGAACAATAAAATTCAGTGTATCAGTTAGATTGTAAGCCAAGACAACAAATATCAATGTAAGCCAATTGGCCAAGTATCAGTTGTATTTGAAAGCTTTGTAATCTTTTGTAAGCCATGTACTCAATTATCATTATCAATAAAGAGAAACTTTTTATTATATTCATTGTGGCTTTAATTTGTTTGATGAATTTTACTGCGATATCGTTGTTTCTGAGATATACCATGCCTTGTCTATCTTCTTATCTTATACAAGTGCAACATAGGTGTCATGCCCCAGTCCCAAAATACGTAGGACTAGGACACGTAAGCATGCCAGCCGCATGAATATGGAAACTCCAATATATGAAAACCAAACCACATGCGTACGCTGTAATATGAATAACAATTCACAAGTGGTAAAAACTATCACAAGTCACAGGGTATAATCTAAATCTCATCCACAGAAATCAAGTAGAAATAAATAACCAATATCTATGTAACTAGATCTCAATGTGAAGTATTAGAGAAGGATAGTCGGATGGAAACATATCTACTGCCGAACTAGAATATAAAAGCAAACACAATATAAGTACAACAACTAACAATCACTGAGACTCGAAGAGAAGACCTCCTCGAAATATAGTGGCAAGTCCGGATCTGCGCTCTTGCGAATACTCATGAACATCTATACCTGGAAAGGGACCAGGTCCTCAGAGATACATAACAAGATACATAGAAGCATGTCAATAAAGTACTGAAATAAACATCCAATGGGTCGCCTAACCGTCTAAGTGAATGCAGTTTAAGAACAACTTTCTCAATGCATGGGCTATCTGGCCATAAATGGGATTGGCATGATTATCTCGGAGAATCAGGGGCCTAAAAAGCATGTCCTCTTTTGAACGGCAGAGACTGCCAGGTAATATAGGGGTCATCACCGCCCGTATCTCCGGTGGAGCGTCCGGGTTACAAAAAGGAAAGTGCAACGAAGCCCACACGCCTTACTTGTTGTTCTTTCAACCCAATGCTCTAAGCATGTCATATCCATGACACGATAATACCTCTAATAACTGTCAGGTCTACTAGCATGTAAAATTTTTAACAGTAGTTATCCATAACGCACGGCCCATACGTACAGGCGGCCAACCCAATACGCAGTCCGTGTCCTACATAAGTCTCACACTCGTGTAAGAACAGCTGTGTCACGGCCAATGAAACCTAATAATGCTTCATGATAATAGTGTGGTCTCATAAACTAGGTCAATGCATATACATAATAAAAATAGAATACGACGATACCGTCGTTGCACCCAAGTTTTCTTGGACGCGCAGTTTATATAGCATTTTAAAATATATGAACTAAATGACAGAAATAAAGATGCATTCGACATATGGAATATAAATTACAATACTATGGCAAGGTATACTTGCCTGGCAAAAAGATGCGTAGTACCAATAATCTGCTCCTGAAGTCGCGCAGAATAATCCAATATCCTATATACATATAATATAATATAATAAAACATCAGTCATTACACTAGCACATATACAACCATATTTACACTGGACTCAGAGGGTACGCTAGGGGTGACACTGGTCGACTAACAGGGTCAAATGTGCGTCTAATTACGTAGGTGTCATGTTTTCAAATACTGTGCATAATCAGATAGTCAACTAACATTTGTCTAGCCAGTACGTCGGTGTACACAAGGCAGACAATTCCCTAATATTCAGGTCATAAAGTCAAGGTAAATATGCGGGCAAAATCCACGGTGTCCTAGGGTCGTACACATATATAGTCATAATTATTATTATCATCTAATTACCTACTTATATATATATATATATATATATATATATATATATATATATATATATATATCCATATATTTATATAATAATATAACTAATAATTTATATACAAACCCATTTGAATACATATGCTATATATATATATATATATATATATATATATATATATATATATACTAAATTGAATAATATACGCATACGCGTACGTATACATATACGAATACGAGTTGGGTTCACCGACTCAGGGTCTGATGTCAACTAACAGTCATAAAGCAATACTCATGTCCTAATAGCATATACACCATCACACATAAAAAAGAGAAGAGGAACAGGTTCGAACCTTGGGGTACGTGCACGGGGACGACGATGAGGTTGACGACGACGACGACGATGTTGATGATGATTGGTGAGATGATGAGATGATGAGGGGGATGATTAGGGTTAAGGTGATTAGGGTGAGATGATGATGGTGAGATGATGAGATGATGATGGTAAGATGACGATGATGATGATAATGAATGGTGATGATGATAGGGATGATGATAATAAGAAGATGTAAAACCCCTAATTCTGAAAATCCGAATTAATTAATTATTTAATTTATTTAGTAATTATGAGCTAAATAGAGGGAATAGATTTTATTTAATTGAGGTGTTTGTGCATTTAGGGAATTTATGGAGCCATCATAAATTTTTCCTAATTTATTCCATGTAGGAGACCCTTTGGACAGTTGTTAGCTTAATGGTATGCACCAAAATAATTTTTAGAATATATATATATATATATATATATATATATATATATATATATATATATTATATATATAATATAATTTTAATAGAAAAGAAATTCCAATTGGATCTCTACCCGAAACCCTCTATCCTAAAACCACTATCCGTTTAAACCCTACCCGGACCCGTTAAAGAGAAAAAATATCAACAGCAGCAGTAGCAAAAACCAACTTTGCTTTTTCCCTCCTCCGCGCGTGTGAAGAAAAATATCAGCAGCAACACCACCGCCTCATTCCACCATCTCATTCCACTGCCTCTTTACCTATTATTACTAAACTCTCCTCAACCGAAACCAAAACCAATGAAAGAAAGAAATATCAGTAGCCTCTACCGCCTCATCTCTCTATATATATTACAAACCATCCCAAACCCTAACTACAATTTTTCTTACACAAACTTAACACTGTTTTGGATATGCACTATACAGAACTCTTGCTAGGCAAGTATAACTTGCCATTGCACTAATATTTATATTTCATATGATGTATGCATAATTTATTTCTGCTTATTTAGTTCATTTATTTTAACTGCTATATAAATTGTGCGTCCAAGAAAACTTGGGTGCAACGACGGTATCGTCGTATTCTGTTTTTATTTATGTATATGCATTGGACCTATTTTATGAGACCACCCCATTATTATGAGGCATTTTGTGTTTCATTGGCCATGACACTATTCTTACATGAGTGTGAGTCACATATAGGACACGGACTTGCGTATTCGGCTGGCCACTGGTACGTACAGGTCATGCGACGGATAGGGATAATTGCCGATAGAAACTTTGTATGCTAGTAGACCTGGTAGTTATTTAGAGGTTTTATCGTATCATGGATGTGGCATGCTTAGAGCATGGGGTGGGGAGAACAACAAGTAAGACGTTTGGGCTCCTTTACACTTTTTCCTTGTTCGCCCGGATTCTCCGCCGGAGAAACGGGTGGTGATGACCACTATATATTATATTATCAGGCGGCCTCTGCCGTTCAAAAGACGACATGCTTTATAGGCCCCTGATTCTCCAAGAGAATCATGCCAATCCCATTTTGGCCAGATAGCCCACATGTTAGAAAGTTGTTCTCAAACTGCATTCACTTAGACGGTTAGGCGACCCATTGGATGTTTACTTTTCAGTACTTATTGGCATGATATTATGTATCTTGTTACGTCCCTCTGAGGACATGGTCCCTTTCCAGATATGGACGAGCAGGAGTATCCGTAGGAGTACGGTCCTGGACCTGACGCTACTTACCAGACTGAGGGGGTCTTACCCTCGGAGTATCTGTAATTTTATTATCGTTGTTTAGAGATCCTTGTTGCTACTTCAGTATAGTCATTTTGTAGTGGATTTATTTCCACCCGACTATCAGACTTGATACTCATCTTGATATTCAGATATTATTCAGCTCTTTTATTATTTGTGCTGTGGATGAGATATAGATTGTGTATGACTTATTATGACAATATATTACCACTGGTGGATTGAATATTCATGTACATCGTACATGTGTATATGGTTTCCATATATTGGAGTTAGTATACACACGAATGGGCGTATTACGTATTCCTAGTCCTACGTATTTTGGAACTGGGACGTGACATGTTTTTGGTGGTGGCCCATGCAGGTCAAGAATATATTGTCTTGGTTACGTAACTGTACCAAACAAGCCTGCGTATAGGAATAGGGTATAAGGATCTCATCCACACTTGACTCAAACTTCTTTTCTTCCTTTCAACTATCCTCTGTTTGGATAAAACAAAGTTTTATGCCAAAAACCCTTTTACCCTGTGACCAGACCCTTTACCCTTGTTGGCGTAAAAGCCAAATGACTGTTATGTTGGCGTAAAAGCCAAATGACTGTTATGTTGGCGTAAAAGCCAAATAACTGTCTTGTTGGCATAAAATGGCAACCTATGAAGAAGATTGCCTCCTTTACGCTACGGTTATGACAACTGACACGTATTCCTTTATAAGATCATGGCATGCAAGCCACGTAGGTAACTATCCCTGCGTAAACTTGATGATTTATGAATAATAGATAACCAGCGTAAAGTAGCCTGATTAGGCGTAAAATGTAAGGATGGTGATATAATCGTATTTGGCACAGCTTTAGCTTTCCCATTCAAGAACAAATCTCGCGCATTAAATACAGAGATTTGCTCGAGCCCTGTGCAGAAGCAGCTTTTGACATGACATCTGATTTTGTCTTATCTTGAGCGTAAAAACTCAGTTCTGTCGATTTTGTCTTATTTTAAGCATAAAACTCATTTTTGTAGGCAGCGTATTCAAAAGACTCCATTTTCTTCCTTTTGGATGCGTAAACGACTTGTATTAAATATGTCACTAAGCGACAACCTGGGTCTCTGTGCAAAATCATCATCACAGCCGTACTCTCGATCGTCGTGCTGTACTTTTGTCAGATGTCAGGTTCACTGATTTATCTGACAAATTCATCCGAGGAATACAGAGAGTTCCTCGTACAACTTTACGCTGCAAGGTATGCTAGACTTTACGCAGACAGATTTTTACGTAGACTTTACGCAACAATCTTTTACGTGCAGATTTTTTTTACACAAATTTTACGCGGACATATTTTACGTGCGAAAACTTTACGCCAAACTTCCATGAACCTCTGCTTTACGCGGACAACTCTGAAGCTCTACTTTACGCCAAACTTCCTTAAATCTATGTTTTACGCCGACAGCTTTAAATCTCTGTTTTACGCCAAATTTTCTTGAATCTTTGTTTTTACGCGGACAGCTTAGCAACTTGTTTTACGCAACAACCTTGAAGCCTTGTTTTACACAGGAAAGGACCTCATGTATGTTGGGGATTTTTGACTGAAAAATATGTGGCCAATTCCCCAGCATATTTCATGCTTCTACATCATATTTAATGCTTGTATCCTGTTTGATTCCTGTACTTCGTCTAATCGTTGTGTACATCACCTGCAGAGAGATGAATATGCAGAATGGATGTACTATCGCCGATGGCGACACAACTCCTGGAGTCAATAGTCAGACTCAAGGAGAGACCACAATAATTCCTAGACTTCCGGGACCAGATGGACAGATTTACAATACAGTTCCATCTGATCTCCCCGTTCCACCTAATGAAAACCTTCCAGTCTTATCGACACCGCATGATGGCCAGGCACAACTGTTCCAATTCTTCTAGATGATAATACAGGAACAGCGACAACAGGCTGCCATACTAGCTGTAGAGCAGAGGCAGTAAGCAGCAGAACAAAGACAAGAGTTCCTAGCAGCACTTGAAAGGATGGCTGCAAAGACTACTGTACCAGCTCAAGCACTAGTACCTCGAGCTAGAGTTGGTTCAGTAAAGAACTTTATACAGATGGGTCCAAGGCCGTACAAGGGCATTGAGAGTCCAGAGGAAACTACCAACTAGATCACTCACACTCGAAAGTTATTAGAAGCATCGCAGCTACCTACAGAGCTGTGGATGATGGGTGTAAGGACGCTTCTAGATGGTAATGCTCATCACTGGTGAAAATCCATGGAGCGCCAGTTGGGTACATACCAGATTTGGGAACAGTTCTTGGAGTGCTTTGAAAGGAAGTACTTCCCGGACACGGTCAAAGATGCATTGTACGATCAGTTTCTTCACCTGGAGCAGGGGAACAGAACAGTGGACGAGTATGATGCCGAGTTTAGTCGTCTTAGTAAATATGGCGCTGCCCTGATACCAGATGACTTGACCAAGGCTAAGAGGTTTCATTGCAGACTAACTTAGGAGCTCCAACATTACACCAGCTCACAGTCCCGGATCTCTTATGCCGAGTTACTGACAGAAGCCAGATTGCAAGAAACCATCAGCAAAGGAAAATGAGGTCAGCTGAGGACGCAACAAGGACCGATAAGGACACAATAAGGAGGACCTATCAGACGTCCTTTAACTCAGCAACAGCAGTACCAACACAGAGCAGGACTATACCAGATTCCAGAGAAGCCCCAATATAATTATTGTGGGAGGCGCGGGCACATCTCAAAGGACTGTCGGATCCGTTTGGGACAGTGTATGAGATGTGGTTCCGAACAACACCTGGCAAGAAATTGTCCAATGCAGCAGACACTTCCACCGCCAATACAGAGACTAGCGCTTCCAGCACCGAAGCCAGCACAGCAAATAACTAGACCAGGAGCACCTCGACCTCTAGCAGCAGGAGGATTTCAGCAAGGACAACCGCTACCTACATAGGACGATCAGTTCGCGAGGGCCAGATAGGGACAACCACAGAGGATCGAACAAGTTTTTGCAATAGAAGTGGGTGACATGAACCAGAAGATTGATGTCATAGCAGGTATCACTCTTACTTTTACTTTTTCTGCTGTGACATTGTTTGATACGGGAGCCACCCACTCATTCATATCATCTAGTTTTATTGCCAAACACAATATTGCCTCCACACCTTTACCTAATTGTGTTAGAATTCTTACAGGAGGAGGAGTCGTACCTGTTAGTAGAATTTATAGATCGTGTCCTATAGTGATACGTAGCAGAAAGATGAATGTCCGACTCTTAGTCTTTCCTATGCCAACTTTTGATATTGTGCTTGGAATGGACTGGCTGAGCAAGTACCACGCTTTCTTCGATTGCTTTGGAGGAAGCATTCTTTTCAAAGTACCAGGCCAGCCTGAACTTGAGTTTGCACGAGGATCCACAGAAATCCTTGATGGTATGCAGCTCGTAATGGACGATGTTGTTTATCATCCCATTATTTCAGAATTTTAAGACGTCTTTCCAGAAGAATTGCCAGGACTACCCCCAGATAGAGACGTAGAATTTTTAATTGAATTGACACCGGGAGTAGCACCCATAGCATCACATGTTTATAGACTGGCAAAGAAGGAGATGGATGAACTGAAGTCACAGTTGAAAGAACTAGAAAAGAAAGATTTCATCCGACCAAGTGCATCACCCTGGGGAGCACCAGTGTTGTTTGTACCAAAGAAGGGTAGGTCAGTGCGTATGTGCATTGACTACAGAGCCTTAAATGCAGTGTCTGTGAAGAATAAATATCCATTGCCACACATTGATGACCTATTTGATCAGCTTAGTGGAGCCAAGATGTTCTCAAAAATAGATTTGAGATCAGGATATCACCAGGTAAAAGTACGGAAGGAAGACATCCCGAAGACCGTATTCCAGACAAGATATGGGCACTACGAGTTCTTGTTCATGCCATTTGGATTAACCAATGCTCCAGCTATCTTTATGGACTTAATGAATCGAGTCTTCCATCAATATTTGGACCTGTTTGTGGTCGTCTTCATAGATGATATACTTGTCTATTCAAAGAGCCACGAGGAGTACGAGAAGCACCTATGGATTGTTCTAGAGACCTTGAGGAGAGAGCAGTTATATGCAAAGCTCAATAAATATGAGTTCTTCTTGGACAGAGTCTCATTTATTGGACATGTTGTTACAAGAGATGGTATTTCTGTTGATCCAGAAAAGATCTCGGCAGTTGAGACATGGCTTGTTCCTAAATCAGTAGCGGAGGTGAGAAGTTTCCTTGGACTTGCGGAATATTACCGAAGGTTCGTGGAGAATTTCTCAAGGATAGCAACACCTATGACTCAGTTGACTTGCAAAGATCAAGAGTTCATATGGACTAACGAGTGTCAAACCGCTTTCGAGGAATTGAAGAAGCGACTGACTACAGCACCAGTATTAACTATTCCATCAAGATCAGGAGGCTATGTGATCTACAGTGACGTATCAGGGAAAGGCTTGGGATGCGTATTAATGCAGCATGGCAAGGTGATTGTATATGCATCTAGACAATTACGAGTAAATGAGAAAAATTATTCAACTCATGACTTAGAACTTGCAGCCGTTGTATTTGCTTTGAAGCTAGAAGATATTACTTATATGGAGAACGAGTAGAAATCTATACAGACCACAAAAGCCTCAAGTACGTCTTCACACAGAAGGAGTTAAACATGAGGCAACGTCGATGGCTCGAATTGATGAAAGATTTTGAGATAGAGCTACATTATCATCCAGGCAAGGATAACGTTGTAGCAGACGCGGCCAGAAACCAATAGCTTACTTCTTGACAACACAAATGAAATTATTGAAGGACTTTCAAGGTCTTGGCATTGAAGTAATATTTCCTGGAGCAGACGGGACACTAGCCAACTTGCAAGTACAATCATCACTAGTAGAAAGAATCAAGACAGCATTGCCTACAGACGCCAGATTCAGAAGATTAAAGAAAAGGACAGAGGCCAGAGAGCAGACAGGACTGCACATCCATGATGATGGGACATTACGATGTGGTAATCGTCTTTATGTTCCAAATGGAGGGATTCGACAGGAGATGATGACAGAAGCTCATAGTTCGATATATTCTATTCATCCTGGAGGCACCAAGATGTATCATGATTTACGATAACACTTTTGGTGGCATGGAATGAAAAGAGAGATAGCTCACTTTGTAGCTAAATGTTTGGTATGTCAGCAAGTAAAGGTGGAGCACCAGAGAACGGCAGGGTTATTGCAACCACTTCCGATTCCAGAGTGAAAGTGGATCACATCACTATGGACTTCGTCACGGGATTTCCTAAGAGTTCCAGTAGAAGAGATGCAGTATGGGTAATAGTAGATAGACTCACCAAGTCAGCATATTTCTTGCCTTTTAGAGTTGGCCAATCTACAGAAGCTTTGGCTGACTTATATATGAGGCAGATTGTGAGATTACACGGCGTACCAATCAACATTGTATCAGACAGGGATTCGCACTTTACATCACACTTTTGGAAGAGCATGCAAGAGAGTCTTGGAACTCGTCTGAAGTTCAGTATATCTTATCACCCACAGACAGATGGGCAGTCAGAGCGAACTATCCAGACGTTGGAGGATATGTTGAGGGCTTATATGTTAGACTTTGTAGGATCATGGGAGGACTACCTACATCTTGTGGAGTTTTCTTACAACAATAGCTATCAAGCGAGTATTCAGATGGCTCCGTTTGAAGCATTGTATGGAAGAAAATGTAGGTCTCCTGTGTGTTGGAGTGACGTGGGAGAACGTCAGATTCTAGGACCAGAGTTAGTGGTCAATACCGTTACGAAAGTTAAGAAGATACAAGGACACTTGCGAGCAGCGCAAGACAGGCAGAAGCACTGGGCATACCTTCATCGTCGTCCCTTGGAGTTTAAAGAGGGCGATCATGTCTTCTTGAGGATATCACCTACCAGAGACACCATTCGATTTGGAGGACGCAGCAAGTTGAGTCCAAGGTATATTGGACCATTTGACGTACTAGAAAGAGTGGAAGAAGTAGCGTATCGACTTGCGCTACCACCTTCACTTGAGGGAGTATATGACGTATTCCATGTATCATAGCTCAGGCGATATGTGGCAGACAACAATAATGTTCTCGACCATTCTGAGATAACCATTGGGCCGAGCTTGTCATATCAAGAGCAACCCGTGGGAATCCTCGATCATCGAGAGAAAGTATTGAGGAACCAGTCTATTCCCTTGGTCCGCGTGGCATGGAAGCATGGCGCGCCAGGAGAATCTACTTGGGAGCGCGAGGACGACATGCGCCAATGTTTTCCGAACCTATTCACAGACCAAGGTATAAATTTACTTTGTTAAATTATATCTCCTACAATTCTTGACTATCTACCATGGTTTAGTTTTAATTTCGAGGACGAAATTTTTATAAGTTGGGTAGAATGTAAAACCCCTAATTCTGAAAATTTGAATTAATTATTTATTTCATTTATTTAGTAATTATAAGCAAATAGAGGGAATAGATTTTATTTAATTGAGGTATTTGTGCATTTAGGGGATTTATGGAGCCATCATAATTTTTTCCTAATTTATTCCATGTAGGAGATCCTTTGGACAGTTGCTATCTTAATGGTATGCACCAGCATAATTTTTAGAATTTTCTATGTATATATAATATATATAATTTTAATAGAAAAGAAATTCCTATTGGATCTCTACCCGAAATCCTCTATCCTAAAACCACTACCCGTTTAAACCCTACCCGGACCCGTTAAAGAGAAGAAAATATCAACAGCAGCAGTAGCAAAAACCAACTTTACTTTTTCCCTCCTCCGTGCGTGTGAAGAAAAATATCAGCAGCAACACCACCGCCTCATTCCACCATCTCATTCCACCGCCTCTTTACCTATTATTACTAAACTCTCCTCAACCGAAACCAAAACCAATGAAAGAAAGAAATATCAGTAGCATCCACCGCCTCATCTCTCTATATATATTACAAACCATCCTAAACCCTAACTACAATTTTTCTTACACAAACTTAATATTGTTTTGGACGTGCACTATACAGAACTCTTGCTCGGCAAGTATACCTTGCCATTGTACTAATATTTACATTCCATATGATGTATGCATAATTTATTTCTGCTTATTTAGTTCATTTATTTTAACTGCTATATAAATTATGCGTCCAAGGAAACTTGGGTGCAACGACGGTGTATCGTATTCTGTTTTTATTTATGTATATGCATTGGACCTATTTTATGAGACCACCCCATTATTATGAGGTATTTTGTGTTTCATTGGCCATGACACTATTCTTACACGAGTGTGAGTCACATGTAGGACACGGACTTGCGTATTCGGCTGGACACTGGTACGTACAGGTTGTGCGATGGAAAGGGATAACTGTAACCCCCTGAATTTTCAAAATTATTAATACTTGGATTTTCCCAATTTTCTGGAATTTTTTGGAAATTTTTCTGTAATTAAAATCAAAGTTTTAATTATTAAATAATTTTTAGTGGTTAATAAATAATATTAAAATATCATGGAAATAATATTTTTGGGTGAAAAATGAAAAACTAGACTTAGGGTAATTTTTCTGAATTTTTTTGGGCCTCAGACCTATTTTTAAATGCCAAAAAACTATTTTAATTAATTAATTATTTAATTAACTGTTTATTATTATTATTATTATTATTATTATTATTATTATTATTATTATTATTATTATTATTATTATTTTGTTTTTTGGGCCGGCCCGGCCCAGTGGACCGGCCCAGCAGCCCAGCCCCCAACCCGTTTCCTACCGGGTCGGGTCGGGTCAGTCAGACCCGACCCGCCGCCTACCCGACCCGGAGACCCGGTCTCCCTCTCCCCACGCCGCCCGCGTCCCGCGTCGGACACCCTGCTCCGCCGGCCAGCACGCCCCCACGTCGCCCTCCGCTCCATCCGGCTCACCCCGCCCTCCGCGGCCACGACCCCCCCTCACCCCGCCTTGGCCGGCCCCCTTCACCCTATTTAAACCCCGAGAACCCCTCCCCTCCGGCCACCATCTCCCCACCACTCGCCACCGTGCAGCGCCGCCTTGCCCCGCTTCGCCGCCGCAGTTTCCCTCGCCGCACCACCGCACCCGAGACCCCGGCCGCCCTCTTCTCCTTTCCAGCAACTCCAGCAGCCGCAGCCGCCGTTCCCGGTGCCGCCCCGCTCCGCCGTACCTCCGCCCGGCCGCGCCCCAGCCTCCTCGACCGCCTCCGGCCAGCCAGCGCCGCCTCAGCCTCCGGCCGGCCCTGCCGCAGCTCCCAGAACCCGAAGCCCTAACCCTAAATCCCAATTTCCTCTCTTTCGTGTCGGACACGACACGGACACGGGATTCTTCGAGTTTTTCAACCCAGTTCAGGTGCGCGTAGTTTCTTGCTCGTAGCTCGGTTTTCAATTCCGTAAATTACGTTGCGAAGCCTGTATGACCCTCTCGGTGCCCGAAAAAACCGCTCGGGGCATCGCGTCCTGTGGTGATCGCACACCGCGATCCAAAAACAGGAAAAACCAGACCCTGTTTCACCCCGAAACTGAGTACGTTCCGCCAAACGGGACGACTTGGTCACGTGCGATCTTCACAGATACGTGCGCACCGTCGATACGGACGTGTGAGATTTCGCGGAAGCTGATTCGGGTGTGCGTGCACACCGAAATCAACGCGTATCCGCGGACATCGTCCCGTATTCGACTTTTTTGCAATTTGCCCTAACTTCTTGTACACTAGTCGGATCGAGACGAAACTTATGCCATCAGACTCGTAGTGATACGCTGGTCCTGTGGGTCAAGTTTGGCTCGATTCTGAGAACGTTGACGAAATCGCGTGTCGTGGGCCCCTCAGGCCCCGCTCGACGGGCAATTTTGTGATCGGCTCATCAGAATCCAAATCTGCAAGTTCTGTTGGGTTCGTATCAGCGTTCATGACCTGTTGACACTAAGTTTGGTGAATTTGGAGACTATTGACCCGGACACGTTTTTCGGTGCAAAGCGGGCCCACCGGCGGACCCCGTTTTGACCCAAAACTGTCGTTTTTGCTCTTGTCTCCAAATTGGACCCAAGGACAGGTGTTTCTAGCTATTTGACATCTTCTGAGCGTGATGGTAATGTCTATTTCAGCTTTTGGACTCATCTCTGGAAAATTTCTCCGAGTACAATTAATTGGATCCAAACAACAGGCAAGTACCTGCATTTCAAGTTAAATCTTTATATTGTGATAATTAATTCCCTGCTTTACTAGTACCCTTGATGATTACACCTAGTGTTAGGAATACTGGATTTCATGTCTTGAATATTGGAGTTCATGTCTTGTTTTTCATGTCGGGTGGGAGAATACTAGAAGGCATGTAGTTTACCCTTCCCCTTGTCGTGTTTAATAGCTGTTGGTACGCGACTGTACCCTCAGCCGGATCTCAATTATTCCTGTTTAATAGCCGTTTATGACGGCCGAATTAGCCTTATAAACCCCTACATGCTAACTATGTATTCTAAAACAAACACAAGTTCACACAGATAGTTTCTGGATCTTGTTATAGTTCTTGCTGATTGTGGTAGTTTCTTTTCCCTGTCTCATTTATTCCTGCTTTCTCATCTTCCTGTTTATAGTATTAACTCTGAGATATTGATGTTCTTTTATGCAATTTTCTCAATATGATACTCAATTTAATTATCATAAATATTTAGTTTAATCTTGTTGTGCGTTGTGTACTTTGCTTCTTTCCTGACTGGATCCGTTGATTTAGGCGATGATGAGGACCTTGCCCCTATATATTATGGTCCCTATGAGGGAACAGATGACACTTGTGAGGAGCCAGATCCTACCCAGGAGACCCCTGTTGCAGAGTAGTTAACAGTAGCTATTTTTATTTCATGCTCTTTTATCTTAGTAATCGGGTTTGTCCCCGATTTCAATTTTGAATTCTGTATTAAACATTTGATTCTGTTGTCGCATTTATTTCATTTGAAATCTTAAGCATTTGTTTCCCATTATTATCTTGCCTATGTTTTGTGAATGAGCTAGTTTAGTTAAATGTGGATTTGACCTAGACAGCGTACTACCGCCGACTCTGCGGCATAGGCTGGACGTACCCACGCACTCGTGCCCGAATTTCCGGGTGCGGGTTGTGACACGTTTTTATGGTGGCCCATGCAAGTCTGTATCCTTAAATAGGGTAATACCCTAGGACAGGGTATGGAATAAGATTGAGGATTCTAGGAAAAGCTTATTCACAGTATAGGGTCCTTATTTCAATTCTTGATATCATTTCTGCTTAATTTTCCTATCGCCCTTGATTTCCAAGTAATCTATTCTGATCTTCCTATCCCTTAATCTTTCAGAATGGTCCAGACAAGGAACACAGTAGGAGGCACATCAGAACCACCTGAGCAGAATGTGCCCGAAACTCTTGCACTCCCGCCGCCTCCATCTACTCCAGCAGTTACTTTAGATGGGGCACAGCTACTCGGAGTGTTCCAGGGACTCATAGAATCCCAGAAAGAACAGATTGCACTTCTACGGACCAGCCTCTCAGAAGCTCTTAGGTCCCAGGAGTTGCCACTCAAGAGGCCAGGGAGTGCCAAAGACTTCAAGAACCTTAGACCCCTGGAATTCTACGGAACTGAGGGCATTCTCTATGCCGATGAGTGGATAGAGAATGTCGAGAGACTCCTGAAGACTGATCGGGTCCCTGATGATCTCAAAGTGGAGTCCACAAGCCTGCAACTGTTCGACATAGCTCGGACCTGGTTCAGAGATGAACCCCAACTATCTTCTCCTGACCTCACCTGGGAGGACTTCAAGAGGCTATTCAAGGAGAAATTCTACCCCGAAGTGGCTCGGGAAGCTCTCGAAAGCCAATTCGAGAGACTGGAACAAGGTAACCTATCTGTTGATGAGTACACTGCTGAATTTAGCAGGTTGAGCCACTTTGCGGAGTACATGGTTCGTACCCCGGAGGACAGAGCCCATAGATTCAAGAAGGGGCTGTCTCCGGATATTCGCCTTGCTGTCACCACTAGTCGAGCTCGCACCTACGAGGAAATCTTGAGCGTGGCACAAGGCGTTGAGAGAGACATGCGGCATAAACTAAAGCGAGAGAGAGATACCGGAAATGCAGGACCCAACAAACGCCTATTTCAACAACAATAACAGCAGAGGGCCCCGCAGCAAACTCAGCATCCTCTCCCTCGAGCTCCAGCACCCCAACACCAGGCTCAAGGACAGAACCAACAAGCTGCTGCTTGTAACTTTTGCCAAAAACCAGGTCACACTTGGCAAGTCTGCAGGAAGAGGCTAGGTGCCTGCCTCTACTGCGGCTCAGCAGCGCATCAAATGAGGGACTGTCCTGCTGCTCAAGGACGCCCAGCTGCACCAAAGGCTCCCGTCCAGGCCAGGCCCCCAGCAACACAGCAGAGGGGACCCCCGCTTCCAACACAACAACAACGCTTTGCTCAGCACCAACAGCAGCAACAGAGGGGTGCACCGCAGCAAGGCCATGCTTATGCAATGACTCTGGAAGAAGCTGAAGCCACAGCAGACGTGATCACATGTTCTGTGCTTATAAATTCAATACCAGCCATTACTTTATTTGATTCTGGAACTTCACATTCATTCATGTCAGTAGATTTCCTTATGAAGCACAGCTTAATCACTGAACCCCTTAGGAATTGTTATAAGATCATTACCGGTGGAGGAATCATCCCGGTTAGTGATGCATGTAACAATTGTCCTATTATATTATGTGGAAGAGAACTATATGCTAGGCTACTCGTAATGCCAGTTCCCAATTTTGACATTATACTGGGTATGGATTGGTTGAGTCAACATCATGCCACTATAGACTGTCACAGAGGTAGTGTAATCTTCAGGCCCCCTGACAAGCCAGAATTTGAATTTGCTAGAGGTTCTAGAGAAATGGGTAGTAACAAAATTTGTGGAGCCCTAGTAACAGAAGAATTGCCACTACCTATCATCTCCGAATATCTTGATGTCTTCCCTGAGGATCTCCCAGGATTACCCCCAGACCGAGAAGTTGAATTCTCTATTGACTTAGTGCCAGGAGCAGCGCCAGTATCTCAAAATCCCTACAGAATCAACAAGAAGGAGATAATAGAACTAAATGAGCAAATAAAAGAGTTAGAAGATAAATGCTTTATTAGGTCTAGTATCTCACCCTGGGGAGCTCCAGTATTGTTTGTGCCCAAGAAGGACGGAATATCCCGAATGTGTATTGACTATAGGGCCTTGAATGCCTTAACAATTAAGAATAAGTATCCCCTACCCAGGATAGATGACTTATTTGATCAATTAAGTGGAGCTCGGGTATTTTCAAAGATTGATTTGAGGTCTGGTTACCACCAAGTAAGGGTGAGGAAGGAAGACATCCCAAAAACTGCTTTCAATACCCGGAACGGACACTACGAATTCTTAGTAATGTCGTTCGGGTTGACGAATGCTCCAGCAGTTTTTATGAACTTAATGAACAGAGTCTTCCAGCCATACCTAGACAAATTTGTAGTGGTCTTTATTGATGATATTTTGATCTATTCCAAGACTCCTGAAGAACATGAAGAACACTTGAGGCTGGCATTGGAGACTTTGAGGAAGGAAAAACTTTATGGAAAATTATCTAAATGTGCATTCTTCCTAGACAAAGTAGAATTCTTGGGACATGTTGTGACTGAAGATGGAATAGCAGTAGATCCCAAGAAGATAGCGGCAGTTGAATCATGGCCCACTCCAGACTCTGTAGCGGAGATTAGAAGCTTCCTGGGACTAGCTGGCTACTATCGGAAGTTTGTGAAGGACTTTGCTAGAATTGTCGAACCCATGACAAAATTAACAAGAAAGGATGAAGAGTTCACCTGGACTGAGGAATGTCAGCATGCTTTTGAGGAATTGAAGAAAAGGCTGACTACTGCCCCTATTCTGACCTTACCTTCTGGAACCGGAGGTTTCGCTATTTATAGTGATGCTTCTGGAAAAGGTCTAGGTTGTGTATTGGAGCAGAACAAGAAAGTAATAGCATATGCCTCTAGACAGCTTCGACCCCATGAAAAGAACTATCCAACTCATGATTTAGAATTGGCAGCTGTCATTTTTGCTCTTAAGCTATGGAAGCATTATCTTTATGGAGAAAAGGTGGAAATATTTACAGACCATAAAAGTCTAAAATATATCTTCACTCAGAAAGAGCTGAATATGAGGCAAAGAAGGTGGCTGGAACTAATGAAAGACTTTGATATCACCCTTCAATATTATCCTGGGAAGGCCAATGTAGTTGCTGATGCTCTAAGCAGATATCCTATGGCGATGTACTTGACTATAGACTGACACTTGCTCGAGGACTTGGAAAGTTTAGGTATTGAGGTAATTATCCCAGGAAAAGAAGGCCAATTGATGAACTTGCAGATTCAGTCTACCTTAATAGACAAGATCAAGGAGACTCAGTTTCAAGACGAAGGCCTGCGAAGCCTTCGAGGTCAAGTGCAAGCTGAATTAGTGGAAGATTTCAGAATTCATGAAGATGGATCACTGAGGCATGGAGATAGATTATGTGTACCTCAAGGAGATATAAGAGAAGAAATTATGCAAGAGGCGCACAGATCGCAATACTCTATACATCCAGGAGCCAACAAGATGTACAAGGACCTGATGACGCATGTTTGGTGGCATGGCATGAAAAGAGAAGTAGCCAGGTTCGTATCTCGTTGTTTAGTGTGCCAACAAGTCAAGGCAGAAAGACAAAGACCTGGAGGATAGCTTCAACCACTACCCATTCTGGAGTGGAAGTGGGAATATATTACAATGGATTTTGTTTCCGGACTTCCAAGGACACCTAGTGGAAAGGATGCAATTTGGGTGATAGTAGATAGACTGGCCAAGTCTGCACATTTTCTACCTTTTAAAGTAGGGCTATCTACAGAGAAGCTGGCAGATTTATATATCAGACATATTGTTAGGTTGCATGGGGTTCCAGTAAGTATTGTCTCCGACCGAGATTCAAGATTCACCTCTCACTTCTGGAAGAGCTTACAAGCCAGCTTGGGGACTCAAATCAAATTCAGCACAGCTTATCATCCCCAAATCGATGGACAATCGGAACGTACAATCCAGACACTTGAAGATATGCTTCGTACATGTGTTCTGGATTTTGGAGGATCCTGGGAAGACTATCTACATCTTGTGGAGTTCTCTTATAATAACAGTTACCAAGCAAGTATTGAGATGACTCCATTTGAAGCTCTGTATGGACGAAGATGTCGTACCCCGCTATCATGGGACGACGTTGGAGAAAGAGCCCTACTGGGACCGGAGATGGTGATCGATTCAACTGAGAAGGTAAAACAAATAAGGGATAGACTTCGAGTGGCTCAAGACAGGCAACGACATTGGGCAAATAGCCACCGAAGGCCCTTGGAATTTGAGGTAATTAATTTATGAAATTCAAGTCAATTTAAACATTTTGATTATGGAACTAAGACTTGATTATGACTTTATTAAAGGTTGGAGAACTGGTATTCTTGAAGATATCTCCGACACGTGGCACCATTAGGTTCGGAAGGAGTGGAAAACTCAGCCCGAGATTTATTGGACCTTTTGGCATTCAGGAGAAAATCGGAGAAGTGGCATACCAACTGGCATTGCCACCCTCTCTGGATGGAGTCCATAACGTTTTCCACGTGTCGTAGCTGAGAAAATATGTGTCAGATCCCAGCCACATTTTGGATCACTCAGAGCTCGAAGTAGGCCCAAGTTTGACTTACCAAGAGCAACCCGTGGAGATACTGGATCGATCGAAGAAAGTTCTACGGAACCAGGTTATTTCCCTGGTTCGCGTAGCTTGGAAGCACCATTCTCCCGGCGAATCCACCTGGGAGCGAGAAGACGAGATTAGAGAGCGCTACCCTTATCTTTTTGAACCCTGAGGTATATTTTAATTTCCCGGCCTTTCCTTTCGTACCATTGTTATTCTTAAATTTTGAGGACAAAATTTTTATAAGTTGGGTAGATTGTAACCCCCTGAATTTTCAAAATTATTAATACTTGGATTTTCCCAATTTTCTGGATTTTTTTGGGAATTTTTCTGTAATTAAAATCAAAGTTTTAATTATTAAATAATTTTTAATGGTTAATAAATAATATTAAAATATCATGGAAATAACATTTTTGGGTGAAAAATAAAAAACTGGACTTAGGGTAAATTTTCTGGATTTTTTTGGGCCTCAGACCTATTTTTAAATGCCTAAAAACTATTTTAATTAATTAATTATTTAATTAACTGTTTATTAATATTAATATTATTATTTTTATTTTGTTTTTTGGGCCGGCCCGGCCCAGTGGACCGGCCCAGCAGCCCAGCCCCCAACCCGTTTCCTACCTGGTCGGGTCGGGTCAGTCAGACCCGACCCGCCGCCTACCCGACCCGGAGACCCGGTCTCCCTCTCCCCACGCCGCCCGCGTCCCGCGCCAGACACCCCGCTCCGCCGGCCAGCACGCCCCCACGTCGCCCTCCGCTCCACCCGGCTCGCCCCGCCCTCCGCGGCCATGACCCCCCCCCCCACCCCGCCTTGGCCGGCCCCCTTCACCCTATTTAAAGCCCGAGAACCCCTCCCCTCCGGCCACCATCTCCCCACCACTCGCCACCGTGCAGCGCCGCCTTGCCCCGCTTCGCCGCCGCAGTTTCCCTCGCCGCACCACCACACCCGAGACCCCGGCCGCCCTCCTCTCCTTTCCAGCAACTCCAGCAGCCGCAGTTCCCGGCGCCGCCCCGCTCCGCCGTGCCTCCGCCCGGCCGCGCCCCAGCGTCCCCGACTGCCTCCGGCCAGCCAGCGCCGCCTCAGCCTCCGGCCGGCCCCGCCGCAGCTCCCAGAACCCGAAGCCCTAACCCTAAATCCCAATTTCCTCTCTTTTGTGTCGGACACGATACGGACACGGAATTCTTCGGGTTTTTTAACCCAGTTCAGGTGTGCGTAGTTTCTTGCTCGTAGCTCAGTTTTCAATTCCGTAAATTACGTTGCGAAGCCTGTATGACCCTCTCGGTGCCCGGATAAACCGCTCGGGGCATCGCGTCCTGTGGTGATCGCACACCGCGATCCAAAAACAGGAAAAACCAGACCCTGTTTCACCCCGGAACTGAGTACGCCCCGCCAAACGGGACGACTTGGTCGCGTGCGGTCTTCACAGATACGTGCGCACCGTCGATACGGACGTGTGAGTTTTCGTGGAAGCTGATTCGGGTGTGCGTGCACACCGGAATTAACGCGTATCCGCGGACATCGCCCCGTATCTGACTTTTCTGCAATTCGCCCTAACTTCTTGTACACTCGTCGGATCGAGACAAAACTTGCGCCATCGGACTCGTAGCAATACGCTGGTCCTGTGGGTCAAGTTTGGCTCGATTCTGAGAACGTTGACGAAATCGCGTGTCGTGGGCCCCACAAGCCCCGCTCGACGGGCGATTTTGTGATCGGCTCATCGGAATCCAAATCTGGAAGTTCCTTTGGGTTCGTATCAGCTTTCCTGACCTGTTGACACTAAGTTTGGTGAATTTGGAGACCATTGACCCGAACACATTTTTCGGTGCAAAACGGGCCCACCGGTAGACCCCGTTTTGACCCGAAACTGCCGTTTTTGCCCTTGTCTCCAAATTGGACCCAAGGACAGGCATTTCTAGCTATTTGACATCTTCTGAGCGTGATGGTAATGTCTATTTTAGCTTTTAGACTCATCTCTGGAAAATTTCCCCGAGTATAATTAATTGGATCCAAACAACAGGCAAGTACCTGCATTTCAAGTTAAATCTTTATATTGTGATAATTAATTCTCTGCTTTACTAGTACCCTTGATGATTACACCTAGTATTAGGAATACTAGATTTTATGTCTTGAATATTGGAGTTTATGTCTTATTTTTCATGTCGGGTGGGAGAATACTAGAAGGCATGTGGTTTACCCTTCCCCTTGTCGTGTTTAATAGCTGTTGGTACGCGACTGTACCCTCAGCCGAATCTCGATTATTCCTGTTTAATAGCCGTTTATGACGGCCGAATTAGCCTTATAAACCCCTACATGCCAATTATGTATTCTAAAACAAACACAAGTTCACACAGATAGTTTCTGGATCTTGTTATAGTTCTTGCTGACTGTGGTAGTTTCTTTTCCCTGTCTCATTTATTCCTGCTTTCTCATCTTCCTGTTTATAGTATTAACTCTGAGATACTGATGTTCTTTTATGCAATTTTCTCAATATGATACTCAATTTAATTGTCATAAATATTTAGTTTAATCTTGTTGTGCGTTGTGTACTTTGATCATTTCCTCACTGGATCCGTTGATTTAGGCGATGATGAGGACCTTGCCCCTACATATTATGGTCCCTATGAGGGAACAGATGACACTTGTGAGGAGCCAGATCCTACCCAGGAGACCCCTGCTGCAGAGTAGTTAACAGTAGCTATTTTTATTTCATGCTCTTTTATCTTAGTAATCGGGTTTGTCCCCAATTTTAATTCTGAATTCTGTATTAAACATTTGATTCTGTTGTCGCATTTATTTCATTTAAAATCTTAAGCATTTGTTTCCCATTATTATCTTGCCTATGTTTTGTGAATGAGCTAGTTTAGTTAAATGTGGATTTGACCTAGACAGCGTACTACCGCCGACTCTGCGGCGTAGGCTGGACGTACCCACGCACTCGTGTCCGAATTTTCGGGTGCGGGTCGTGACAATAACTACCGATATAAACTTTGTATGCTAGTAGACCTGGCAGTTATTTAGAGGTTTTATCGTGTCATGGATATGGCATGCTTAGAGCATAGGATGGGGAGAACAAGTTAGACGTTTGGGCTCCTTTGCACTTTTTCCTTGTTCGCCCGGATTTTCCGCTGGAGAAACGGGTGGTGATGACCACTATATATTATATTATCAGGCGGCCTCTGCCATTCAAAAGAAGACATGCTTTGTAGGCCCCTGATTCTCCAAGAGAATCATGCCAATCCCATTTTGGCCAGATAGCCCACGTGTTGGAAAGTTGTTCTCAAACTGCATTCACTTAGACGGTTAGGCGACCCATTAGATGTTTACTTTTCAGTACTTATTGGTATGATATTATATATCTTGTTACGTCCCTCTGAGGACCTGGTCCCTTTCCAGATATGGACAAGCAGGAGTATCCGCAGGAGTACGATCCTGGACCGACGCTACTTACCAGACTGAGGGGGTCTTACCCTCGGAGTATCTGTAATTTTATTATCGTTGTTTAGAGATCCTTGTTGCTGCTTCAGTATAGTCATTTTGTAGTGGATTTGTTTCCACCCAACTATCAGACTTGATACTTATCTTGATATTCAGATATTATTCAGCTTTTTTATTATTTGTGCTGTGGATGAGATATAGATTGTGTGTGACTTATTGTGACAATATATTACCACTGGTAGATTGAATATTCATGTACAGCGTACGTGTGTATATGGTTTCCATATATTGGAGTTAGTATACATACGTCTGGGTGTGCTACGTATTCCTAGTCCTACGTATTTTGGGACTGGGGCGTGACAGATGATGATGATAATGAATGGTGATGATGATAGGGATGATGATATTGAATGGTGATGATGATAATGATGGTAATGATGGGGTGATGATGGGGTGGTCCTACTGTCGGAGTCCGGCGAGGAAGTCGACGAGGGAAGGAGGAGGACAGGGAGGTGGAAGAGAAGACTGACAGGGAAAATGACTCGGGTCTGGTGGTGAAGAGGGTGGAGATGGTGTTAGCCGCTGCTTTCGAGGAGGAGCTCAGGCCGGCGGGGTACGGTTCAGGTGGTGGTGCACGGTCGGGATTAATGGCCGGGAAGAGGAGGAAGGAGAAGAGGGTGGTGGAGACGAGGTGTTCCTGTGGAAGTCGGCGGACGTGCTGCTCGGGTGACGAGAAGAACGAGGAGGAGGATCGTGGAAGAAGTGGTGGTCGTGGCAGGTGGTGGCGAGTGGCGGAGGAGAGTGGAGAGGAGACGGTGGGTAGTGGTGGTGCTGGTTCAGGAGGATGGTGAGATGTCGACGGAGGAGAACGACGTCGGAGACGATGGTGGTGGTTGTCGACGTGGTGGCAGGGACGATGCAGGTGATGGTGGTGATCGGGATTCAGTCAGAGTCGAGGGAACGGTGCAGTCGTGGAGAGATGACGGGCTGCTCCGGTCCAGGTCGTGGCGAGGACGGGGGTGCAGGTCGAGATGGCCGGAGGGGGAGGAGGATGAAGGTAGAGATGGTCCAGCGAGGGAGGAGCTCGTGGAAGACTCGGCGGGGGAAGGAAAGAACAGGGAGGTGGAGTCGAGGTCAGCCACGTGAGCGGCGGAGGAGTTGCTGCTGATGGAGGAGGTCAGGCTCCGGCGAGGCTCCGGCGACGGGTTGGCCGGGGAAGGGGATGAACAGTAGGGAGATGGGTAAGGGTCGGCTAGGAAATAGATTTGGGGTTTGGGTTTTGTGGAAAATTAAGAGAAAAAGAAGAGAAAATTGTATAAATAGGCAGAAAAGTAGGGTTTTACGGTTGACCTAGGGGATTGGGCTTGGTCAACATCTCCTTGGAGTGGGCCTTGGCTTGACATGGGGATGTTTGGAGGGCTATAATTTACATTGTTTAAAATACAAGGATAGGGTTAAATGAGGGGCGATGTTGCGCGTTGCACATTCCAAAATTCATGGAGAAAATTCATGTGAAGGAAAAAATGGGTTTCTTCATGTATTATCCAATGGTGTGGACACCTTATTACATTTTTGCATAAAAGCGCCAAATAATTAGAAAATTACATAAAGATGGAAATTAGATTAAATTAATTAAAATTAATGCGCAAGGTGTTCTTGAATTAATTAGAAGTACATGGGGCTAAAATTAGGTGGGACACAAGTGTCATGGACATAGAGGGCTCAGAGTAGAATAGTATCATAAATTGGATTGCACGAAATGGGTCAAGATTGTGTCTCCAATTTCGATTGAAATGCACAAGGATACAAAGTTGAATTTATTTAGAATTAAATATAAATATCTGCGACGGATGTTGTGCGACTAAAATGTAGCAGAAGAGAGCATAATTATAAGTTACATAAAGGTCAAAATGGAAGACTGACATATCTAGGACAAGAGTGTAAAATTTGTAGGAAGGCAATGTCTAGTGTAGTGCTCTAATTATCGAAGCAACGGTAGGGTGCACTAAGTGATATAAATATTGTATAATTAAATAAAATGAATGTTATTCAAACTAGCCACAGTCTCACTATCTAAGCCAAGTAGGCCTAATTTTGGGTGAGGAGATTTACAATCTATCCAACTTAAAATAATTTCGTCCTCAAAATTAAAATAAGGCATGGTTTCTCTATCTAATCTCACTTGATAACAATCGAAAAGAATTTACCTCAAGTTAACAATGCAGTTTCTACCCAACTTAGAATTTACCCATTTATCACCTATAAGGCTATACCTCTAAGAAAATATTTCTCAAATTATTTATTCATGTTATTCAATCCTCAAAGTTTTAACACCAAACATATTATCTATGATATGCCCTTAATCAATTATAAAAGAGAGTCACCAAGTCGTGTGATTAGCCTATGGGGTATATATAGTATTATCAGTGTATCAACTTATACCAAGCACGAGGTTTCGTCTTTCCGTAATAAGGGAAGACGAAAAACAATAATAAAGAGTTCCAGGGGGAGGTAATAGAATACAAATATGGGGATCAAGGCGTTTTAAAGAATTCAAATAGGAATTCTCAAGGCAGTTGTGGATTAAAATCATATTTTGGTAAATTCCTATTCGCATGCTCACATCAGTACAGTTATGTACTTGATATGATATGCTCTGACATATCTAGAGGGCAAGTATATTCGTCTACTAGTCAACTTTATATCTCAATCCACGTAAAGTAGTATTACGAAGGGTGAACCAAATGTACTAAGGTTAGCTAGACCTTAATACACTGATTCTAATTAGACAATGTATTAGTAGGCGTCCCCAATAATACATATATCATGGTCAAGCTCGATAAAATAATAAGCTTGTAAAACTAGGCTATAATAGCAGCATAAGTCAAGGTAGTCCAGAAAATATAAGTACGCTAGATTATGATGAGAGAAGTTACAAAATAATTCAAGTTCACAAAGAAAATAAGACTCTACAATCTCTACAGTTATCATACTAACTCCTTGTCTAAGTTACTAGTCGATCAAATAGGGGTATGGGCCTCTAAGTTCTGTAGTCTGAATAAACACTATCGTCTTATGCTAATATACAGTTAATTTCATTCAGTTATACTTCAATAATAGGTCAAAAGAACTATGTGATACTAGGTTGTGAGGCATACTACCCAACTTAAAACAATTAACTAATATTGTAACTGTATTTAGGGGTTTTACAAAATAATATTGTCCTTGTAAATAAAGTATAAATTCTTATTGGGGTATATACAGAAAAGATCTTGGTACTTATTAGGGTATCCTATTGCATTATATAGGTAATGGTCATCTTAAGTCTTAATCATAGTGTTTATAGAATACAAGTGTTAATACTAAGAATGGAGAAGTTACTGACTCTCACGTGAGAGAGGATGTATCCTAGATGGAGATATATGAATAGATTACTTGATTTAAAACTAAGGTATAACCATAAAATTATAATCTAATTGAATACTCAACTATCAAGTTCTAACTACCAAGCTCAAAAATTTCAAACTTTAAGAATTACAACTATAATCCTAGCATAAAATAAAATTACTTGGCCTACAATCATAAGAGTTAGGTGGCACGACTTGAAAAATGAAGAAAAAGAAATTTAGTCGTCGCACAATAGCGAGCGTTAAGATTTCAGAGGAACAAGATATAAAATTAAAATAGAGAGACTCTAGACAAGATCATGGTTTCCCAAGGAAAGATGGTATGCTAATCTCTGTATTCGAGGTATGATCAAGAAAATGTTATGTTCATTCCTCTTGGCTTCCTAAGGTACTGTTATGCTGATATTAAGACAATGATCTAAATTTATAGTTCTCTAATACTATCTTACTGTGAAGGTTAGGTTTAGTCCTAATATCCAGCCTTAGATTTCTATTGGTCCCTCAATACTAGGGTCAAACAATATGGTCAAACTTCTAACTAACTCTAGTAGTGTCTATACTACTCTCAAGTCATTCCTAATTATATCAAGGGATAATGGTCAATCAATCTATAGGTAAGGGATGCTAGGGTTCATTAGGTATTCTAAACTTAGTGATGTGTCAGTGCCCTAGTTGTATTCTTAATAGGTGTGTTACCCTAATTATTATCCTAATAACAGGGATTCCCATACTCTAAGCGAAGGCTATACTCAAGGGACTATTAGGGAAGCACATGAATCAAGTAGGGTACAATTATTCAATATAACAGATTGAAAGGGATGTGAGTCATAGTCAATTGTGGATGAGATCCTATATTCTAATCCTAGGTGCAGGCTTGCTCGGTACACTAACGTAACCGAGATAATATACTCTCGACCTGCATGGGCCGCCATTAAAAACATGTCATGCCCCAGTCCCAAAATACGTAGGACTAGGACACGTAAGCATGCCAGTCGCATGGATATGAAAACTCCAATATATGGAAACCAAACCACATGTGTACGTTGTAATATGAATAACATTTCACAAGTGGTAAAAACTATCACAAACACAGGGTATAATCTAAATCTCATCCACAGAAATCAAGTAGAAATAAATAACCAATATCTATGTAACGAGATCTCAATATGAAGTATCAGAGAAGGATAGTCGGATGGAAACAAATCCACTGCCGAACTAGAATATAAAAGCAAACACAATATAAGTACAACAACTAACAATCACTGAGACTCGAAGAGAAGACCTCCTCGAAATATAGTGGCAAGTCCGGATCTGCGCTCATGCGAATACTCATGAACATCTATACCTGGAAAGGGACCAGGTCCTTATAGGGACATAACAAGATACATAGAAGCATGTCAATAAAGTACTGAAATAAACATCCAATGGGTTGCCTAACCGTCTAAGTGAATGCAGTTTAAGAACAACTTTCCAAATGCGTGGGCTATCTGGCCATAAATGGGATTGGTATGATTCTCTCAGAGAATCAGGGGCCTAAAAAGCATGTCATCTTTTGAACGACAGAGGCCGCCAGGTAATATAGGGGTCATCACCGTCCGTATCTCCGGTGGAGCATCCAGGTTACAAAAAGGAAAGTATAACGGAGCCCACACGCCTTAATTATTGTTCTCTCCACCCCATGCTCTAAGTATGTCATATCCAATAATACCTCTAATAACTGCAAGGTCTACTAGCAAGCAAAGTTTTTAACAACAGTTATCCCTAATGCACGGCCCATACGTACAAGAGGCCAACCTAATACGCAATCCGTGTCCTACATGAGACTCACACTCGTGTAAGAACAACTGTGTCACGGCCAATGAAACCTAATGATGCTTCATGATAATGGGGTGGTCTCATAAACTAGGTCAATGCATATAAATAATAAAAATAGAACATGACGATACCGTCGTTGCACCCAAGTTTCCTTGGACGCACAGTTTATATAGCAGTTAAAATATATAAACTAAATGACAGAAATAAAGATGCATACGACATATGGAATATAAATTATAATACAATGACAAGGTATACTTGTCTAGCAAAAAGCTGCGTAGTACCAATAACCTGCTCCTGAAGTCGCTCAGAACAATCCAATATCCTATATATATATAATATAATACAATACAATACAACATCAGTCATTACACTAGCACATACACAACTATATTTACACTGGACTCAGAGGGTACTCTAGGGGTTACACTGGTCGACTAACAGGGTCACATGTGCGTCTAATTATACAGGTGTAACATTTTCAAATACTGTGCATAATCAGACAGTCAACTAATATTTGTCTAGCTAGTACGTCGGTGTACACAAGGCAGACAATTCTCTAATATTCAGGTCACAAAGTCAAGGTAAATATACGGGCAAAATCTACGGTGTCCTAGGGTCGTACACATATATAGTCATAATTATTATTATCATCTAATTACCTACTTATATATATATCCATATATTTATATAACAATAAAACCAATAATTTATATACATACCCATTTGAATACATATGCTATATATATATATATATATATATATATATATATATATATATATATATATATATATATATATATATATATACCAATGAATAATATACATATACTTAATTAAATAATATACGCATACGCGTACGTATACGTATACGAGTTGGGTTCACCGATTCAGGGTCTGATGTCAACTAATAGTAATAAAGTAATACTCATGTCCTATTACCATATACACCAGCACACATAAAAAAGAGAAGAGGGACAGGTTCGAACCTCGGGGTACGTGCATGGGGACGACGATGAGGTTGACGACGATGACGATGATGTTGATGATAATTGGTGAGATGATAAGATGATGTGGGGGATGATTAGGGTTAAGGTGATTAGGGTGAGATGATGATGGTGAGATGATGAGATGATGATGATAATGTATGGTGATGATGATAGGGATGATGATAATGAATGGTGATGATGATAGGGATGATGATAATGAATGGTGATGATGATAGGGATGATGATAATGAATGGTGATGATGATAATGATAGTGATGATAGGGTGATGATGGGGTGGTCCTACTGCCAGAGTCCGGTGAGGAAGTCGACGAGGGAAGAAGGAGGACATGGCGGTGGAAGAGGAGACTGACAGGGAAAAGGACTCGGGTCTGGTGGTGAAGAGGGTGGAGATGGTGTTAGCCGCTGCTTTCGAGGAGGAGCTCAGGCCGGCGGGGTACGGTTCAGGTGGTGGTGCACGGTCGGGATTAATGGCCGGGAAGAGGAGGAAGGAGAAGAGGGTGGTGGAGATGAGGTATTCCGGTGGAAGTCGACGGACGTGCTGCTCGGGTGACAAGGAGAACGGGGAGGAGGATCGTGGAAGAAGTGGTGGTCGAGGCAAGTGGTGGCGAGTGGCGGAGGAGAGTGGAGAGGAGATGGTGGGCAGTGGTGGTGCTAGTTCAGGAGGATGGTGAGATGTCGACGGAGGATAACGGCATCGGAGACGATGGTGGTGGTTGTCGACGTGGTGGCAGGGAATGGTGCAGGTGATGGTGGTGATCAGGATTCAGTCGGAGTCGAGGGAACGGTGCAGTCGTGGAGAGATGACGGGCTGCTCCGATCCAGGTCGTGGCGAGGATGGGGGTGCAGGTCGATATGGCCGGAGGGGGAGGAGGATGAAGGTAGAGATGGTCCAGCGAGGGAGGAGCTCGTGGAAGACTCGGTAGGGGAAGGAGAGAACAGGGAGGTGGAGTCGAGGTCCGCCACATGAGCAGCGGAGGAGTTGCTGCTGACGGAGGAGGTCGGGCTCCGGGGAGGCTCCGACGACAGGTTGGCAGGGGAAGGGGATGAACAATAGGGAGATGGGTAAGGTCGGCTAGGAAATAGATTTAGGGTTTGGGTATTGTGGAAAATTAAGAGAAAAAGAAGAGAAAAATTGTATAAATAGGTAGAAAAGTAGGGTTTTGGGGTTGACCTAGGGGATTGGGCTTGGTCAACATCTCCTTGGAGTGGGCCTTGGCTTGACATGGGGATGTTTGGAGGGCTATAATTTATATTGTTTAAAATGCAAGGATAGGGTTAAATGAGGGGCGATGTTGTGCGTTATACATTACAAAATTCATGGAGAAAATTCATGTGAAAGGAAAAATAGATTTCTTCATGTATTGTCCAATGGTGTGGACACCTTATTGCATTTTTGCATAAAAGTGTCCAACAATTAGAAAATTACACAAAGATAGAATTTGATTAAATTAATTAAAATTAATGCTCAAGGTGTTCTTGAATTAATTAGAAGTACATGGGGCAAAAATTAGGTAGGACACAAGTATCATGGACATAGAGGGCTCAGAGTAGAATATTATCATAAATTGGGTTGCACGAAATGGGTCAGGATTGTGTCTCCAATTCTGATTGGAACGCACAAGGATACAAAGTTGAATTTATTTAGAATTAAATATAAATGTTTGCGTTGAATATTGTGCGACTAAAATGTAGCACAAGAGAGCATAATTATAAGTTATATAAAGGTCAGAATGGAAGACTGGCATGTCTAGGACAAGAGTATAAAATTTGTAGGAAGGCAATGGCTAGTGTATTGCTCCAATTATCGAAGCAACGGTAAGGTGCACTACGTGATATAAATATTGTATAATTAAATAAAATAAATATTTTATTTCTAATTGGATTCAAACTAGCCTTAGTCTCACTATCTAAGCCAAGTAGGCCTAATTTTGGGTGAGGGGGGTTTACAATAGGCTTGTACGACATCACGTTTGTGGCTACATTCGGTTCTTCGGAATCGGGACATACACAAATTAGTATCAGATTACGGTTTATGCATCCTTGGACTCGGCAAATTCGAAATCAAAAGTTGCTTCCACGTTTACTCAATGATGCCTCTACAGATACTCAAAGTTACGCTAGTGACTATTCAAAGTCTCTTCCGTGATAAGTCACAGTTGCCTTGGTGCTTATTCAAAGTTGTCTTCTGCGAGTATTAAAAGTCGCTTCTACGATTATCGAATTTGCATTTGTGATCGTTCTGTGTTGCTTTTGCTATTGTTCGAAAGTGTTTCTGAAATCGAAAATATTTGACCTCTTAGCTACACTCAATGAATGTTTCATACAATGAGCCTAAATATTATGATGCCCTAGTTGTTGTGATTCTAGATTTGTAAATGATAACAAGAACCCAACAATGATTCGATACCATAGATAACTGACTTGTGATTAATATTTTGTATGTAAAAATGAAAGAATTCAATATGTGTTCTGTAATAAATAAAAATTATGCATGAGTAATTTCAATAGAAAAAATCAACAGTAAAACTGAGTTGATTCATGTGCGATGGCGGAATTATGTTATATATATGAGTATGAGAATCATGTTATAGCATACAATGCTACCATGTGAAGGTAGTACCAGATGGATATTGGATCAGTGTAAGAATGGTGTGATAGTCAGGAAATGGCTTTATTTTGAGTGATATATGCCTCTACCCTCTTAGTGGTGCATGTGCAGTAACCCTTCCATAAGTGATGGTATTGAGCCTATCAATAAGAATGGGGTAGTGCCGAGACTTAGTCGGGAATGATGCCTTATTGTATATGATGCGAGTGTCCTTTGGGTATTTTGGATTGTGTATCAACATCGGACCCTTGATAGTTGGATTTGAGTTGTCATTATTAGTCCCTCGATAGCTTAATGTTACATGGGGTAGCAAAAAAGTGAGAAGGTATGAGATTGATGCCTTAGCTGGACACAACGAGTTGGATCGTATATTTAGACTGTGACTTGAATCGGCTGGGTAAAAGTTTAAAATCTAGCAGCAATGATTGAATATTATTATCGACAAACAAGTTGGATCATATATCAAAGGAGATTGGTTGGAACTGATTGGGAATCACGAGCGAAATATTATGGTTGGTTACCTGAGTTTGCAAGTTCATTGTTTCGGATAAATAAACAAAAAAAAAATGAGAAACGATAAGGTTTTTATTATTTACGAAAAAAAACCCCGCTCTTCGGTTTACAAACAAGTTTGTACAATTTAATCCTATACGAGGATGTCGAAGTACAATTTATTTAATCTGGGTAAATATTGCTATAGGAGTCTGATCTGCAGTCGATCACTTTGTCCCTTGGACCACACGATGACGAAAAAGTGCCATAGAAGACAGGAAGCAGCTTCGAAGGTTGCTAAAGAGAGTGGATGCTCGATGCCAAAGTCGTCGATCACTACCCTTTGCCTGAGCTCTGGATTCTTCTCTCTCGACCGTTTTCTCCACCAATTTTTGACCTTAAATTCTCGACCTCGACCTCTGTTGATAGAGGTCTCTATTTATAGAGTTTTAGTGACAGTGACCACTCAGTCGGTATAGAAACCGAGTAGTGGAAAGTACAGCACCCTTTTACACGATGGTTACAATAACCATTGTCTGCGTATAGATGATATTTTGAATGAGCGCGTGACGCGTGTCCAACTTAGGGACAACGCGTATAACTGCTACAAAGATCACGGCGTAGAAGCCACGTAGGTAGTTATCCTTTGTGTAGAAGAGGTTAGCGTAGAAGCCAATAACTGTCACCATGGCGTAGAAGCCAAGTAGGCATAGAAGCCAAGTGGGCGTAGAAGCCGAGTGGGCGTAGAAGCCGAGATGATGTGGACGTTTTAGCCAAAATTATAGCTTTTGGAGATATAGCCAAATCTTTTGCATTAAATGCAGAGATCTGCCCCCATCCTGCGTATTAAATGCAGAGACGTGTCTTCGAAGATTTGCTATCCTGAAGATTTGCCATCATTCTGCGTATCAAATGCAGATACGCGCCTCGAATCCTGTACGAAGAGTAACTGTTGACGTGGCAATCTGTTTGTCTTCTGCGGAGCGTAAGAAGCTCACGTCTGCCTGTGTAAAATTGGGCAGCGTATCCCCTTGTATGTATAAAAGCAGTTTACGCAAAGGGGATGTCACTAAACGATGGTTCGGTGACATTTAATCAAATCTTCTGCATTAAATGCAGAGATCCGCCATTATCCTGCGCATTAAATGCAGATGCGTATTTTAAAGGTCTGCCACCCTTTCTGCGCATAAAATGCAGAGACGTGCCTCGAGTTCTGTCATCACTCTGCGCATTAAATGTAGAGACGTGCCTCGAGCCCTGTACGAAGAGCAGCTTTTGACGTGGCAGGCTGTTTGTCTTCTGTGGAGCGTAAACAGCTCACATCTGCCTGTGTAAAACTAGGCAGTGTATTCCTTTGTATGCGTAAAAGTGGTTTACGCTAAGGAAATGGCAGAAAATGATAGCCTGGGTTGCAGTGCCGCGCCATCATTATAGCCGTCGTCTGGGTAGTAGTGCAGTACTCTTTGTCAGGAGTCAGACGTCAGGTTCACTGCACGATTTGTCAGGTTCACTGTACCACTTGTTAGGTTCATTTCGGGGAATACGAAGCGTCCCTCGTACACTTCAATGTTGTATTAAAAGCGGATGAGTTTTACTCCATAAAGGCAATGTAGCACCCTTTTTATGCTGAAGCCGCTTGGACATACTGCATTATGCGGATGGTCCTTGAGCTTATACTTTACGCTGTGCTCAGCAGAAAAGCTCTATTGCACGTTGATGGCTCTGAGGTCCTCTGTTTACGCTGCTCTGCATCAACATGCTGCGTATAGCTATCCAGCATATTTTTTATTCTTCTACAAGACCCCCTTCAAAGCTTTTAAATTTCTCATAATTTGAAACGCTTTAAATGAAGCATGAAATGTTCCTCGTAATTTGAAACGCTCTGAAACGGTTAAGTCTGACACGTTCTTTCAAGGCTGACTTTATGGCGAAGTTATTGGGGATGGTGTGATCTCTTTCGCCTATAAAAAGGGCTGAGGAGTTAACATGTTCTTCCCACATTTCTTTCACCACACAGAGATGATCGCCGGAGTTCGTCGGGTCGACTTGACGAAGAAGAAGAACATGTTCTTCCAGCATGTAAGGAGCCGAAAAAGACGGCATCTTCGAGCAAATGTCCTCTGCAACGATGGATCATGGAAGATGAGCAAATGTGCTCGGGATAATCAACAACTTTGTATGGCGGTTCTTCCGGAGAGAGGAAGGGTCATATTTGACCATACAGCTTGCAAGCTGTATCTTCTCCTGATACTTTCGTGGACCAGAGCAAAAATTAGCTCTGTCCTCGAGTATTGAGTTGGGTGAAATACCTCAACTCAATCTGTCACGGCGTTGGACACAGAAAAGCAGATTTACCCTGCTTTCCTGTATTGGAGGATGGGTCTAGGCCCATTTTGTATCCTTCCGCCGTTGATCATTTCATGTCAGTCAGTTTGCGGGAACTGACTGACTGCTGGAGAAGATGGATGAAGAATTCTGCCCATGCGAGAACCTGGCAGAACAGATTCTGGGTGAGATCTTCAGAAGACGATGAGAAAGTCCTTTGTAGACGGGATTTCCCTCATATGTAATCATAAAAATGTAGAAAAACCCTTGTAGACTGAATTTCCCTCATATGTAATCATGTTTTAATAAAATCGTCTTCTTCTGTGCATATGATCATCTTGCCATATATTTTTGCTGTGAAGTCTGAATATGTGTAGCTTCGACACGTCTGATAATTTTACGCCGAATCTGTTAGAAAGTGTGCTAGGTTCTGTCCTGTCTTTTACGCATAACTTAAGGATGCGCAGAAAGCCGCTTAGCAGTCGAGTATTCGAACTGTCCTGCTGTTAGAAATAAGGAACCGCATAGAATTCTGAACTGTCGCTTCTGATAAACAGAATTCTTGTTCAGACCATCATCTTCAAGAATGATTTCTCAAAAATCCCTTGGAACAGGGCGAGAAATGGCTGTCAAAAACTGAGTCGCCATCCATCTTGAACTGTAGACGAAATATTCAGACTGGATTCTGGATGAACTTCCAATCGACCCAAGGAGAAGAGTAATTTTTCAATGTTTGAACTGTAGACTGAGTCGCCATCTTGAACTACAGACGAAATATTCAGACTGGATTCTGGATGAACTTCCAATCGACCCAAGGAGAAGAGTAATTTTCAATGTTGAACTCTGTATGCTTTGGGTACTTGGGATATTTTGAGGTCAAGAAGGAGTATCTTCTGTGTGAACCCTTGCAATTGACCGCCTTGAGAATTTTTCAGATGTACTGTACTCTGGCCTGCGTATTTTTTTAGATATGCGAAAAGTCATAGATCTGTAACTGTAGATGAGCGTAAAATCATAAGTTCGTAGCCTCTTGAGCGTAAAAGCTGCTGAGCATGAGAGCATCCGGGCGTAGAACTATAGATTTGTAGCTTCTGAAAAGGATATCTTCTGAGCGTAAAACTGTGGATCTGTTGCCTCTGAGCGTAGAAGCCATCGAGCGTAATATCATATATTTGTAGCTGCTGAGCGTGAAGTTGTAGGTTTGTAGCCTCTCGAGCGTAAAAGCTACCGAGCATAAAAGCATCCGGGCATAAAACTATAGACTTGTAGCCTGTGAGCGTAAAACCGTAGATTTGTAGCTGTCGAGCGTAGAAAGCTCCTTAGCGTAAAAACCACGAATCTGCTTCGCACGAAAACTTTTCGAATTCGCTGACTGTCCCTTCTCTGAGTAATAGGCTGACGTAGTACCCAATCATAACCGAATATTAATTATGAGATTTGGTTCGGGATTCGAGGAGTCCATCCGAACTCTATATATATCCCAAGTTTCTGAGAGAAAAAACTTTTCATCCGTCTTCTGCGAAAGAAAGCCTTCGACTGTTCGAGTTCTTCTTCGTTTCTTCTCCGAGCCTTCAAAGTTTCCAGTAATGGCCTCGAAACAACTCTCCTCCTCTAAGGGAAAGAAGGTTGATTCTTCTTCTTCTTCTTCTCGTTCTTCTGCCCAAGCGAGAACGACTTCGGTCGGGCAAGGCAAGCTTCATTCTGAGCAAAGTGTCCCGCCGACGAGCAGTGCACCCGGCCTTAAAGGTAGAGCTTTTGGGATAAAAAAGAAGAAAATCCTTCGCACACGTTGTACGTGAACGCGCTAGGTTGTCTTCTGTGCTGATAGCCTCTTCGAGGAAGATGATGCACAGAGATGTTTCATCTTTTTACGCCCACATTTCTAATGTGTCAGCGCAAAAACTCCATATTTTCGCAGTCTGGCGTAAAAGTTTTGACTGTCGAAAGTTGGCGTATACTATATAATTTGAGTGTTACGCAGGGATGGAAATTCCGGCGTAATAACTCAAATTTTGGCAGTCTGGCGTAAAACACAGACTGTCAAAAACTTTGTGTATACTGCCTATCTGGAATTTTACTTCTCAGAATGGGATCCCAGCGTAAAAGCTCAAGTTTTTGCAGTCTTGGCATAAAGCACAGACTGTTGATTTTTGGCATATGCTGCAATATCTGTAATGTCTAGTTATAGGAACTGATGTGTTTTTCTTGCACTCTTGCAGTTAACTTGCATGCGTCTCCGCTAGCCGATGTGATGGGTTCTGCCGCCGGGATGCTGCACTCCAACTACCTGAAGGATTTGTCCCAAATGACATTTCCCATCTCTGGACCCCAGTATCCCGAAGGAAGGAAAATTTTGATATCGGCTCAAGGAGAGCGGATGCTGTTGAGCAAGATCAACGGAGAGCCCCTGACGTATATAGACGGGGACCAATACATAAAGTCGGCTTTCCTCTTCGGGGACATGATTGACAAGCAGTCCCAAACGAAGCCCAAGAAAGAACTCTGGGTTTTCCCTGCCGGGAGCTTGATTTTGTATCTGCCCAAGATGCTGAGAGACTATCCCATCTTGGCAATCTTCCATGCTACACATCCCAGGAGGATGGCGTGGACGCTGACTCCCGATCTTCACGACAGGCCAAGGAAGATATTTCATCTGAAAGGAGCTGACCAGGGGTCATTTGTCAGCCGCCCTTCCGGCTTTGTGATGCCGTTCAGAGGACTGTACCCGGGCAGTGTCCCGAATGAAGACAGTTTAGTGATCCAGCCGGTCCAATTACCGACTTTCTGCAATAATTTCATGGGGCACGGGGGAGTATACCCTAAGGTGAACCCTCAGACAAGTGGGTGGATCACCCCTACAAATCTTCGATGGGCTCGCTTAGCTGAATGGGCCCTGAAGCATTTTCAGATCGAGCTGGAGGGCATTGGTCTGTATGCAGCTGTGAGTGTCACCAGTGTTGGGTTACCTCTCAACCCCAACCTGTCCTGGCACTGATGGAGCGATATATCTCGCTCACCGGGACTTTTGCCACTCCACTGGGGGAGTTGGGATTGGCCCTCCACGAGATGGTAGAGATCTCGAGACTGCCGATGGGGGATACTCCATATGAAGAGTATGTTCCTACGAACCGGGAGCTGGGGGATTCATACCCTCGGGTAGTGGAAGTGTACCAGGAGCTGATGTGCCACTACCTCGCTTGCACCGCTTTTTATGGTGAGCCCTCAGATTTGGCTCATATCAATAAATGGACGTCCTACCTCTTCATTCACCGGTCTAGGACTGCTATGCCGGAGAAGGTCTTGGAGTTCCAAATTAGTTAAACATATCTATTCAGAGGTAATATGAACATGATAGAATACGATCTAACTAGTTTCGTTTTGGAAGTAGTTTTTTCAGAATGAGATTTTTGCCTTATTCTACTTGAGCAAAGGAGGTTAAGCATAGTACCTTTTCAGGAATTTGCCATTGATAGGAGCCATTAATAGGTCTCCATTAGGCTTGGCTAACCTGTAAGCGCCATTTGAGAACATCGTCTCGATCACATAAAGGCCTTCCCATTTGGGCTGGAATTTGCCCTTACTCCTGTGAGTAAGAATCATCGGCCTTCTTACGGCTAAAACTAGCTCGCCAACTTTGAACACTCTTTCCTTTACTTTTTGATTAAAAGCTCTGGAAATGCGTGCTTGGTAGAACGCGATGCGCTGTTGAGCTTGGAGGCATTTCTCGTCTAATCCTTCTAGCTCTTGAAGCCTTAACAGGTCATTCTTTTCTTGAGTCAGCTCATTAGCCACGGCTATCCTGAGTGACGGAATATAGATTTCGATGGGGAGAACTGCTTCGCTCCCGTAAACCAGTAAGAATGGGGTGCAACCTGTCGGTGATCGTACCGTTGTACGGTATGCCCAGAGACATTCTCCCAGCTTCTCATTCCAATCTCTCTTGTTCGAAGAGACGAACTTTTTCAAGAGCTTGATAATGGTTTTGTTGAAAGCTTCCGCCAAACCATTAGCAGCAGGATTATATGCCGTAGAGGCCACATTTTGTATTCGATTTTTATCGCAAAATCGATAAAACGCTTGGCTGATGAACTGAGGCCCATTGTCGTAAATTATCCTCCGGGGTATCCCGAAGCGATAAATGACGTGATGCTTGATGAAGATGATCACATTATATGCCTTTACCTCAGGAAGAGGGATCTTTTTTGCCCATTTGGAGAAATAATCTGTGATGGCCAGTATGAACCGGTGACCTCTGGAAGAAGACGGGTGAATAGGACCAATGATATCCATACCCCATGCTTCGAAAGGCCAGGACACAACCGTAGGATGTAGATATTCAGGAGGTTGATGGATAAAGTCTGCATGGACCTGACAGGCTCTGCATTATCTTGCATACTTTATTGCATCTGTGATCATAGTAGGCCAGTAATAGCCCATTCTCTTGATGCGATCCTGTAGCTTAGGACTGGGTTGATGCGCTCCGCATACGCCGTCGTGAGCTTCACGGATAATCCGATGTGCTTCATCACCAGAGATATATCGTAATAATAGTCCGTCATAAGACCGGCGATATCGACATTGTGAAGATGCGTCGAAGTAGAAGCGCAATGATCGTCTTTTGACGGATACTGCTTCTTTAGGGTCCTCCGGCAAGATTTCGTATGCTACGAAATCTATAAAGGAACTTCTTCAGTCTCTCCTGGGAGGATCTGTATTCACAGCGTAGCTGCATTCTATGTGAAAGTTGTTTTTCACACAGAATAAATCTCTACTAAGAAGGATCACCAAATTTTGCCTTCTTATAGGGGTAGCTAAATCTGCAGCTAGACTGGCTAGGGCATCAGCTTCCAGATTCTGAGATCGAGGTACATGCTCTAGGAAGAATCCTTTGAATGTCATGGCTATCTCGACCGTCGCTCGGTGATAGGGGATGAGGTCTGGATTCCGGACTTCATATATTCCTCTGACTTGATTGACGATCAGCAGAGAATCACCGAAAGCTTCCAGAGATTCGACGTCCAATTCTTTAGCGACTTGGAGCCCGATTAGTAGAGCATTATACTCTGTCACATTATTAGAATAGGGCTCGCTAAGAGAATATGCTAGGTAGATGACGAGCTTATCAGGAGTAACCAGGAGAATTCCTACTCCCGAAATCACGTTTCTCCTGGGACCCGTCCTGGAGGCACCATCGAAGAACAGTTGCCATGCATCACTTTCCATTGCGGAATTACATTCTGCAACTTTGTCGGGAATGTCCTCGTACAGTTTGGAGGCCTCCGGGATCGGATGAGCAGCTAGGAAGTCATCCAACGCTTGGCCTTTGACGGACTTCTGAGGGACGTACACCATGTCAGACGGTGTTAATAACATCGCCCAAGTCGCGAGTCGAGAATTAAGAACACTTGGCTTGTTCATCAGTACCCGAGGAGGATTAATCCTGGAGATGATGTGAATGGTTTGGCCTGTGACATAGTGCCGCATTTTCTGGATAGCGAACATCAGAGCTAAGCATTCTTTCTCCACTGGGTTGTACCGGTGTTCGGCTCCGACCATCATCATGCTGAGGTAGTAGATAGCCTGTTCATGACCCATATCGTTCTTCTATGCGAGAAGATCTCCCAGAGAATGATCCATCGCTCGAACATACAGCACGAATGGTCTTCCTATGACTGGAGGTACCAGAACTGGCGGACTAGTGAGGTAGCGTTTGATATCGTTAAACGCTTGCTGACACACTTCATCCCATACGAAGGATACACCTTTCTTCATGAGATGAGAGAAGGGCTGACATCTCCCAGAGAGGTTGGAGATGAATCTCCGGATATAAGCCAGACGACCTTGAAATCCCCTGAGTTCTCTCAGATTACGGGACGGTCGCATTTCTAAGATGGCCTTGACTTTATCAGGGTCCACTTGAATGCCTTTGGCGGTAATGACAAATCCCAGAAATTTGCCACTAGATACCCCCAGAAAGGACTTTGTAGGATTCATTTTGAGTTGATGTTGGCGCATCAATTCAAATACTGTCTTCAAGTCTTGGATGTGATTATCCTTGAGGCAGATTTTGACAGCTACATCGTCAACGTAACACTCCACTATCTTGCGTAAATGCTCATAGAATATGTTACTCATAGCCCGTTGGTACGTAGCCCCAGCATTCTTCAATCCGAAGGGCATGACCGTATAGCAATATACCCCCAATGGTGTCCGGAAGGCAGTATGCTTCTCGTCCTTATGATGCATCTTGATTTAGTTGTATCCTGAAAATCTGTCCATGAAAGACATATGTTCAAAACTGCATGTATTGTCAATCATGACGTCTGTGATGGGAAGAGAAAACTCATCCTTGGAGCAGGATGCATTCAGATCTCGGCAATCGATGCAGACACGTACTTTTCTATTTTTCTTCATGACCGAGATAACATTGGCGACCCAGTCGGGATGTTGTTCTTCCCGGATGAAACCAAAGGCTATCAACTTCTTGACTTCAGCTTCAATGGCGTCCATCATATCCGGGCGGAACCGGCGTTGGTGCTACTTCACAGGCTTTGAATCGGGCAATATATTGAGCTTATAGTAGCCACCTTTGGATCAAGGCCTGGCATGTCCTCATAATTCCACGCAAAGACGTCGATATATTCTTTTATCAGCTGGATAATTTCTTTTCTTTCTTCTTCGGAAAGGTTGTTACTGATAAATATCGGCTTTGGTGAAAGTTCATCCCCAACGTCAATCTGGATAACTTCATCTTCAGTGGGAGATTCTCTCTACTCGAAGCGGAATTCCCATTTGTATCCATTTGTTGAGCCCAGGCGTCATTCTCAAATGGTTCGGATTCTTGTTCGTCTGCTTCAAAGGAATCTGTCACTACCATATTTACTGATATGTTCGTTCGAGAGCATCAGATGAGTCGGAGGACGAGGAGCCATTCTGAGAAGAGGAAGAGATATCCTCGTTTGACTCAGAAGTTGCAAGGGAGGTGGTATACCCTAACCCGAAACTGGTTCGTTGATAGTAGGGATCTCCGTGCAGTGGTATTCGTCTGCCTTTCCCGTAGTTGAGACCTGGTTTCAGCTTCAAGTCATAACCCATACTTTGTATGATCTTTCGAGCTTGCGGGCTATATCTGTGAACTTGAATTTTGCCAGCATCGTCATCGAAAGAATCCCCTTGTACAGTCGGTTCGTTGCGCATGCGGCCGAAGACTATTGAATGCTGACTTCTGTGAGTAGGCGGGACAACGAAGATAGAATCCTCATGCGGTCCATATGTTGTGGTGACATTGGATGATGACGCTACTTCCCATATATACGGATGATAGGAGTCTATAGCTTCCAAGAATTTTTGCGCTATACGTTCTATATCGTCATGGGGAGAGGATTCCTGATTTAGAATTTGAGCGTCAATATACTGGAAAAGAGGATGTTTATTATCATCTGAAACTTCGTTCCCGGTTGCATTTACATCAATCGGCTGCCTGTTGCGCCGAAGGTTGATGACCAAGGGTGGAGGCTTCTGGTTCAAAGTGATCACTAGAGGATCACCCCCTTTTCCTGACCTGGTTCTGTTCAGGTGGATAGCCATAGGCTCCATGGCTTTTGGACGAGTAGTCCGTCCTTTCACCTTGATTGATAGAGGTTGCTTGGCAGAGGGTTCTTCTGGCTCCCGGTGGGATTCTTTCTCTGCTTCGGCTGACACCTCTTCCGTGTAGTCTTGAGAGTATAACACGGCATCAGAGTAGTAAGATTCTACTCCTCTAAACGGGTTCAGGTCAGCAAACTCCGTTTGTACTGTTCCTTGGGCATCTACATATTTAAAGCATTGATGTAGAGTCGAAGGAACGATATTGTGGTCGTGGATCCAAGGTCTTCCCAGCAGAATGTTGTAGGACACCTCCGAATCAATGACATAACATGTAGCCACTGATCTAAGGTTGCCAATCTGGATCCTCAGGCGAATTTTCCCCAACGGCTTACTCTTCCTGGCGTTGAAACCCACGATTGTAGTGGTGGTGTAAGCCAATTCGCTGGTAGGAATCCTCAGTGGTCTGAGCAGACTATGAGGAATGATGCTGATTGATGATCCCGGATCTATGTGAATCCGGTCGACCTCCATGGAACCGACGTACCCGGTGTAATAGAGGGGTCTGTCATGCCTGTTATGCTTTAACAGCATGTCATCTTGAGTGAAAGTGATATTCGGGACTACCTCCATCACACTGTGGCATTGAGGGCATGCCACTGGTTCTTCGTCAGTGGACTTGAGCTGGGTCAAGTATGCATCCGCTTGCATCAATGCTTCACGCAGGGCTTGACAAGTGTCTTGGGAGAGCCTGAGTAGTTTGAAGATGGACAACCTGGCTGGGAAGATTTTTGTGACGCTAGCTCTGCTTCTCGCACTATAGCCTCTTTAGTGCTATTTCTTAGGGTCTCTCAATCAAATTGAGATTGATTCCCTCATCCTCAAACATCATTGACTAATTCCTCATCAATCTAGATTCATTTCAACATGAACAACAAGCCAATCGATTCGATTGACTAGAATAGAGAAATTACAAAAAAAGAGGGTATTGGCATTAGATTTAACTAAAATCAAACCCTTAGCCTTTTTCTCACCCAAGGATGCCAGAAAGCATTTTCACATGAAGATAATAAATTCAGTCGTTGTGGTCGGACTCGAACCTGTGATTTCGCCCTTACAACATTCCATGTGATGTTACCGGACAAGTCCTTACTTGCATTTATTTGCGGCCATAGGAGGGTTCAATTTTAGACAATTTTCAACAGACGAGATCGTAGAATAGAGAAGGATTTGCTGCTAAGACCGGATAAGCATAAACTTGCTTCACTTTCACTTTCCCGACATTGCCCTAAAAACCCTCCTTGCCCGAGTACTCACTTCGCTCGATCCTTTCCTCAATTAGAATAAGAATTTATTCTCGTATAATCTCATATAATCTTATATAATCAAATAATCAATTTATATTGCAACATGGAATAAAAAAGACAATATCCATAATGGGTGAGTCATTCCTTTGTCTTGATATATGGCTTAAAACTGCAGGATAGAAAATGATCCAACAATCCCAAGGATCCATAATATATTCTATGGATCCAACAATAAATAATAGAATTATTGAGTAGTTTAATCTTCGATCTTATCTCATTCTCAATAATAATATTGAGAAGCTGGAATACAACATGGATTCTGGCAATGCAATGGAGTTGGACCCTCATGTCGATCCAAATGAATCGATGTCGAAGTTGTAGGGCTTCTCTAAACCTTTGTTTTGAATGTTCTTCGCAGGTTTATCGAAGCACACTTCTTTTTGCTTCCCCTTGTCCGCCGAAGTTGGTCTCGAAGGACCGGTCTCTAGTGTGGTGGGCTCTGGTTCTGAAGGCTTGGTAGCTGAAGCGTCCGTCGGTGCATCTTCCTGACTTGCTCCATAGTCCTTGAGGTAAGCTTTCCCTGAACGGGTTCCAGTAGTTAAGACCTCGTCTTCTGATGCCGAGTGTACCGTAATCATGTGACAAGGCTTGTGCTTTGAGTTCTTTTTGGACTTAGCCTTAGCAGCTTGAGTCTCTTTCTCGATCTCCGACACCAGGTCTGGATGAACCCACATAATCTCGCCTCGCTGGGTAGTTAGGGGTAGCAGGTCATAATTTTGACCTCTAGCTGGAGGGAGATTAACAATGTTCATCGTTGTCCGGGACATAAGTGTAACGCCATCCGGGACTTCTTGGGGAGGCAGATCGCCAAATTGCAGAGAGATCATGTTGGCTGTGACCGTCTTCTCGCTGTTGCGCATAGTGATGGCCTTAGCATCGATCAGCTCCTGGATCTTCCTCTTCAGTACATAGCATGCCTTCGTGGGGTGGTGTATGTATCTATGGAAGATGCAGTACTTGGAGTTATTAGTACTGCCGACTTCATTGGGCCGCTTCTCCTCCGGAAGGGTAATCTTGCCGCTTTTGACGAGACACTCGAATATGCTTGGAATATCGTCGTCGTCGAAAGAGTATACTTCAATGGGCCTGGAAGTCCCAGGTTTTGTGTGCGTGGTTGCCGCAGTCTTTTGCCTAGACATATTGATTGTCAGAGCTTCTTTTCCTTTAGAACTGTGAGGATGGTCGCTGTTGGGGGATGACCTCTTGCCTTTGTCGGAGACAGAGATCATGATGCCATTATCACGCGCCTTCTGACTGTTGTCCTCGGCGGCTACCGCTGAGATGATGAACGAGGGCCAATCATGGAACTGATATGGTCCTGTGAATACCGAGATTACGGGGAGCAGGTTCTTCCTGCAAATGTCTACCAATGCCGAGTCTGGAACTCCGGGAGGCATTTGCAAAGTAGCTTGACGAAAACGTTCGATGAAGGTGCGAACGTCCTCTTTTTTCCTCTGCTTCACTTCGATGAGAGAGGACATAGACATGTCCATTCCTCCCTCGTAGAATCGTACGAAGAATAAAGCTTTGAAGTCTTCGAAGGAAGTAATGCAGTTGTCCGCCAGGCTGCGGTACCACTGATAAGCCACTCCCGAGAGACAGCCCTTGAACACCCGAGTGAGGAGGGCGTCATTCCCTTATAATAACACCGTCATCATACTGAAGTAGTTCATGTACTGACTCGGTGATATTTTTCCCTTGAACAGAGCCATGGTATGTGGTTTGTATCTAGGAGAAAAAGAGGCCTCTTCCCAGATAGCCGGGTAAGACTAGTTGATTCCCAATTTCTTGAGCTGATCTTTGTGCTTCAAGGCATCGAATTGGGCTTTCAACTCCCGTACTGCCTGTATCGGATTTTCAGCCGGTAGCGGGACCACGGAGTGGTGAGAAATTGGTTGCATTAACACATTCTCCGAGCGAGGAAGCGGAGGAACTGCTGACTCCTGATCTAGAGCAGGCTCTTGGATCGTGTTGGATGGTGGTAAGTCCACCCCCACACGTATTTGATTTGGAGGGACCGATGCTTGAGCCATAGCAGCTGTGTGTTGAGTCAGCATCATCTGGTGTATGTTCTCCATTATGGATTGTATTTCTTTCAAAGATGTCTCCAGTGTAGTAATGCGTTGCTCAGCGCTCCCTGACGGGGAAGCTTCCTCGTGTTCATCTCCAATAGCATAAACTCCCATCTCCCTGGGTGTCATTGAAGGATGAGTATAGGTCTCTGTAGAAGTTGACTCTATACTTTCAGCATCTGATCCGGGAGACTGGCGATCCCCAGCATCGGAATCAGAAGAGTACGAAGGCATTTGTCGCGACCTCGAACGGGTGTTTTGGAACACCCCAGCTTCAGTGTTCTTAAGGAGCTGGTTGAATCTCCTTCGGCTCGGAGTCCTAGAAGGATGACGTCTTGAGCTCGATCTTCCTCTAGGTATGTGTGAAGCCATGTTCACTGATGCATGTGTGTGCTCTTCTTCCTGGAAAGACGGAGAGTAGTTCAACCGGTCAAAAACCGACCGTTTTGTTTCTGAATAGTAACAATTAATTACAATCCTATGACTATTACAATAGTGCTCGTTAGGAGGCATAATAGACATGCTGGAAGTTCCCCTATCCTTGCGTTTCTGGATCAGATATTCACGCAGGTCAGGAGGATTTGCAGAAGAAGAAGAAGAAGAAGATGGCTTGTTCCTTCTGTTCACATCAGTGGGCATGCGGATGTTGGGAACCAAAGTTTTCCGTATGCCACCCGTATACAACAGGTTGGCCATCTGGGTAGCGGATAATCCCCGAGGAGCTTGTCTATCCGCAAACTGAGCCTGCTTTACGCTGAGGGACCTCTCCTGGCATAAATTGGAGCTCTGCTCAGGTTGGCGTAAAGCCGAAGTGGTCCTCAGTCGTCCGTCAGCTCCTCGCATAATCCGGAGGGCAGACAGATTCTTCCCTTGTTGGCGTAAAGGCCGAGGAGTTAAGTATTCCGCCACTTGCTTTCCCTTGCATAGATTGCAGGGGTCATCTACTTTTCTGCTGAGGGCAGATGCATTTTTATGCGTGGAGCGCATTTGAAACTTCTGATTTGGCGCTAAGGCACTGTCAAAAATTCTGTCTGCCACGTCATCGACGGAAGACTGGATTTTACGTGCAGAGCGCAGATTAGGCTTCTGGACTAGCGCTGAGGCATTGTCCGAAGTTTTGTCTGTTCTGCCAGGGACGGGAGACTGAGTTTTGTGCGCAGGGTGCGATGTATACTTCTGGATTAGCACTGAGGTATTGCCAAAAGTTTTTTCTGCCCTATCAGAGACAGGCGACTGAATTTTATGCGCAAGGCACGGAGGGAGCGATGCTACAACCTCATTGGTCGGAGAGGTCGAAGAGTCGACAAGAATGGTAGAGGATGTCTTGGGCATCTAGACCTTATGCAGCTTCCTATTGTCTTAGACAGAGAGAGAGTGAGAGCTACCCCCTATTCGAAGCATGTCTTCGTAGGTAGACTGGTCGAACTGGACGACCAGTGTCTTCTTCACGGATCCCACGGATACCGCATCGTGTTGAGCAGTTGCTTCCTCGTCAGAAGAGAAAGATGTTCCCAGCAGAGTCGCCATCTTATTTCGGATAAATAAACGAAAGAAAATATGAGAAACGACGAGGTTTTTATTATTTACGAAAAAACCCCGCTCTTCGGTTTACAAACAAGTTTGTACAATTTAATCCTATACGAGGATGTCGAAGTATAATTTATTTAATCTGGGTAAATATTGCTATAGGAGTCTGATCTGCAGTCGATCACTTTGTCCCTTGGACCACACGATGACGAAGAAGTGCCGTAGAAGACAGGAAGCAGCTTCGAAGGTTGCTAAAGAGAGTGGATGCTCGATGCCAAAGTCGTCGATCACTACCCTTTGCCTGAACTCTGGATTCTTCTCTCTCTCGGCCGTTTTCTCTACCAATTTTTGACCTTAAATTCTCGACCTCGACCTCTGTTGATAGAGGTCTCTATTTATAGAGTTTTAGTGACAGTGACCACTCAGTCGGTGTAGAAATCGAGTAGTAAAAAGTACAGCACCCTTTTATACGATGGTTACAATAACCATTGCCTGCGTATAGATGACCTTTTGAATGAGCATGTGACGCGTGTCCAACTTAGGGACAACGCGTATAACTGCTGCGAAGATCACGGTGTAGAAGCCACTAGGTAGTTATCCTTTGTGTAGAAGAGGTTGGCGTAGAAGCCAATAACTGTCACCATGGCGTAGAAGCCAAGTAGGCATAGAAGCCGAGTGGGCGTAGAAGCCGAGTGGGCATAGAAGCCGAGTGGGCGTAGAAGCCGAGTGGGCATAGAAGCCGAGATGATGTGGACGTTTTAGCCGAAATTACAACTTTTGAAGATATAACCAAATCTCTTGCATTAAATGCAGAGATCTGCCCCCATCCTGCGCATTAAATGCAGAGACGTGTCTTCGAAGATTTGCTATCCCGAAGATTTGCCATCATTCTGCGTATCAAATGCAGATATGCGCCTCGAATCCTGTACGAAGAGTAACTGCTGACGTGGCAATCTGTTTGTCTTCTGCAGAGCGTAAGAAGCTCACGTCTGCCTGTGTAAAACTGGGCAGCATATCCCCTTGTATGCGTAAAAGCAGTTTACGCAAAGGGGATGTCACTAAACGACGGTTCGGTGACATTTAATCAAATCTCCTGCATTAAATGCAGAGATCCGCCATTATCCTGTGCATTAAATACAGATGCGTGTTTTGAAGGTCTGCCACCCTTTCTGCGCATAAAATACAGAGACGTGCCTCGAGTTCTGTCATCACTCTGAGAATTAAATGCAGAGACGTGCCTCGAGCCCTGTACGAAGAGCAGCTTTTGATGTGGCAGGCTGTTTGTCTGTGGAGCGTAAACATCTCACATCTGCCTGTGTAAAACTAGGTAGTGTATTCCTTTGTATGCGTAAAAGCGGTTTACGCCAAGGAAATGGCAGTAAATGATAGCCTGGGTTGCAGTGTCGTGCCATCATTATAGCCGTCGTCTGGGTAGTTGTGCAGTACTCTTTGTCAGGAGTCAGACGTTAGGTTCACTGCACGATTTGTCAAGTTCACTGCACGACTTGTCAGGTTCATTTTGGGGAATACGAAGCGTCCCTCGTACACTTCAATGTTGTATTAAAAGCGGATGAGTTTTACGCCATAAAGGCGATGTAGCACCCTTTTTACGCTGAAGCAGCCTGGACATATTGTATTACGTGGATGGTCCTTGAGCTTATACTTTACGCTGTGCTCAGCGGAAAAGCTCTGTTGTACGTTGAAGGCTCTGAGGCCCTATGTTTATGCTGCCCTGCATCAACATGCTGCGTATAGCTATCCAGCGTATTTTTTATGCTTCTACATTCGTGGAATTCAAATAAAGATGGACCGAGTATATGGGAAACTATTTCCTTTGTCCTTAAGTATGTAGCATTTACTACATGCCTAACTTAAATAGGATAGCAGTCGTTGTCACGCCCCAGTCCCAAATATCGAGGGACTAGCCACGTGGCAATGGCCAGCAGCACACACTAATGGGCAAACCAAATTTAATGGACCAATCGATGTGTACTTAAGCTAAAAAATAATAAATGTCTACTAAATAGGTCATAAACTAAACTCATCCATAGAAGATAAATATGATCAATATCAGCATAATGAAATAAAAACCAACACCTGTCTCAATAAAGAAAACCGGGGAACAACCCGGTAATAAGTCTGATACAAAGGTTCAACAGATCAGAATAAAAAGAGTCTAATAATAGCAAGTACTGAGCATAAATAACATATACTCAGGAGAAATCTTCGGCGAGCACCTCGTCCTCGGGGATCGGATCAGCTCCGATGTCTGCTCCTGCTACAGCTTCTGCTCCTGTCCTGTAAACCTCGGGATAATGCTCCTCTGCTAAACCTGGGGACATCATCCGGAATCCAGGTCCTCAGGGACATAGCAAGGTACAAAATAATACAAGCCAAAATAAATGCAGTGCAATAGAAAATGAAATAATAGGGTAAACTATGTAACCATCTATGTGTAATGCAAGTGAGAGCATCACTAGAACTCAGGCTGAGACCGCTACAAGCTCTGTGTCGGGGAGCCGGTAGCAGTAATATCACGTAATGGGCTTAGCTCTGATGTAGAGTCTACAGCCTCACTATAATAAATATATATAAATAAAAAAGCCTGTAGCCTGTGTGTCTCTCCCCACCCAATGTAATCACACGTCTCATGTCCACAACGTCTCATGTCCATGTCACGCAAGATCATAACTAATGCAGCAAGTCATATAATATCTATGAATTTAATGTTTATGTCACAATCCTGCAACCTACACAGAATCACCTTGAATATTTTGGGAAGATTCTGCCTCATGAATAGTGTCAGGTGTCCTGAGTAAAACGTACTTGATAATGCAAGCACGAGAATGTAAAGGGTCACGATATCCATCTCTAGGTGACGTTACACAACTCCGCGTATGATGTTGGCACCCGAATATTATTCGGACGCTAAGTAAGTCACACGGTCCTAGGTTAAGAATGTACAACAGTTAATTAAGTCAAGGAAATAAGTAATCAAAATTGTAATATTTGGCAAGGTACACTTGCCTGGAGTTTGAATTCCAACAGTAGTTCTGGTCTCAGCAGAATTTGCAGGTAATCCTCCAATTGCTGTAATAACCATCACCATCTGGTTTTAAAAAATATCAAATAGCTAGAAATGCCTGTCCTTAAGTCCAATTTGGACACAGGGGCAAAAATAATAGTTTCTGGTCAAAGCGGGGTCCACATGTGGCCCGCTTCGCACCGAAAAATGTGTCGGAAATAAAATTCTCCAAATTCGTCAAACTTAGTGTCAACAAGTCCAGAACGATGATACGAAACCAATATAACTTCCAGAACTGGATTCCGATGAGCCGATCACAAAATCGCCCATCAAGTGGAGAAGTGGGGCCCACGATACGCAATTTTGTCAACGTTCTCAGAATCGAACCAAACTAGGGTCACAGGACCAGCGTACTGCTACGAGTCTGATGGCACAAGTTTCGTTTCGATCCGACGTGTGTACACAAAGTTACAGCGTGTTAGGAAACAAGGCTGATACAGGGCGTTGTCGGCGGATACGCGTTAATTCCGGTGTGCACACACATCCAAATCAACTTCCGCGAAATCCCACACGTCCGTATCAACGGCGCGTACCTTTCGGTAAAGACCCCAAGCGGCCAAGTAGTCCCGTTGGGCGGGGCGTACTCAATTTCGGGAAAAAATTGGGTGTTGTTTTTCCTGTTTTTGGATCGCAGTTTGCGATCGCCACAAGACGCGACACACCGAGCGGGTTGCACAAGCATCGAGAGGGTCACGTAGGGTTCGCGTCACAACAGACGGAACGGAAAACGGGGCAACGAGGAGAGAGAAAATGCTACCTGAACAGGACTCTACGAAAACCGAATTTCTCGTGTCCGTGAGGTGACACGTCACAATGCACACGACACAGTGTCCTGTGTCCGGGCTAGGGTTCAGACGGCCGGAGACTCGTCGGGGCTGCACGGCCGGGAGAGGAGATGCGCTGGCGGCTTCTCGTCGGGCGGCTCAGGCGAAGGTGACCGGAGCTGAGCTGGTGGCGGCCGGAGTCTGCTGAGGCGCTGCGGGGACGGCGGATCTCGAGCGGGTGGGGGGTCGTCAGCTCTCGAGTGGCTGAGGCGCAGCGGCGGATCTCGAGGAGGAAGGTGGCGGCGAGGTCGGGGAGAGAGGCGGAGGCGCTGGGAGCGGCCGGAGAGAGGGTCTGGAGGTGGTTGGGGGTTAGGGTTCAGGCGGCGTCGAGGCGGGTGGCAGCGGGTTTGGTGGTGAAGACGGCGGGGTAGGGGAGATCGAGCGGTGGCTGAGTGTTCTTCGGCTCCGGCGGCGGAGGAGAGCAGGAGGAGGAGGGGAGATCGGTGGTCGGCCTGAGCTACGGTGGTGGTGGGGGTGAAGATGGCCTGAGCTACGATGGTGGGTGAGCTTTATAGGGCGTGGCGGAGTAACCGCCGCGAGGAGGCAGGGTGAAACCGCCGCGGGAAGGCGGCCGGACTCGTAACGGCCGGCGAGGTCGGGGGGGGACTGTAGCTGTAACTGAGAAAACGGGTCGGGTTGTGGGTTTCAGGTCGGGTTTCAGATCCGACCCGACCCGCAGGGGTTTGGGTTTAGAATTAGACCGGGTCGGGTTCAGTCGGGTTGGTTCGGTTTGGTTAAATAATAAACCGGGTTTAATTAGGATTTTATTAAAATTTTAGTTTTTAGGTCTTTAAAAATGCTTCCGGGGTCCAATAAAATCCAGAAAAATTACCCTATGTCTAATATTTTATTTTACACCCAAAAATATCATTTTCATACTATTTTAATATTTAATAAAAACAATTTAAAATTATAATCACTCAGAAAATAATTATTTTAATTCCAGAAAAATTACAGAAAATCAGAAAAATACCGAAAATTCATTTTTAAATTCCAGAAAAATCTGGGAGTTTACAATCTACCCCCCTTAAGAGGATTGCGTCCTCGCAATCAGAGAATTAACTACTAAAGGAAATTAAGCATGGTAACTAAAATAATTGCTTAATTATACCTGCATCTTCGAACAGATGAGGATAACGCTGGCGCATGATATCCTCTCGTTCCCAGGTAGATTCGCCGGGGGAATATTGTTTCCAAGCTACTCGAACCAGTCTAATCGTCTGAACTCGCAATATCTTCTCACTGATGTCGAGTATCCCAACTGGCTGCTCTTCATATCTCAAGCTAGGGCCTACTGCAATCTCAGAATGATCGACTACGTGACTTGGGTCAGTCATGTACCTTCTCAACTGTGAGACATGGAATACATCATGCACTCCCTCTAAAGATAGAGGTAATGCAAGACGATACGCCACCTCACCAATGCGCTCCAGAATATAGAACGGCCCAATGTTCCTTGGACTCAGCTTGCCTCTGCTACCAAATCGATTAGTACCTCGAGTAGGTAAAATCTTCAAGAATACGTGCTCTCCTTCTTTGAACTCCAAAGGTCGTCTGTGTGTATCAGCCCAATGCTTCTGTCTGTCCTGAGCTGTACGAAGATGATTCTGTATTTGTTTTACCTTCTCAACGGTCTGCATCACCAATTTTGGACCCCGTATTTGACGTTCGCCAACGTCACTCTAACATATCGGTGATCTGCATTTTCTGTCGTACAAAACCTCGAATGGTGCCATCTGGATGCTCGCCTGGTAACTGTTGTTGTAAGAGAACTCCACTAAGTGCAAATGATCTTTCCAAGATCCTTCAAAGTCTAGCATACACGATCGCAGCATATCCTCCAAGATCTGAATGGTGCGCTCAGATTGACCATCTGTCTGTGGATGGTAGGCAGTGCTAAACTTGAGTCGGGTGCCAAGACTCTCTTGCATGCTTCACCAAAAACGAGATGTAAATCTTGAGTCACGATCTGACACAATACTAACCGGTACTCCATGTAATCTTACGATCTATCGTATGTACATGTCGGCTAGTACTTCCGTGGACTGTCCAACTCTAAATGGCAAGAAATGTGCCGATTTAGTGAGTCGATCCACGATAACCCATACTGCATCTTTTCCACTGGGGCTTCTTGAAAATCCTGTGACAAAATCCACAGTGATATGTTCCCACTTCCATTCGGGGATGGGAAGCGGCTGTAACATACCAGCACCTCTTTGATGCTCGGCCTTTACTTGCTGGCAGACCAAATATTTTGCCACAAATCGTGCAATATTCCTCTTCATTCCATGCCACCAATAATACTGCCTCAAATCTCGGTACATCTTTGTTCCTCCCGGATGAATAGAGTTCATTGAGCTATGTGCTTCAGTCATCAACTCATGTCTCAATTCCCCATTCGGTACATATAGGCAATTTTTGCACCTTAATGTCCCGTCCTCATGTATGCGAAGCCCTGTATGCATGCTCGCTTCTGTCTTCTCTTTAAGTCTTCGAAATCTAGCATCAGTGGGCAATGCCTCTTTAATCCTCTCTACCAGTGACGACTTAACTTCGAGATTCGCCAACAAGCCAATCTGTCTTGGTAAAACAACCTCTATCTGGAGCTCCTGTAATAGTTGGGGCTGCATCGTCAAGAAATAAGCCGTGGGTTTCCTGGTGAGTGCGTCTGCTACGACATTCGTCTTGCCCGGATGGTACTGCAGATCTATATCGAAGTCGACCATCAACTCAAGCCAACGTCTTTGTCTCATGTTGAGTTCTTTCTGAATATATACATACTTCAGACTCTTGTGATCAGTAAAGATTTCTACCTTCTCTCCATAAAGATAGTGCCTCCAAATCTTCAGTGCAAATATTACTGCAGCTAGCTCAAGATCGTGCATTGGGTAGTTTTTCTCATTGACCTTCAGCTGTCTCGATGCATAAGCGATAACTTTGCCAGGTTGCATCAAAACACATCCTAATCCACTACCTGACGCATCACTATAAACAACAAAGTCTCCCGATCCTGAAGGAAGAGTCAAGACTGGTGCTATTGTTAATCGCCTCTTCAATTCTTCAAAGGCCTTCTGACAATCTTCCGTCCATGCAAACTCCTGGTCTTTACGTGTCAATTTCGTCATTGGCTCCGCAATCCTTGAAAAATTCTCTACGAACCTCCGGTAATATCCCGCAAGTCCAAGAAAACTTCTCACTTCTGCAACTGATGTAGGTGTAGGCCAAGTTTCTATTGCAGCAACCTTCTCTGGATCAACTGAAAGTCCTTCTCCTGAGATGATATGTCCCAAGAAAGGCACATTGTCCATACAAAACTCACATTTACTGAGTTTGGCATACAGCTTCTCCTGCCTCAGCGTCTCTAGCACGATTCTGAGATGCTCCTCGTGCTCTTCGTGGCTCTTAGAATATACTAGGATATCATCAATAAACACAACCACAAACTTGTCCAAGTACTGATGAAAAACTCTATTCATCAAACTCATGAACACAGCTGGCGTATTGGTTAAACCAAACGGCATAACTAAGAACTCATAGTGTCCATACTTGGTCCTGAAGGCTGTTTTCGGTATATCCTCCTTCCTCACTCTAATCTGGTGATAACCGGATCTAAGGTCAATCTTCGAGAATACCCTAGCACCACTCAATTGATCGAATAGGTCATCAATGCGTGGCAAGGGATATCGGTTCTTAATGGTTACAACGTTCAGTGCCTTATAGTTAATACACAGGCGTACTATCCCATCCTTCTTCGGTACAAATAGTATGGGTGCTCCCCAAGGTAAAATACTGGGTCGAATAAAACCCTTCTCCAGAAGATCATCAACTTGCTCCTTCAATTCCACCAACTCCTTAGGTGCTAGCCGGTACACTGATGAAGTGATAGGCTCTGCTCCTGGAGTCAAGTCAATTGTGAATTCTATTTCCCGATCAGGTGGTAAACCTGGAAGATCATCAGGAAATACATCCACAAACTCTATTATGACTCTTGGGTAACTTGACTCCCCTTCTACAGATAGTACCCTAAGAGTAGGCTGAACACCTTGCTCTACAGTTCCCCGAAGAAACTCAAACTCTGGATGTCCAGGCGGTCAAAATATAACTCGTCCGAGTCGGCAATCTAGGGTTGTATGGTACTGACTTAACCAGTCCATCCCAAGAACAACATCATAATCTGGCATAGAAAAGATCAGAAATTGAGCTCGCATCTCTCTACCGCAGACTACTACCAAACAAGATCTACAGATGTCACTAACTGGAATAATTCCACCTCCCGTAAGAATTCTCTTAGTCTTCGGAAGGGGCGCGGTAGCTACTTTATGTGTGGCTATGAAGCTAGCAGCTATGAATGAATGTGATGCTCCAGAATCAAATAAAGCTACAGCAGGTAATGAAGCTACTAATATAGTACCTACTATAACCTCTCCTGCAGTAGCTTCCTCCTCAATAGCCAATGCAAATGCCTATCCTCATCCCTGAGCTGGACCCCTCTGCTGACGAGCCTGCTGGAATAGTGCTGCCTGTGGTGCCAATGGTGGTCTCTGCTGATATCCTCCTGGATATGGTGGTCTGACTCCTCCAACTCCCGTCTGTGGTGTTCCCAAGGCTGGATAAACTGTCCTTGGTGCTGGTAAAGCTGGTCGATTTGGTGCTCCCTCTCGGCGCTCTGAGCAGTCCTTAGCTTTATGCTGGTTAGATCCACAAATCAGGCATAGTCCCAACTTACGTCTGCACTCCCTCTCGATATGGCCGACCTTGCCACAGTAGTGACAAGTAGGAAGAGATATGGCCCTAGGTGCTGCTCTCTCGGGTAGATTCCTCTGGGGTCATTTTGCAGATTCCCCACTTGATGCTCTGGATGGTGCTGATGTGAATGGCCGCTTCAGACTTGATTCCCTACTAGTGACGCGCTCCAAGCGTCGAGCTGCAGCAAGGACGACGGTGTATGATGTTGGTGCAACAGATCCGATCAACCTCTGGAGTTCAAACTTGAGTCCGTCGAAGAACTTCTCCGCCTTCTCTTCTTCGGTAGAAATTAGAGAAGGGGCAAAGCGACTCAGGCGAATGAACTCAGCATTGTACTCTTCCACCGACATATTGCCTTAGATAAGGCGGTTGAACTTGTCTCAGAGTTCTGACCGAGCAACAGCTGGGATATACATCTCCTGGAAGAGTCTGGAGAACTCTTCCCAAGTGACTCGGTCTGGTCCGAGCCTCCTCTCTTCAGATAGCTACCAATGGTGCGCATTGTCCGTCAGCTGCATCCTGACGGCAGTTGTAGAAGCATGAAAAAAATGCTTGGAAGATCTACGCAGCGTCTTGATACAGAGCAGCATAGGCAGAGGCCTTCAGAGCCATCCAGCGTAAAATAGGGTTCTTCATCGCCTCCATGGCGTAAAATCCAGCCGCTCTCAAAGCAGCGTTAAAGCGTACGAGGAACGCTTCGTATTCCCGAAAAGAAACTGTCCAGTCACGCAGTAAACCTGACCTCTGACTCCGGACAAAAAGTGCTGCACAGCTACCCAAACGACGGCTGGGAACGGGGGCAGACCCCTCAGGACGCGCTCCATAGTATGATGGCGGATCTCAGCATTTAATGCAGAGGATTTGGTTAAAATATCACCAAACCGGCGCTTACTAAAAAACCACCGGCATAAACCGCTCTTTCGTGTGCAAAGAGAACACGCTGCCTTGTTTTACACAGGCAAACATGGGCTGTTTTACGCTCCGCAGAAGATAAACCTCCTGCCACGTCAAAAGCTGCGCTTCGTACAGGGCTCGAGGCATGTCTCTCCGCCAAAGCACACAGAGCGGTGACAGTGTCCCCTCAAGGCACGTCCCTCCGTCAAAACGCACAGAGCGGTGACAGTTTCCCCTCAAGGCACGTCTCCGCATTTAATGCACAGGATGATGGCAAATCTCTGCCAAAGATTTGATCTCCAAAAGCTGTAATTCCGGCTAAAGACGTCCACATCAGCACCCTGGACGGTACGCAGCGGCTTCTACGCCCATTCAGGATCTGTGCTCCTACGGCTTCCGCGCCCCCTCAGTCTCTACGACTGCTCGGCTTCCACGCCTACTCGGCTTCTATGCCTGTTCGGCTTCTATGCCTGCTCGGCTTCCACGCCTACTCGGCTTCTATGCCTGTTCGGCTTCTATGCCTGCTCGGCTTCCACGCCCCCTCAGTCTCTACGACTACTCGGCTTCCACGCCTACTCGGCTTCTATGCCTATTTGGCTTCTACGCCAAGGTGACAGACATTTGGCTTCTACGCCAACCTCTTCTACACAATGGATACCACAATGGATACCTACCTACGTGACTTTTACGCCGTGATCTTAGTAGCAATTGTACGCGTTGTGTCCCCTTAGTTGGACCCGCGTCACACGCTCATTCAAAAGATCATCTATACGTAGGCATTGGTTACTTTAACCGTTGTGTAAAAGGGTGCTGTACTTTCCACTCCTCGGTTGTTACACCGATGGAGTGGTCACTATCACCAAAACTCTATAAATAGAGACCCCTATCAATGGGGAACAAGGTCGACAATTTGGAAGATCGAACCAGGTCGGAAAATTTGGCCAAGAATACCAATATCAGATCAAAGCTCGAAACTTTGAAAGAAGGATCGAACAAGGTCACCGAACCGGAGATCAAGAGGGAGAGATAGAGAGAGAGAGAAGAATACAGAGCTCAGGCAAGGAATAGGGAGCGACGACCTTCAGCATCGCGCATCCACCCTCCTTCGCAACCTCCGAAGCTGCATCCTGTCTTCCACGACACTTCTTCAACATCGTGTAGTCCAAGGGCTAAAGTGATCGACCGCAGATCAGACACCTATAGCAATTTATACCCAGATTAAATAAATTGTACTCCCGTATCCTCGTATAGGATCAAATTGTACAAGTTTGTTTGTAAACCAAAGGGCACGGGTCTCGTATAAACCCTGTCATTGAAATACACTTTTATTCTTTCGTTTAATACCACAAACAAGATGGCGACTCTGCTGGGGACGTCTTTCTCTTCTGACGAGGAAGTAATTGCTCAACACGATGCGGTATCTGTAGGAACCGTGAAGAAGACACTGGTCGTTCATTTCGACCAGTCTGCCTACGAGGACATGCTTCGGGCTGGGGGTAGCTCTCACTCTCTCTCCGTCCAAGACAACAGGAAGCTACGCAAAGTGTGGATGCCCAAGACATCCTCCGCCGTTCCTGTGGACTCTCCGATCTCTCCGACCAATGAGGTGGTAGCATCGCTCCCTCCGTGCCCCGCACGTAAAATTCAGTCTCCCGCTACGCGCGGTACAGACAAAATTTCTGGTAAAGCCTCAGCGCTAACCCAGGAGTATCCACTGCGCTATACACGTAGAAATCAGTCTTCCGCTACGTCCGGTACAGACAAAACTTCTGGTAAAGCCTCAGCGCTAACCCAGGAGTATCCACTGCGCTATACGCATAGAAATCAGTCTCCCGCTATGCACGGTACAGACAAAACTTCGGGCAAAGCCTCAGCGCTGACCCAGAAGTATCCCCTGCGCTCCATGCGTAGGAACCTGTCTTCCGCTACGCGCGGTACAGACAAAACTTTCGATGGTGCCCCAACGCCAAATCGGAAGAACAGATCACGCTCCACGCGCAGGACGACATCTGACCTCTACGGTGAACCAGATGAGCGCCATGATCTCCGCAAGAGGAAGCAAGCAGGCGAGTACTCAACTCCTCGGCCGTTACACCAGCGAAGAAGCTATCTGCCTATCCTCCGGATTACGCGGGAAGACGACGGTCGACTGAAAGCTTTATGCCTGTCTAAGCGAATCTCCAAATCACGCCTGGGTAAGTCCCACGGCGCAAAACAAGCTCAAATTGCTACTCCTGACCTACGCGAAGGCCTAATCCAGAAGCGTAAGGAGAGGGGACCTTCCAACATGTCTATTACGCCCCCTAGGGAACAATGTTGTAATAGTCATAAGATTGTGATTGACTGCTACTGTTCTAAAGCAAAATGATCGGTCTTCGACCGATTGAACTACTCTCAATCTTTCCCGGAAGAGGAGCACGCGTATGCATCTGTAAACATGGCTTCACGCATACCTAGAAAAGGGTCGAGCTCAAAGCATCTTCCCTCTGGACCTCCGAGCCTGAGAAAATTCGAAGACCTCCTCAGGAACGCTAAAGCTGGGGTATTCCAAAATACCCGTGCAAGGTCACAGCAACCAGCTCCGTACTCGTCTGATTCCGACGCTGGGGGTCGCCGATCTTCCAGATCAGATGCCGAGAGTATAGAGTCGACTTCTGCAGCGACCTATACTTACCCTTCGACGACGCCCAGAGAAATGGGAGCTTACGCCATCGAAGACGAACGCGAGGGAGCGTCGCCATCAGGAGACGCAGAACAACGCATCACTGACCTGGAGACGTCGCTGAAGCAAATGAAATCCGTAATGGAGAATATGCACCAGATGATGCTAACTCAGCACGCAACCGCCATGGCTCAAGCATCGGTTCCGCCAACTCAGATACATGTGGGGGTGGACTTGCCACCACCCAGCCCAAGCCAAGAACCTGCTCTAGATCAAGAGTCAGCAGTTCCTCCGCTTCCAACGGAAAATCCGATGCAGGCGGTCCGGGAGTTGAAAGCCCAGTTCGATGCCTTGAAGCACAAAGATCAGCTCAAGAAACTGGGAATCAACCAGCCGTACCCAGCTACCTGGGAAGAGGTCCCTTTCCCTCCAAAATACAAACCTCAGGCGATGGCTCTGTTCGAGGGAAAAACATCACCAAGCCAATACATGAATTATTTCAGTATGATGACGGTGCTGCTACAAGGGAACGATGCCCTCCTCACTCGGGTGTTCAAAGGCTGCCTCTCAGGAGTAGCCTATCAGTGGTACCGTAGCTTGGCGGACAACTGCATTACTTCCTTCGAGGATTTCAAAGCTCTATTCTTCACACGATTTTACGAGGGAGGAATGGACATGTCTATGTCCTCTCTCATCGAAGTCAAGCAGAAGGAAAAGGAAGACGTTCGCATCTTCATCGAACGCTTTCGTCAGGCCACCTTACAGATGCCTCCAGGAGTTCCAGACTCAGCATTGGTGGACATTTGCAGGAAGAACCTCCTTCCCGTGGTCTCGGTGTTCACAGGACCATATCAGTTCTATGATTGGCCCTCGTTCATCCTCTCGGCGGTAGCAGCCGAAGACAACAGTCGCAAGGCGCGCGACAATGGCATCATGATCTCCGCCTCTGACAGAAGCAAGAGGTCATCCCCTGGCAGCGACCATCATCGTGGTCCCAAAGGGAAGGAAGCACTAGCAATCAATACGGCCAGGCCAAAGATTGCGGCGACCGCCCAAGCGAAACCGGGGGCTCCGAGGCCCGTCGAAGTCTATTCTTTCGACGACGACGATATCCCAAGTATCTTCGAATGTCTCGTCAAAAGTGGCAAGATCACCCTCCCAGAACTAAGGCGGCCCCAGGAGGTCGGCAATACTGACGACCCAAAATACTGCATCTTCCACAGATACGTACACCATCCGACAAAGGCGTGCTATGTACTGAAAAGGAAGATCCAGGGGTTGATCGATGCTAAGGCCATCACTCTGCACAACACCGAAAAAACGGTCACGGCCAACATGATCTCTCTGCAGTTTGGCAATTTGCCTCCCCAAAAGGTCCCTGATGGTGTTACACCTATCTCCCGGGCAACGATGAACCTCGTTAACCTTCCCCCTGCTAGGGATCAAGGTCACAACCTGGTGCCCCTAACTATCCGACGGGGCGACATTATGTGGGTTCACCAAGATTTGGTGTCGGATCTCGAGGAAGAGACCAAGGCAAACAAGGCTACCCCCAAGAAGAATCCCAAATACAGATCATGCTACATGGTCACAACTTCTTCTACATCAGACGGAGACGAGGTACTTGTCGCAACCCGTTCAGGGAGGGCCTACCTCGACAACGATGGAGCAAATCAGGAAGGTGCGCCGGCTGACGCTCCAGCTACCAAACCGTCAGAGCAAGATCCCGTCGTGCCAAGCATCAGCTCTGCGAAACCTACTCCGGCGGAAAAGGCAAAACAGAAAGAAGTACGCTTCGACAAACCTGCGAAACCTACTCCGTCATGGGAAAACCCTTCTTGCTGTACGTTCGGGCAATGGATCATTCGCTAGGAGCTCTCCTTGCACAGAAGAACGATGCGGGTCATGAACAGGCTATCTACTACCTCAGCAGGATGATGGTTGGGGCCGAACACCGGTACAACCCAGTGGAGAAGGAATGCTTGGCTCTGATGTTCGCTGTCCAGAAGACGCGACACTACGTCGCCGGCCAGACTATTCATATCATCTCCAGGATCAACCCTCTCCGGGTGCTGATGAGCAAGCCAAGTGCCCTTAACTCCCGACTCGCAACTTGGGCAATGCTACTGACGCCATACGACATGGTCTACGTCCCACAGAAGTCCATCAAAGGCCAAGCACTGGCCGACTTCCTAGCAGCTCATCCAATCCCGGAGACCTCCAAACTATACGAAGACATCCCCGATGAAGTTGCGGAATATAATTTTGCAAGAGAAAGTGACGTATGGCAACTATTCTTCGATGGCGCCTCCAGAGTCGGTCCTAAGGGAAACGTCGTTTCAGGAGTAGGAGTCGTCCTAGTTACTCCAGATCAGCTCGTCATCTACCGAGCATATTCTCTTAGCGAGCCCTGCTCCAACAATGTGGCAGAATACAACGCCCTGCTAATCGGGCTCCAAGTCGCTAAAGAGCTGGGGGTGGAATCCCTGGAAGCTTTCGGCTATTCTCTGCTCATCGTCAACCAAGTCAGGGGGATATACGAAGTCCGAAATCCAGACCTCATCCCCTATCACCAAGCAACGGTTGAGATAGCCATGACGTTCAAAGGGTTCTTCCTAGAGCATGTACCTCGATCTCAGAATCTGGAAGCGGATGCCCTGGCCAGCCTAGCTGCGGACTTAGCCACCCCTATAAGAAGGCAGGATTCGGTAATCCTTCTTAACAGAGATTTATTCTGTGTGAAGAACAGTTGTCACCAAGAACGCAGCTACGCTGTAAACACCGATCCTCCTACAAGAGATTGGACGAGTCCCTTCATAGATTTTGTGGCATATGAAATCTTGCCAGAGGACCCCAAAGAAGCAGTATCCGTCAAGAGACGATCGTTACGCTTCTACTTCGATGCATCTTCACAATACCTGTATCGCCGGACCTACGACGGACTGCTGTTAAGATGTCTCGCTGGCGCCGAGGCACAGCAGATTATCCGTGAAGCTCACGACGGCGTATGCGGAGCGCATCAGCCCTGTCCTAAGCTGCAGGACCGCATCAGGAGAATGGGCTATTACTGGCCCACTATGATCACAGACGCGATCAGCTATACAAAACGATGCAGGGCCTGCCAGGTCCATGCAGACTTCATACATCAACCGTCTGAATATCTACATCCTACGATTGCATCCTGGCCCTTCGAAGCCTGGGGTATGGATATCGTTGGGCCCATTCACCCGTCTTCCTCCAGAGGCCACCGGTTCATACTGGCCATCACAGATTACTTTTCCAAATGGGCCGAAGCAATCCCTCTGGCTGAAGTAAAGGCGTCTGACGTAATCAGCTTCATCAAGCACCATGTCATTTATCGCTTTGGGATTCCCCGAAGGATAATCCACGACAATGGACCTCAGTTCATCAGCCAAGCGTTTCATCGGTTTTACGATAATAATCGGATACACAACATTGCCTCTACGGCATATTATCCAGCTGCTAATGGTTTGGCGGAAGCCTTCAACAAAACCATTATCAAGCTCCTGAAGAAGTTCGTTTCTTCAAACAAAAGAGACTGGAACGAGAAGCTGGGCGAATGTCTCTGGGCATACCGCACAATGGTACGGACACCAACAGGTTGTACCCCCTTTTCACTAGTCTACGGAAGCGAGGCGGTCCTTCCTATCGAAATCCAGATCCCGTCGCTCCGAATAGCCGTGACTAGTGAGCTGACTCGAGAAAAGAATGACCTGTTGAGGCTCCAAGAGCTGGAAGGATTAGACGAGAAACGCCTCCAAGCTCAGCAGCGCATCACGCTCTACCAAGCACGCATTTCCAAAGCTTTCAATCATAAAGTAAAGAAAAGAGTGTTCAAAGTCGGCGAGCTAGTTCTAGCCGTGAGAAGGCCAATGATTCTAACTCACAGAAGTAAAGGCAAATTTTAGCCCAAATGGGAAGGCCCTTATGTGATCGAGACAACGTTCTCAAACGGCGCCTACAGGATAGCCCAGCCCAACGGAGATCTGTTAATGGCTCCTATCAACGGCAAATTCCTGAAAAGGTACTATGCCTAATCTCTCCTGCTCAAAGAAAAAAATAGCAAAGACCTCGATTCTGACAAAACTACTTCCAAAAAACATAATTAGTTGGGTTACACTCTATCATGTCCGCATGACCTCTGAATAGATATGTCCCGCTAAGAAGTTTATCGAGAGTTTATCACGTCCATACTACCTCTGATATCACTCTCACCTAACCTGTCATTTACATTCCGAAATGATGGGTCCACAACAGTTAGAAAAGAGTCGCTATTATTCATTCCCGAAGAAGACAGAATTACATAGGAAGGGGTACATCAAGATGGCGGAGTAATCAGGCCATGAATCTGCCGCTCCAGTGCAGCTATCCTCTCATTCCTAAGGGCCAAAGCATCGGCGCGAGCCTGCTCCAGCCGTGCCTCCGGAGTATGCGTAAGGGTCAGATTAGCCCTTGCCCGAAGATAGCCCGTACGGGCAGCTTCCGCACGATCCAGGTCCCGTCGCGCTTCGCTCAGTCGACCAGTCGCTACCTCCAAACCTGCCAACGACTGGGAAGTCCACTCCTCTGCCCGAGCAAGTTTTTCCCGCAGCTTGGAGACCCTCGCCGCATTCCCTTCATGCTCGGATCGACACTGCATCTCAACGACAAGGGCTTCTTCCACAACAGCTCTTCTCCTATCCATCTCCAGCTTATGCGTCTGGATAGAGTTGTTTAGGGTTTCAAGCTTTGTAGCGAACCGCTCAGACATGAGGTCGTACCGAGCCTGGACATCAGCATCAAGGCTGCCCTCAGTCCGCTGCAAGTATTCCTTAATGGGTTGCTCTAAACCATTAACCACCACCTCCAGAGCGTCAGCCACTCCAGGATTGCCAAGCCCCCTGACAACCTCGATCGAAAGCTGAGAAGTCTTCTTCAGGAGCTCGAAGTCAAGGTTCTTCGCCAACACCATCGGTATCATCGTTTTTAAGCCAGTGTAGACGAGGCTGGAATGTTGCTCGATCAACGCGACTAAACCCGACTGAGCGCCCGGAGCGGCCACAATTGCAGACGAGATAGCCACCGCCGCCTCAACAGGTGGCACACCCGAAGAAGGTGCGATGGCGACAATCGAAGTCATCGGCATACTCGCAACAGGCGAGGTCACGATGACAGGTTCGTCCTCCCCTTGAGACAACGAAACCTCCCCGGGCGAGCTAGCCCCCGAAGACACTCTTGCCTCAAAATCTGGCGCCTCTACGTCACCGCCAGGAGCCAGAACAAAACCGGAAGGCGCTTCAACGCCATGCTCCCCGTGGACGTCATCTCCTGAAAAAAGGACAAGAAAGCAAAATGTCAAACACAGTGGTAATCCTCCTAGAAGGAGATATCGAAACGACATTTACCCGGAACCAATGGCATATACGACGCATCTGCAGCAGATATAGCTAAGCCACGCCTTAATGACGCGATACGAACTGTCATACCTGGAGAAGGAGGTGGGCCGACCGACATCGCCAAGAGTTCGGTCAAGCCTTCCCCGAGACGCGGTCGAGGTTCATCAGCCGGAGTCTCGCTAGGCGCGCTCGCTAACGCAGGAGTAACTCTGCCCGCTACTGACCTCAGGGAAGATTCTCCCATCTGTTGGGGCCACGCAGGCAATCCCGCTCCGCTGCTTGGAGCAGCCGCAGCAACAGCAGCCTCTAGCAAAGACTCTCCGGCGCCGCCAGCCAGAACTGTAGAAGGTCCCCCTCTGAAAGGCGAGGAACCTCCGGCCAAAGAATCATCCCTGATACAGGGAGATGCAGGCTCATTCCCGGGAACCTCAACACCAGGAATACGGAGAGGACGAGCAACCGTCTCCCTCCTCCTCTTACGAAGGGAAGCTTCCTTCGGAGCAGAAGCCCGTCGCTTCCCGAAAGAGACTACCAGGGCCCTCGCCGGCAGAGGCACTACACACCTCGGCAACGACACCAGAGGCTCATCCGGAGTACCAGATTCCACCCCCTCATCAGAAAAAACCGAGGGGACTTCGACCCTTTCCCCAGGCTTGGCAGAAGGCACCCTGAAACTCCCACGCCTGTCGAAATCGCGGTGGAAAGTGTTAACCGCCACATAAAACTGGGCGTAGGAGTGAAGGATGCGCAGCTCCGTGGAAGTTGTAACGACCGGCACGATAAAAATTGCCCCCGTACAACCCATGATAAAATATCGCCACCCTTTAGCTCCATCAATGAGTCCACCCCTGGACCTGAAGCTGGTGACGGCGTTGCCCACATACAACTGGTCGTACCCGAACTGCCTGGCAAACCGACTAGGCAGGTAGGGCTCGAAGAAGCAATGGTCTTCGCTCCTATACAGCAGATGGGAAGGTCTAATACAGACCAACCAATTAAACGCCTCCGGAGAAAGAACGGTCTTCCCTCGACCTGAATCCTCGAGCCACAGCCCTGACTGGTTGCGATGCACAGGAGGGGGAGTACAAAGGATCTTCCAGCCATGGCTGAGGTTCAAAACCAGCCGACAGTCTAAAACTGTATTCACATTCCAGGAGGAATCCCTGTAATTCAATAGGAATATACCCCCTGAGCTGCTACCGGAACCGGGTGACATAACCCGGGAATTGTGGAGAATTAACCATCCCATCAAGTACAAGTATGGTAATTCCACCCTAGGGAAGCTCTCCCGCCGAGCTTCATCAACGAGCAACCCATCTGTCATGGCCCTCAGGCCAGCCTGTATACGGCACACCATGGCAGGAAGCAAGCCCAGTCTTGCCCCAAACACCAGGCGCACTGCCGGCCACAGGATGTTGCGGTGAATGCGGTCCGCGGATGCGGTGCCCGGCACCACTACTTGACGCAGCCATATGGAGAGGAAACTAGCCAGCTGGGCCTCCTTAGACAAAGGCCTGCGGCAACGCCTCAAGTAACTACAGGCCTTAGTGCCTTCCGGGTACTTTCCTACCCCCTCCACAAGAATCTGATCCGGAGCTTCAGCCTCCTCCATAAGAGTCTCCACAACCTGGGCACTGAGGACGCCCAAGCAGTTCACGGGCTCTTTCTTACCACCCGAGGCTTTCTCTGACCTGGCGGCCCTGGTTCGATGGAAGAAGAGGTAAGACATCCACTTGGTGGTGTGAGCCAAATCAGAAGGCTCGTTATAAAAAGTGGTGCACGCGAAGTACTGACACATCAGCTCCTGATATACTTCCGCCACCCGAGGGTCCAAATCCCCCAACTCCCGGTTGGTGGGAACGTACTCTTCATATGGGGTATCCCCCATCGGCAGTCTCGAGACAACTGCCATCTCATGAAGGGCCAACCCCAACTCCCCTAGTGGAGTGGCGAAGGTCCCGGTGAGCGGAATGTACCGCTCCATCAGTGCCAGGAACAAATTAGGGTTCGGAGGCAGCCCGACGCTCGTCGCACTCACAGCGGCATATAGTCCGATGCCCTCCAACTCTCTCTGAAGTGCTTTAAGGCCCAGTCAACTAGGCATCTCCATCGGGAGTTCGTTGGGGCAATCCACCCATTGCACTGAGGATTCTCCTTGGGATATACCCCACCTCGACCCATGAAGTCGTTGCAGAAGGTCGGCAATTGGACCGGCTGGATCACCGAGCTATCTTCACTTGGAACACTGCCCGGGTACAGTCCTCGGAACAGCGTCACAACGCCAGAAGGGCGACTAACAAACGACCCCTGGTCAGCGCCTTTCAGATGAAAGATCTTCCTCGGCTTCCCGTGAAGATCAGGAGTCAGCTTCCAAGACATCTTCCTGGGATGCGTCGCATGGGAGAAAGCCGAGATGGGATAATCCCTCGGCATCGTCGGCAGGTACAAGACCAAATCCCCGGCAGGGAAAACCCAAGGCTCCCTCTTGGGCTTCATCTGGGACTGTTTATCAATCATGTCCCCAAAGAGGAAAGCCGGCTTTATGTACCGCTCCCCATCTACACGTACCAAGGGTTCGCCGTTGATCATACTCAACAGCATTCGCTCACCCTGGGCCGATATCAGGAGCTCCCTTCCCTCAGGATACTGGGGTCCAGAGATGGAAAATGCCACGTGGGACAGATCCTCCAGATAGTTCGAGTGCAGCATCCCCGCAGCGGAGCCCATCACCTCAGCCAATGGGGACTCACCCAGATCAACTGCAAGATAATGCAAAGAAGATAGGTCATTACAAGTCTGGCACAAACACACGGACCAAGGAAACGACAGTCTGTGCTTTACGCCAAGATTGTACAAATTTGGTCACCTTACGCCAGAAGTCTCCTCCACAAACGTAAAATTTAAATTTTACGAAATACGCCGATTTTCGGTGGCCCGAGCTATTTACGCCCAGAGCTACGAAAATACGGAGTCGTTACGCTGACACATTAGAAATGTGGGCGTAAAAGATAAAAATGCCTCCGTGCGTCATCTTCCTTAAAAGAGGCTATCAGCATAGAAGACGACCTAGCGCAGTCACGTTCAACATGTGCGAAGGATTTTTCGTCGTTTGTGTCATCCCAAAAAGTTCTACCTCTAAAGCCGGGAGCGCTAGTCGTCGGCGGGATACTCCCCTCAGAGGGAAGTTCACCTTGCCCGACCGGAGATTCCCTCGCCGGGACAGAAGAATGAGAAGAAGAACCTATGCTCTTTCCCTTAGCGGAGGGGGTTTGTTTCGACGCCATTTCTGAAGACTCGAAGTGCTCGGAGAAGGAACGAAGAAAAACTCGAACAGTCGAAAGCTCTCTCTCGCAGAGGACAGATAAAAAGTTTTTTCTTTCCAAAAGCTGGGGATATATATACAGTCCGGGTCGACTCCTCGAATCCTCGGACGAACCCCTCGAGACCCTAACCAAATCTCGCAATTAATAGTTGGTTATGATTGGATGCTACGTCAGCCCACTACCCTTGGAAGACGGACAGTCAGCGAATTCGAAAGGTTTTTTCGTGCAAGACGGTTCAGCGGGTTCTACGCTAAATGAGCTTTCTACGCTCGACAGCAACGGATCTACGGTTTTACGCTCGCAAGCTACAAGTCTATGGTTTTACGCCCGGATGTCTTTGTGCTCGGTAGCTTTTATGCTCGAGAGGCCACAAACCCACGACTTTACGCTCAGCAGATACCAAATCGACGATCTCACGCTCGGTGGCGCTCAGTTTACGCTCAGCAGCAACAGATCCGCAAACCTTACGCTCGAAGAAATTTTCTTTTCAGGAGCTACAAATCAAACAGTTCTACGCTAAAGGAGCTTTTCTACGCTCGAAAGCTACGAATCTAACGGCTTTACGTTCGACAGCTACAAGTCTATGGTTTTTCTTGCCCGGATGCCTTTGTGCTCGGTAGCATTCTATGCTCGAGAGGCAACAAACCTACGACTTCACGCTCAGGAACCACAGGTCTATGATTTCACGCTCGATGGTGTTCTACGCTCACAGGCTACAGATCTACAGTCCTATGCTAAAAGGAGCTTTTCTACGCTCGACAGCTACGAATCTAACGGCTTTACGTTCGACAGCTACAAGTCTATGGTTTTTCTTGCCCGGATGCCTTTGTGCTCGGTAGCATTCTATGCTCGAGAGGCAACAAACCTACGACTTCATGCTCAGGAACCACAAGTCTACGATTTCACGCTCGATGGTGTTTTACGCTCAAGAGGCTACAGACATGATTTCCCGCTCCACGACTTTCCGCATATCCAAACAGTCCCCAAGGCGGTCAAGAGCAAAGAGTTCGCACAGAAGATACTCGTTCTTGACCCAAAGCATCCCCAAGTACCCGAAGTATGCAGAGTTCAAACATTGAGAAATTACTCCTCTCGGGTCCAGAAAACTGGAGGTTCATCCAGATTCCAGTCTGAACATCTCGTCTATCGAAGTGGCAACTCAGTTTGACAGCCAAAAACCTCGACCCTATTCCAAGGGAGTTTCGAGAGATCATTCTTGAAGACAAATTCTGAACAAAACAAAATTCCGCTCATCAGAGAGGCAACAGTTCAGAAATTCTACGCAGTCCTAGCAACAGGACAGTTCTAAATGTTCAAAGTGCTCAGCAGCGTTCTATGGACTATCTGCTATGCATAAAGGACAGGGCCTAATACTCTTTCTATCAGAGTCAGCGTAAAGATTCAGACGTATCGAAGCTGCACATATTCAGACTTCACAAGCAACGTATGGCAAGATGATCATATGAAGAAGCAAGACAATTTTATTAAAGATCAAAATCATGATTACATATAAGGGAAATCCAATCTACAAGGGTTTTCTTTTCATGATTACATCTGAGGGAAACTCCGTCGACAAGAGAGTTTCCCCGTCATCGTCCGAAGACCACACCGAGAAGCCGCTCTGATAGGGTCTCGCACTGGTGATGGTCTTCCTCTTCTTCCAAGAAGATGATCGGTGGCAGGAGGATACAAAAATGGGCAGATGACCCATCCTCCAAAAGAAGGAAAGCAGGGCAAATCTGCTCTCCTACAGACCACCGCCACTCGAGCCGGTCTGTCTGCCTCTCGTCACCGGAGGCAACAGGAGAAGACACCGCTTGCAAGCAGTGTGGTCAAATACGACCCTTCCTCTCTCCTGGGGCAACGCCAAACAAAGTTGCTGATTATCCCGAGCAAGGGAGGCTAAGATGTCCTTCCATGATCCATCGTTGCAGTGGACACTTGCTCGAAGATGCCGTCTTTTACGGCTCCCTACATGCTGGAAGAACATGATCTCCTTCTTCCTCAGATCGATCCGACGAACTCCGGCGATCATCTCTGCATGACAATGGGAATGTGGTGAAGACAGGTTCACCCCCCAGCCTTTTATAGGCAAAAGAGATCACAGCGGTCCCCAATAAATCCGCCATAAAGTCAGCATCGACCGTTTCAACGCTCCATTCAGAAACGTTTCGAGTTACGAGGGGCCGTTCATGCTTCATTCAAAGCGTTTCAAATTCTGAGAAATTTAAAAGCTTTGAAGGGGGTCTTGTAGAAGCATGAAAAAAATGCTTGGAAGATCTACGCAGCGTCTTGATACAGAGCAGCATAGGCAGAGGCCTTCAGAGCCATCCAGCGTAAAACAGGGTTCTTCATCGCCTCCATGGCGTAAAACCCAGCCGCTCTCAAAGCAGCGTTAAAGCGTACGAGGAACGCTTCGTATTCCCGAAAAGAAACTGTCCAGTCACGCAGTAAACCTGACCTCTGACTCCTGACAAAAAGTGCTGCACAGCTAACCAAACGACGGCTGGGAACGGGGGCAGACCCCTCAGGACGCGCTCCATAGTATGATGGCGGATCTCAGCATTTAATACAGAGGATTTGGTTAAAATATCACCAAACCGGCGCTTACTAAAAAACCACCGGCATAAACCGCTCTTTCGCGTGCAAAGAGAACACGCTGCCTTGTTTTACACAGGCAAACATGGGCTGTTTTACGCTCCGCAGAAGACAAATCGCCTGCCACGTCAAAAGCTGCGCTTCGTACAGGGCTCGAGGCACGTCTCTCCGCCAAAGCACACAGAGCGGTGACAGTGTCCCCTCAAGGCACGTCCCTCCGTCAAAATGCACAGAGCGGTGACAGTTTCCCCTCAAGGCACGTCTCCGTATTTAATGCACAGGATGATGGCAAATCTCTGCCAAAGATTTGATCTCCAAAAGCCGTAATTCCGGCTAAAGACGTCCACATCAGCACCCTGGCACGGTACGCAGCGGCTTCTACGCCCATTCAGGATCTGTGCTCCTACGGCTTCCGCGCCCCCTCAGTCTCTACGACTGCTCGGCTTCCACGCCTACTCGGCTTCTATGCCTGTTCGGCTTCTATGTCTGCTCGGCTTCCACGCCTACTCGGCTTCTATGCCTGTTCGGCTTCTATGCCTGCTCGGCATCCACGCCCCCTCAGTCTCTACGACTACTCGGCTTCCACGCCTACTCGGCTTCTATGCCTATTTGGCTTCTACGCCAAGGTGACAGACATTTGGCTTCTACGCCAACCTCTTCTACACAATGGATACCTACCTACGTGGCTTTTACGCCGTGATCTTAGTAGCAATTGTACGCGTTGTGTCCCCTTAGTTGGACCCGCGTCACACGCTCATTCAAAAGATCATCTATACGTAGGCATTGGTTACTTTAACCGTTGTGTAAAAGGGTGTTGTACTTTCTACTCCTCGGTTGTTACACCGATGGAGTGGTCACTGTCACCAAAACTCTATAAATAGAGACCCCTATCAATGGAGAACAAGGTCGACAATTTGGAAGATCGAACCAGGTCGGAAAATTTGGCCAAGAATACCAATATCAGATCAAAGCTCGAAACTTTGAAAGAAGGATCGAACAAGGTCACCGAACCGGAGATCAAGAGGGAGAGACAGAGAGAGAGAAGAAGAATACAGAGCTCAGGCAAGGAATAGGGAGCGACGACCTTCAGCATCGAGCATCCACCCTCCTTCGCAACCTCCGAAGCTGTATCCTGCCTTCCACGGCACTTCTTCAACATCGTGTAGTCCAAGGGCTAAAGTGATCGACTGCAGATCAGACACCTATAGCAATTTATACCCAGATTAAATAAATTGTACTCCCGCATCCTCGTATAGGATCGAATTGTACAAGTTTGTTTGTAAACCAAAGGGCACGGGTCTCGTATAAACCCTGTCATTGAAATACACTTTCATTCTTTCGTTTAATACCACAAACAGCAGTCATCCATCGCTCCCTCGGAAGTTCAGCTGCTTCCAACTGGTGTTGTGTGATCATGAGCCACTCGTGAACTTCAGTTGGCCCCTCCTTGCCAGAAAAGGTACGGGGCTTTAGCTAGCGGAAATCAGTGATAGATCCCGCGAATGGTTGCCTAGCTGTTGGGTTCGCCTGCTCCAGTGCGGTTACCAGGCTGTTCCTCAAGTTCTCCGCCTCATGATGCTAAACCTCTTGTTGAATCTGCTGCTGGACTTGCATCATGGCATAGAATATTTGAAACATCTACTGCCCGTCCATGGCTTGCCCTGGTGGAAAAACAGGCATCGGTGGAGTGAACTGCGGTGGAGGTGGGATGTCATCACGCCGGAACCTTGAATTATGCTGGCCAGCTTGATCGCTTTGAGCGAATTGCCCTCTGTTTTCTAGTGTCACTGCATCATTATAGGTGACCACAGCATCCTGTGGTGTACCTAAGGGATTCTCGTCATTGATTCTCGGATCCATTACTCTGCATTAAAAATAAACTATAAGAACGCACAGAAGAATCAAAACAGGATGCAAATCAAGCAATTAATTCGAATTCGATATAGAGATAAAAAATGATTCAAATTAATGGATGAGTTCCTATAACTTATCTTATCCTTATTGCAGGTTTGCTCGGTCCCTAAGTTAAAACCGAAGCAATTTAGTCGTGACCTGCATGGGCCACCACAAAAACATGTCACGCCCTAGTCCCAAATATCGAGGGACTAGCCACGTGGCAATGGCCAGCAGCACACACTAATGGGCAAACCAAATTTAATGGACCCATCGATGTGTACTTAAGCTAAAAAATAATAAATATCTACTAAATAGGTCACAAACTAAACTCATCCATAGAAGATAAATATGATCAATATCAGCATAATGAAATAAAAACTAACACCTGTCTCAATAAAGAAAACCGGGGAACAACCCGGTAATAAGTCTGATACAAAGGTTCAACAGATCAGAATGAAAAGAGTCTAATAATAGCAAGTACTGAGCATAGATAACATATACTCAGGAGAAATCTTCGGAGAGCACCTCGTCCTCGGGGATCGGATCAGCTCCGGTGTCTACTCCTGCTACAGCTTCTGCTCCTGTCCCGTAAACCTCGGGATAATGCTCCTCTGCTAAACCTGGGGACATCATCCGGAATCCAGGTCCTCAGGGACATAGCAAGGTAAAAAATAATACAAGCCAAAATAAATGCAGTGCAATAGAAAATGAAACAATAGGGTAAACTATGTAACCATCTATGTGTAATGCAAGTGAGAGCATCACTAGAACTCAGGCTGAGACCGCTACAAGCTCTGTGTCGGAGAGCCGGTAGCAGTAATATCACGTAATGGGCTTAGCTCTGATGTAGAGTCTAAAGCCTCACAATAATAAATATATATAAATAAAATAGTTTGTAGCCTGTGTGTCTCTCCCCACCCAATGTAATCACACGTCTCATGTCCACAACGTCTCATGTCCATGTCACGCAAGATCATAACTAATGCAGCAAGTCAAACAATATCTATGAATTTAATGTCTATGTCACAATCCTGCAACCTACACAGAATCACCTTGAATATTTTAGAAAGATTCTGCCTCATAAATAGTGTCAGGTGTCCTGGGTATAACGTACTTGATAGTGCAAGCACGAGAATGTAAAGGGTCACGATATCCATCTCTAGGTGACGTTACACAACTCCGCGTACGGTGTTGGCACCCGAATATTATCCGGACGCTAAGTAAGTCACACGATCCTAGGTTAAGCATGTACAACAGTTAATTAAGTCAAGGAAATAAGTAATCAAAACTGCAATGTTTGGCAAGGTACACTTGCTTGGAGTTTGAATTCCAACAGTAGTTCTGATCTCAGCAGAATTTGCAGGTACTCCTTCAATTGCTGTAATAACCATCACCATCAGGTTTAGAAAATATCAAATAGCTAGAAACGCCTGTCCTTAAGTCCAATTTGGACACAGGGGCAAAAATGACAGTTTCTGGTCAAAACGGGGTCCACATGTGGCCCGCTTCGCACCGAAAAATGTATCGGAAACAAAGTTCTCCAAATTTGTCAAACTTAGTGTCAACAAGTCCAGAATGATGATACGAACCCAACGGAACTTCCAGAACTGAATTCCAATGAGCCGGTCACAAAATCGCCCGTCAAATGGAGCCGTGGGGCCCACGATAAGCGATTTTGTCAACGTTCTCAGAATCGAACCAAACTTGGGTCACAGGACCAGCGTATTGCTACGAGTCCGATGACGCATGTTTCGTTTCGATCCGACGTGTGTACACAAAGTTACAACGTATTCGGGAACAGGGCCGATACGGGGCGTTGTCGGCGGATACACGTTGATTTCGGTGTGCACGCACATCCAAATCAACTTCCGCGAAATCCCACACGTCCGTATCAACGGCGCGCACCTTTCGGTGAAGATCGCACGCGACCAAGTCGTCCCGTTTGGAGGGGCGCACTCAGTTTCGGGGGAAAACGGGGTGTTGTTTTTCCTGTTTTTGGATCGCGGTTTACGATCGCCACAGGACGCGACACACCAAGCGGGTTGCACGGGCATCGAAAGGGTCACGCAGGGTTTGCATCACAATAGACGGAACAGAAAATGGGGCAACGAGGAGAGAGAAAAAGCTACCTGAACAGGGCTCTGCGGAAACCGAATTTCTCGTGTCCGCGAGGCAACACGTCACAATGCGACACGGCACAGTGTCCTGTGTCCGGGCTAGGGTTCAGACGGCCGGAGACTCGTCGGGGCTGCACGGCCGGGGGAAGAGCTGCGCTGGCGGCTTCTCGTCGGGCGGCTCAGGCGAAGGCGGCCGAAGCTGTGCTGGTGGCGGCCGGAGTCTGCTGAGGCGCTGCGGGGACGACGGATCTCGAGCGGGTGGGGGGTCGTCGGCTCTCGAGTGGCTGAGGCACAGCGGCGGATCTCGAGGAGGAAGGTGGCGGCGAGGTCAGGGAGAGAGGCGGAGGCGCTGGGAGCGGCCGGAGAGAGGGTATGTAGGTGGTTGGGAGTTAGGGTTCAGGCGACGTCGAGGCGGGTGGCAGCGGGTTTGGTGGTGGAGACGGTGGGGTAGGGGAGATCGAGCGGTGGAGGGTTCTTCGGCTCCAGCGGCGGAGGAGAGCAGGAGGAGGAGGGGAGATCGGTGGTCGGCCTGAGCTACGGTGGTGGTGGGGGTGAGGATGGCCTGAGCTACGGTGGTGGGTGAGCTTTATAGGGCGTGGCGGAGTAACCGCCACGAGGAGGCGAGGTGAAACCGCCACGGGAAGGCGGCCGGACTCGTAACGGCCGGCGAGGTCGGGGGGGGGGGGGACGTTACTGTAGCAGTAACTGAGAAAACGGGTCGGGTTGTGTGGGTTTCGGGTCGGGTTTCAGATCCGACCCGACCCGCAGGGGTTTGGGTTAAGAATTAGACCGGGTCGGGTTCAGTCGGGTTGGTTCGGTCTGGTTAAATAATAAACCGGGTTTAATTAGGATTTTTATTAAAATTTTAGTTTGTAGGTCTTTAAAAATGCTTACGGGGTCCAATAAAATACAGAAAAATTACCCTATGTCTAATATTTTATTTTACACCCAAACATATCATTTTTATACTATTTTAATATTTAATAAAAATAATTTAAAATTATAATCACTCAGAGAACAATTATTTTAATTCCAAAAAAATCACAGAAAATCAGAAAAATACCTAAAATTCATTTTTAAATTCCAGAAAAATCTGGGGGTTTACAGTCGTGAAGTAGAAATACTTGAACCTAGCGATTAGCAAATAATATTTAATCAACATATGAATTCGTGGGATTACAAGTAACTAATCGATGACCCTTATTGTCTGGCAATATATGAAAGTTCGTCAAGAGGCTTCGAAGGATGGAATACCAATAAAGCTTGAGGTCTATCACATTGAGATAAATACTATCGACGGAAAATTTTGTCGCATCAATAACAGTTGATTGACAGATATAATTGATCAAATTTTTAACGTTGGATGATTCCAAGATTGGTGGTTTGGCCAATATATCGAATACATGCATAATTATCGAATGTGGCTTAGCGAGATGAAATTATGTGAGACATTGATAAGTTGATACAATTAAGTTGATGTTTAATGCAAATGAAAGTTGACCCTATCAAAATAAAGTTGGCAAAAGTATGTTCGACGGAATGAATCGAAAGAAATATATTTTCAATATATTGGTTGGATGATATATTGGCAGTTATAAATTATTTGGGTGATACTGAACACACGAATACGTAATTGAATGGAAAGAAATTAAGAGCAAGGATCATGAACAATATCTAGTAAATGTGATCGATTAGAATTTAATTTTGGGTTAGTTGCCTTGTCCCGTAGATAAATCAGACGCACGAAAATTCAAGAATGATATGTTGGAACAACTAGAGGATGACTATGAAATTAGAATTGAAATAATATGTTGGAGCATTCGGATTTTGAATGCTGGGTATTTACTTGAGGTATATGAGATTTGAGCATGTGGTTCTAAATTAACCTTGTCGGGTTAGGATAAGTCTATAATGAACCTTTGTTTGAGGTAGACCCTTAAGAAATTGACCGTGAGTAGATAGACCTGACCCAGACTATTGGACGTTCCTTATTTGTAGGTAGGTTAATGGTAGTGCATTCGTGGTTTGAGTTGGTAATGATATTTGGATAGAAGTCCCTTAGAGTGGTCGGATTACGGTTGGCCTTAAGAATAGTGATCGATATGGTCCTTATCAGTTGCCTAGCATGAGATGGGTTGCCTATGAACACTAGATTTAATTGTCAGTATAGCTAACCATAGAGACTTGACTGAAAAGTTATGTTGGTTGTCGGAGACCCATAGGATGCCCCTATTAATGTTGCATGGGTAACGTAACATCATGTGAGACTCGAATAGTGTATATTATGAGTCGGCCTATGTTTAGTAGGCGTTTGGATAGTTTGTTGCGAGATTTGGGTATGAATATTTCAGGATAACAAATCATGTCGGAATGGTTAAACTGTTGGATGTATTATCTTGGAATGATTTCTTTTGAAATCAAGTTGGAATGGGAAATAAATCATAATAAAAGATAGAAATATCACTTGAGAATTTTGATAGAAATTTTATACGTTGGGAAAAGAAACTTGATATGTGATGTGGCTAATGCGACTATTGTGCGGGACAGATTATGATCATTAAACTATAATAAAATTTTGTGGCTCGGACAACGACATGACCAAAGGGAACTCTGGATTCATGAGAATTTTGATGCTACCGATGTTGGAAAAAAGATTGCTAGAAGTTTGGTCGGCCCTGTCGTTGATGAAATGTACAATACTTTCAAAAGATGCTCTGATACCAAGTAAAGTTTGGAGATGGAGAGAGAGGAGAAAAGTAGGAGAACAGAGAATATGAGAAATGAGATTGCAAGGGAATAAAACCCTATGTTCCATCTCATGTCTATTTATATTGATATACAATACACCCACAATTATTATTATACCCTCATAAGATAAATAACAAAATAAAATAACTCTAACATACATAAATGTCAATATTATAGATGTATGATTGTAGGAGATTAATTACCTACTATTGATTAGTAATTACCTATTCTAGATTGGTTATATATATATATATATATATATATATATATATATATATATATATATATATATATATATATATATATATATATATATTCAGCTTGATTCAATAAAAGGAGTATGTCATAATTCTACAATATTTTCTTTTCTTTTAATCTATTAACATCTAAGGGCGAGTATTATTCAGTTTTGGACTGAGAATCAAATCAGAGATTCGATTCGTTTTTTGTTTTAGAAATAGTAAAATTTCTTAATCGATTTCGATTTCAGTTTTGAGTTTATATCTAAAATCGAAAACAAAATAAGACAAACATATATATATATATATATATATATATATATATATATATTGGAACTGGTAAATGGAATCCAACTCACCTCCACTGGAACTCGAATTTCGACCATCCGGATCACATGTCTCCTCTTTACCACTAGACTAGAGATGCATACGCGCACGTGTGCGTGTGTGTGCATGTGCACCTATACATAGTCCATCTTATTCCACTCCATCCAAGTTCGATATTCCACCCTTGTAATGTCCCTCCATGCATAAAGGTTTCCAAACCGGAGTAATAGCAAGGAACCTACTTACTCTGATATCAATCAGATTGGTGGTAATCACAAGAGAGGATGAGCACGAACATTTTCATTTTTGGGGGTAAATGGCGACGGAAAGTCACGCACAAGGTCACTAGAAGAGGCACACAGAGCTGGAACAGTAAACGTGTCATTGTTTCTATAGGCAGATCGCTTGCAATAAATTTAGTTTAAAGCAAGTGGGTGATGGACAGAGGCAAAGGCAGAGGTCGGGAGAATGGTGACGACAAAGCCGAGGCCACTTCGCTCGCACGCACGCACGCACGAAGCCCATGTCCCTCGTACCCACCGCCTCATTTCTTTATTTTTATTTTTATTTTTTGCTTTATAGATCTACAGCAACAGAATGCCCATCCCTTCTTTCCTCAGCCACCTTTCCTTTCCTTTCCTTTCCAAAACCATAACTAAATATATCAATACAACTAAACCTCTCCCTCTCTCTCTTCTCTGTGTGTGTGTGTGTGTGAAAGATGTCATCTGGACTTATACTATCTGCTACCACAGCGGCAGTAGCTTCTGGTTTCACCGGACTAAGGGCCGACAGCACGCGGGACCTTCTTCTGGGGAAGCGGAGCAACGTCGACTGGCGAGCTACAACGGTTTCAAATGGCTCCAGAACTCACTGCATGAAAGTAAGCATATATACACACATACATACATAAATACATACATACATACTTACTAGGCGTTGTTTTCTTCTTCCTGGATCTGATTACTGGATCAGTCGATTATACCTTCTTCTTTTTTGTTGCAAGAAATCAAGTAACTTTTTTTTTTTTAGGCCAGCCTTAAGATTTTTTTTGGCTAAATTTCAACTTGATACCTTCAACTATTCAACTTATTTAACTCGATCGATCGACTAAACTTCGCATAGCTGGGTGGGCCCATCCCCAAAAAAATTCACTCTTTTTTCATATATTTTTATTTATTTTATTTTATATAGGTTAGTCTAATGTAGTCCACTCTATCTTAAATTTTTTGATTCGTTTATTGTTAATACCCAACTATAATTGTACAACTTAATACTCTAATAGTGTTAAAGGAAAATTCAAATATTTTTTCATTCGTGATCACTTCAAATATCCCCTAGAAAAAATGGAGAAAATCTGGTCAAAAAATTATTATTTATTTTGTTGAAACGAAACCCGAAGGAAGGTATCGACTCGAAAATATTCAATAGTTGTTGAGGGTAGTGATTGGTATGATATTAAAGTTTAGTGTATTAAATTAAAAAAGAAAAGAAAAGTTGAGAGTATCAAGTTGAAATTAAGCCTTGATTATATAACCAGTAAAGCTTGATTATAATGATGAATATGAATTGGCTGTGCAGACATGGAATCCTATCAACAACAAGAAGTTTGAGACGCTGTCTTACCTGCCGCCCCTCACTCCGGAATCAATAACGAGGCAGGTCGATTACATGATCACCAAAGGATGGGTGCCCTGCTTGGAATTCGACGAGGTATAGATATCTACCCAATAACAACATATCTAGCTCTTACTCCATTATCATTTCCAATGATTTAATTAGATGTAAGGTTGTTATACCCAGATTTGCAGTATCAGTATCGGACCCTTTGTACGAGTATCTGGGATCGGCGATTTCAGATCGGAGTATCGGATGTTTTGGTGTCGGAAAACAAATAATTATTAAAATTTTAGAAAAAATATTTTATATATTTAGGCACAAGTTTAAGTATTTTCTATATTGTTTTTAGTAATTTTTGAATTAAATTAAATAGTAGTTACCCTTACCGATTGGTTTATCTACGGTAAATAAGTTTTCTTCTTTTATACGTTTTTACAACCTTAATAGTTTTTTACACCATTGTTAATTGATTTTTTTCGTTCAATTTTCTTATCCGAATTGAGTGAAAAAGAGATCCTAGATGTCGGTTTCAGTCAGTACTGGCATCGTTTGGAATCAAATCAGGACATGCCAGTAACAACATGTTCAAACTATGGACTGTACATGAGAGTGTGATCGAGTTATGCATGCAGGAGATTTCATACGCTAGAAGATGATAAAGAGTGAACATAATTTAATCACTACTGCCTAATGGTTGAAAGTTTGTTTTCGATATATTATATTAGATACATTATTAAAGTCCTCGAATCTACTCCTCTGGATTCTTAATGTTTTCGCCCATGCATGGCGAATATTATCCTACAAACATCCTAGGGGCTTTTTATTGGTATTGGGTGGCGTTTTCAATCTATGAGGAGAATACTCCGGAGTGCGATGAGCGTCATCCGTGTGCCGGAGAAACTCGAGAAGTTAAAGGCAACAAATGAGACAAATTTTAACGGACGTCAGAACCATCAACTTTCGAAAAATAGCAGTCATTACCGGTATACCGTATACTGCTGGTATACCGAAAATGGTGAAATTGTTGTTGTTCGTTTCATAATATTTCTAACTCGTTGATTCGGTATACCGATATCGGGGACTGTGGCCAAAATTGGTTGTTTTATTTATGAGGGAGCACAGTTACGCACATCGGACCATTGTGTCTCTGTGAAGCATTTGTCGAGAATTATTTCATCATTTTATTGTTCTATGTTGATGATATGTTATTGGTTGGTCAAAATGTCACCAGGATAGCGGAGTTGAAGTACCAGCTAGATGTGACATTCTCTATAAAGGATTTGGACACAACGAAGACTATTCTTAGGATGAAGATCAACTGAGAGAGATAGCAAGGTTCAAAGTATCGGTATCGGAATCGGTATCGGACCATTCCTATGAGTATCGGGATCGGCGGTATCGGTAGTATCGGCGATTTCGGATCGGAGTATCGAATTTTTTGGTATCGGAAAGCAAACAACTATTAGTAAATTATTAACATTTTCGAGAATATATTTTATACATTTATGCATAATTTGAAGTATTTTCAGTATTGTTTCTTAGTATTTTTGATATTGAATGAAATAGTAGTCATCATTGTCGATTGATTTATATGCGATAGATAAATTTCTCTTTTATATGTTTTTACAACCTTACTATGCTTTTACACCCTTGCTAATTGATTTTTTAATTCAATATTTTTTGCCGAATTGACCGGAAAAGAGACCTCTAATGTCGGTATCGGTCAGTATCGGATATCAGTCGGTATCGGATCGGGACATGCCAAACGGTATCGGTATCGGCCGTATCGGATCGGTATCGGCCGATACTTTAAACTATGAGAGATAGAGTCCAAGTTGCTATGGTTGTCTCCAAAGAAGTACATTCATCGAGTATTTCAGTATTTCGGTTTGGGCGGGTCGAAGAAAGTGAGCAACTCCTTTGCAGCTCACTTTAAGCCAGCTCACTTTAAGCTCACTGCGGAGTAGTATCCATCTACCGAGAACGAAAAGAAAGATATGGAGCGAGTTCCGTATACTTAAGCAGTAGAGTCTCATGTATGTCATGGTTTGTACAAGGCCAGATATTGTTCACGCAGTTGGTGTAGTTAGCAAGTATATTTCCAATCCAGGGAAGATACATTGGAGTGCGCTTAAGTGGATACTTCGATATCTCCACGATACTGCTGATTAGAAGCTTTCATTCGAGAGTGACGAACCGAAGCTGGTTGGGTATACCGATGCTGATATGGCTGGGGATGTGGATATTAGAATATCGACTTCGTACTATGTTATGATATTTCCTGGTGGAGCAGTTTCGTGGAAGTCGCAATTGTAGAAGAGTGTTGCCTTATTTACGACAGAGACAGTTCATTGCAACGACTGAGGTTTGCAAGGAGTTGTTATGGATGTAAAAAATTCTGCAATAAATGTGGCTTAAGAAAGAGCAGTATGTTTTGCTTTATAATAGCCAGAGTGCAATCCATCTTGGAAAGAACTCGATATTTTATAGTCGGTCCAAACATATTACAACTCGGTATCATTGCATACGAGATGTGCTTGAGACGAAGGACGCGACGCTTGAAAAGGTTCACACAGAGAATAATGGAGCTGATATGTTTACGAAAGTTCTACAAAAAGAAAGTTTGGGTACTGCAGGAGGATCGTATGAATGACGAGTTCCTCCATTTAGTTGGGAATGAAAAGATATGTTGGTATTGGGTGGGATTTCTAACCTATGTGGAGAATATTTTGGAGTGCGATGAGCATCATCCGGGTGTCGAAGAAGCTTAGAAAGTCGAAGGTGACAAAGAAGGGAAATTTTAGCGGACGTTAGAATCATCAACTTTTGGATAATAGCAGTGATCACCGGTATACCGTCAGTATGCCAAAAATGGTGAATTGTCTTTGTCCGTTCCAAAATCCTTTTGACTCGCCGATTTGGTATACCGCAATATATCGTCGGTATACTTTTGTCGGGGCTAAGGCCAAAATTGGGTGATTTATTTACGCCTTTGGATCTAATCAATGGTCCATATTGTTGCAAAATTTAGGGGACTTTAAATATATTTTTCTAATCCTAATTTCAATCATCACATTTATCAAAGAGAGATCAAAGGGAGAGTTTTCAAGTTTGGAGCTTTCAAAAAAGAGAGAGGGATTTGTGGCTATTTCAAAGAGAGATCGTTCCGGGTGATTGTTCTCGTTATCTTCGTTCTTCGGTAACCTCTGTAGTTGTTTTCTTTACTTTTAGTAGTTGCGGTAATCTGGTAAAATTGATGGAAAAGTTTGTTGATGGTGTATTCTTCGAAATCATTAATGAATGTTTTTTATGATTGGATTCCGATCGTCCTGTGGTTTTTCTCGCAAAGAAATTTTCAAAGTCAAAAATGTTTGTGTTGTGGTGTGGTGTATGTGATTTTGGCAAGTTGGTTTTCGTGCAAATTACTTCATTTCTCTTGTAGTCTATTGATTTGGGTTATTTGTTTAAAGATATTGCAAAAAAAACTTATTCTTGACTATTAGCTTGTTATTTTTATTTTTTTTCTGTTATACCATTGAATATTTATTTAGAAAAATATCATAAAAAACTTGGTATTAACTGTTATACTGCATGGTTCTTTCTATACGAGTAGCCTTAAATCTATCTGATTTCAAAATAGGTCTCTAGGTATTTTTATTTGCTTACAGGTACCTTAAATTAGTTGGAACGCTAGTTATAAGGACAAGGCCTATCTCTGTGAACTAAAAGGGACTTGTGCCCATTGTTTGCAGTATCGACCGATACCAACCCGATACGGCTGATAGCGATACGGTTTGGTATGTTCCGATCCGATAACGACCGATACAAAGACATTGTAATCTCTTTTTCAGTCAATGAGGCAAAAAAAATTGAACGAAAATGACCAATTAACAAGGGTATAAAAGTATAGTAAGGTTGTAAAAACATGTAAAATAAGAAAACTTATCTTAGGTAACCCAATGGGCAAGGGTGACTACTATTCATTCAATTTCAAAAGTACTAAGAAACAACACAATAAATACTTAAAATTATGCCTAAATGTATAAATGTTTTTTTAATAATTATTTGCTTAACGATACAAAAAAATTTCGATACTTCGATCTGAAACCGTCGATACTGTCGATACCTCCGATACCTTCACTCATAGGAAAGATCTGATACCAATTCCGATACCGATACTGCGAATCTTGCTTGTGCCTGCAGAACCACCTAACAATTTCTCAACATATTGATTATTAAAGTTCCAGTCCTTCTTTGTAACCTTTGGCATCCAGTTATTCACTTATTATGTTCCTGAAGATCTAGGTACATGCCATACTTATATGTAGTTTTGAATATCCTATGTCTTCGTCTACTACCACATAATATAGCTATTATGATCATTCTTCGGAAAGTGTAATATATGCTTGAAAGTAAATACCTGTTTTAATCGAGGACCAGTCCATTTTCTGTCTATTGGCTTGAGAGCAGGTTGGGGAAGTTCATAGGACCCATAGCCAGATTCCAGGTTACTACGACGGCAGGTACTGGACCCTGTGGAAGCTGCCCATGTTTGGTTGCGCCGATTCCTCCCAGGTCCTCAGCGAGATAGAGGAGTGCAAGAAGACCTACCCGAACGCCTACATCCGCCTCCTCTCCTTCGACGACAAGCACCAGTGCCAGTGCATGGCCTTCGTCATCCAGAAGCCGAAAGCTGTATAAAACCTCATGTGCCTGAGGTTCCTACTCCAGTCATTTCAATTCTCAGTTTACAAAATAATAAGATTGTGCAAGGGTCTCTTCCAATGGAGATGGTACTGTAATGTTAGTTGTTTGTCCAGATCTCGGCATCTCTGTCTTCAAAATAAGAATTAGAGGTAAATGTTGGAACATACATATACGTCTCTACTTTGAAGGTTTTCTATAAATAGTATTAGTTATTTCCTCTAATAACACTTGTCTGATTGCTATATAGAAAGCATAGTCTCCTGAAATCAAGATTTCACCAGATTGATTCAGGGAACTCCACAAGAACATTTGTACATTTCTTTGAACAGCTTTGCCCACCTCCTCAACACTCACTTCTAATTAGGTGTAGACAAAGGGCATAGCTTTGGCGTATACTCGGATAAGCTGTTATATTATGTTCTTATTTTTTGATATGCTTTGATCTTAACATTCGTCACCAAGCAAGTTGGCATAACTAAGCAAGTTCATCTTCGTCATTGAGGCCAACTCTCCATGATCCTTTTTTCCAAGTTCTTTCAAATCCTTAAAAATGTATACTAAATCTTGCACACATTTGCAATGGTAATGTGCCTTCAGCTTTAAACAATTAATATGCTAGTGCATCCAAGGGTGTAGGTATTATCCTTTTCTTGGGAAATTCCATCATATACAACCATAATAATGTCATTTCTATGTGTGATTTTGCAACATGGGAGCCTATTGAATTTATTTATATTAATATCATCCAGAGGAATTAGTAGTAATCCAAGGATCTTCGCTCTTAATAATTTTGATGCACTAAGAGAGCCCAAGCTGGCAAGCTCTGATAATATTTGAAAACAACCCTAGTAAAGGATTTAAACGAGGTTGGCTATGGAATTTAATAAACCTAATACGGAGTATTTGCATACAGTGTGCAACTAATAACTATAAGCTGATGGCATAATATAAATAAAATCTTGCAAGGAACGTTAAGCTAACGTACTGGTAAGGGAGTACACAAGTAAATGGGGGAGTAGAGAGTAAGAGAGACAATGAGATTCACTGTGAACAGAGATGGAACCAGGATTCAGTTATGCAGGGACCAAAAATACATATGTGTTGGGAACACTGCGCTCTGATACCACGTGTTGGGCGCGCAGCGGAAGAAGCGCTTGCCAACCCACCTGAGATGACCAAACCAAACTACGAACACTAAAGCACAGATGAAGACAAGTATATGGCGGTGACTACGTCACCTGGACAAATCTTAACATTTATAACTCAGATGAAATTACAAGATTGTAAAAAACTAATGTTGAAACTCTTTGCCCTAATAGGTTCAACCCTCTCACCACACTCAAGAAGAAAAGCAGAATATTACAATTGAAATCACTCACCAACCCGTAGCAATCTTTCTAATCGAAGTTGACGACTCATCGATTAGATATCCTTCTTCCTTCTGTCTTGGATGACGAAGTCCTAAGAGCAAAGCACGAACTTTCTCTTATATTTTCTGCGGACGAGTACTCCGAATCTTCAACTTGTGCTTCTTCTTTGTGCCTCCACCCTCCTCACTATTTATAGGATGATAAACATTTTTTAGGGTTAGGAAACACCAAAAATAGCCAACCATAAGATCCAGCCGTCCACCAGTATCCAACGGTCCAAAATATAACATAAAAATTTCAAAACCCGAGCAGCCGCCGACGAGGTTCGAAGGTTCTGGAACACCACACCGAGTTCGGCCCGAACTCTGCCCCCCCTTTCAGCAGACTTGATTCCTAATAATCTCCCCCTCTAGTCTGATGAGAGGTGTTGGCTCCATGGCTCCTCAACTGGACTCCATGCCTGTCGTCCAGCGACAGAAATCCTGCTCTCCCGTCCCACTGATCTCCGATCCCCAGAGTTGCTTTGCATCTTCCGTCATCTCCAGCTCCTCGGTCGTCACGTCGACGCTAGTTGCCATGCGTAGCACCTCCTGCACTACTGGGATCATGTTGATATCGATGACGCGGCCAAGACCGAAGTCCCTGACGATCAGCCTCACCGTGAGTCTTGGCTGCATGTCCCCGACTTCCGTCTTCCACCGAAACGTGTTAACCTTCCGACGAGCTTCTTCACCCTTGGTTGGCCCAACCAAGCGGACGGTGCGATTCTTCCAAGATTCGAACTCCTGAATCTGCCCACCTTCGTGTCCGAACTTGAAGCTCTCCCATATACATGCGTCCTCAAGCAGAACATCATGCACTGTATATGCCGTTGATGACCCACAGCTTTCCCTGAACTATGTGAATGATGATGCTCCTGCCTCAGATTGAGTTTGCTGCAAACCTTGATCTCCTCCTTGGCCTCGAACTGCTGAAACCAATATCGCTCCGTGAAATTTTGGCAAACCATCAGTCGCCAAAACCGGATACGTGGAACAACCCTGACCTGGAGACCGACCAGCTGTCATGGGACCGACATACTGACACTCAATCTTTGACTCATCACCATTCGTCGCTTTGTCTCGACGAACCGAATCCTCTGTATCCCTCAAAGTATCTTGAAGCCCCTCCAAGACAAGTTTTTGACGATCCACCTTCTGTTGAATACCCCTCGAGCCTCCATCCGGTGTATGTGGCCTGCCTGTACACCTCAGCGGCTTGAGCCTGTACATGCCACAACACAAATCTCCTCGAGCCAGATGCTGAGAACCCTTCGTAAGCATCCAATCTTTGTCCCCAAACAAACTGCGACAGCCATCATCCGTCAGCCTCCCTACCGAAGCCAAGTTGTAGCACAAATTCGGTACATGTCGCACATCCTTGAGAACGAGCTTCCCACCAAGCTTCGCTGTAAAGTGCACATCATCGATGCCTACAATTGCAGTCGTCCCCTTGTTGCCCATCTTCACACGTCCAAACCTACCACCGAGGTATGACGTGAAGATCTTCCTATATGGAGTGGCGTGATACGACGCCCCCGTGTCCATGACTCAGTCGTCATCATGCCACATGCCACATGGTTCCTCTGTGTCGGTTGCTACGATGATGAGATCTCCCATAGCCGTGATATCATCTTGATCATCATTGCCTTTGGCCTTCTCAGCTTTGAGCTTCATGCAGTTCCTCTTGATATGACCCATTTTGTCGCAATGATAGCATCTCTCCTTGCAGTCCACAGTCGTAAAATTCCGAGAACTCTCTCATGTCCTCGCCTGTGACTTGGGTCTTCCCTTCTCGTAGGAAGCTATCAGAGCGAACTCCTGCGACGATTCCACTTGTTTATGCCGGATCTTCTCGTTCAACAAGCTGCTTTTGACTGCCTCCATCGTGACAAATCCATCATGAGCGGAGTTGCTCACCAACACCAGCAACGTCTCCCAGCTTTCCTATAGAGAACTCAAAAGCAGAATGGCCTGAAGCTCATCCCCAATCACCATCTTCATCGCAGACCGTTGATTGAGGATGCTCTGAACCTCGTTCAGATGTTGTGCCACTGGTGCACCCTCCGTGTACTTCGAGTTGACGAGTTGGCGACTCAGAAACGTCTTATTGCCAACCGTCTTCCTTTCGTACAACGAATGCAGCTTCTCCCATAATGCTTTTGCAGAACTGTCCATGGACACGTGGTGAAACGCCGAGTCGTCCAACCATTGGCAGATGAATCCAACAGCCTTCCGATCCAGTCGTTTCCAGTCATCAGCACCTTTGCCCGTCGGCTTTGTGTTGTTGCCCTCCAATGGACCATGCAAGTCCTTGCACCAGAGTAGATCCTCCATCCTTGGCTTTTAAATTGTCCAGTTTTTTCCTGTGAGGGTGATCATACGAGTGTTAATCTGCTCCGTAGACATAGTTGCACCTTCCCTCTCGAGAAGAACCTGGCTCTGATACCACGTGTTGGGAACACGTGCGCTCTGATACCACGTGTTGGGCGCGCAACGGAAGAAGCACTTGCCAACCCACCTGAGATGACCAAACCAATCTACGAACACCAAGTACAGATGAAGACAAGTATATGGCGGTGACTACGTCACATGGACAAATTTTAACCTTTATAACTCAGATGAAATTACAAGATTGCAATTGAAATAACTCACAAACCCGTAGCAATCTCCCTAACCGAAGTTGACGACTCCTCGAGTAGATTTCCTTCCTCCTTTTGTCTTGGATGACGAAGTCCTAAGAGCAAAGCACGGACTTTCTCTTAGATTTTCTGTGGACGAGCACCCCGAATCTCCAACTTGTGCTTCTTCTTTGTGCCTCAACCCTCCTCCCTATTTATAGGATAAGAAACCTATTTTAGGGTTAGGAAATCCTAAAATTAGTCAACCAAAAGATCCAGCCGTCCACTAGCATCTAACGTTCCAAAATATAACATAAAAATTTAAAAATTCGAGCCGCCGCCGCCGCCGAACTCGGACCGAATTCGGTTCGAAGGTTCTGAAACACCAAACCAAATTCGGCATGAATTCGGTCAGGGACCGAGTTCGGACCGAACTCTGCCCCCCTTCAGCAGACTTGATTCCCAATAATATGTTCTCACAAAAGTTTTGTCCCTAACTAGGTATTATAGTTCAAGTAGCAGTCAACTGATTCTTAAGAATGATGCGGAACCGGAAATTCGAGCTCGGATGAGCTATGTGTGGACTGACTCATGTGAAAAAATAAAAAATCACGATGGACCAGTTACAATACAACAACAACAACAAAAAGTTCAAGATTTGAGTTCATTTTTAAGTGACTTCAATTGATGAAAGGTTTAGACATGTTAAAAGAAGACGAGATGGTCCTAGATTCATAATTGGAGTTTGTAAATGTAGGAGATACAAGCATTTAAGACGAGATATCAAAAATAATGATTCTGGCAAAAAGTTGCAAGGAGATTGCACCGCTTTCGTAATAATACAGCACCTGAATCATATTTTTGTTATATTTGCAATACTTAGATTATAGACCCTTGTAACTGCCCTGACCTGATTTTCTAGTATTTCTATTGATTTGTATTAGTCAATCAGTTTAAATACTTATTCCTCTTTTTGAAAGAAAATCCTATTTACCGAACTCAACTTACTCTTGTGGTCAGTCGAAAGAGGGACAGTCTCAGAATCAAATCGCGGAGAAGGTGTGAAACAGTGAGCCCAAATAACATGTCTCAGAATCAAACCGCAGGAGAGGTGTGAGACAGTAAATCCAAATGACATACAATGCAGCGTACACAAAATCCTGCACGTATTGTGGTGCATCTCAAAAAAGAAAAGAAAAAGAAACCCAATTTTATTATTCCTTCCTTTCATTAAAAGGAATTCATTCCTTTATTAATGCTAATTCAATATCCCATTTATTAAATAAAAATTGAATTCTTAATATCCTAATTTAATTAATGAAATCCAATTCCTCCTTTTAGTGAATCCTGGTTAATCAATAACTTGTAAAACAAATGAAATCAATTCTAAATCCGAATTTGCATTCCTTTCTGTGCAAATTCAAAATTGCATAGATCAATTTCTCTTTTCTTTTCCTTTTTCCAAAAAATCTTTGGTTTATTTCCAACTAAATATCTTCAACTATTTAAGTCGTTCAACTTGACATCCTATTCTTTCATATTATACCACTAAATATCCTTAACTATTGAGGAGTTTCAAGTCCATACCTTTCGCCCGCCAGTAGTTACTTTTCTGTCATAACAAAAGAATGAATATTTTTTGGACCAAACTACCATCGATTACTTATAAATAACCCATTCATTCTTCCAATTTTTTTTTCAGGTGATGTCCTAGTAATTCTCTGTCATTGTTTTCTTTCTTAAAAAATCGTTACATCACTTCAAAAGAACCTACGATCAAATTGGGTATGGTCGGAGAAAGAACATGTAAACTTCTCTTAGCAAACTTCTCCGAGGACGATCCGGAACGCTTGGACATGTTTGTAGGGTCATAATATAATTTTGTAGGTTCACAATATTTTTTTTTGAATAGTTGGTGGGTGTGGTAGAGAGGAGGAGAAATAGGAGAACAAATATGATTTAAGTAAGAGAGGAGAAATGGGAAATGAGAGACCTGAGCAAGTCGATGGTGGTTGAGAGTTGGAGAAATGGGAGGGTATGATTTAAGTAAGAGAGGAGAAATGGGAATTGAGCCACTTTGAGGTTCAAATATGATTTAAGTATATATGTGTGTTGCTGACAGTACATAAAAAAAGAGATTGTTGCTGATATGGTTTTGTGGTGAAGATGTTGGCTATTGAATGAAAATGGAGAGGAGGAGGAGAAGTGTTTATGTAGGAAAGAGAGAGGAAGAACCTCAAAGTGGTTCTATTTTATTATATTCCATCTCTATTACAATTCCATTCATTTCATATCTCTTTGGTGTCATTGACATAAGTGATGTCATTTATAGTCTATCTGTTTCTATCTTTCTATATATGGAAAGTTAAGAAATCATCATATAATAATCGAAAAATTGAAATAGAAAAGACAAGGGGGACGTTTGTGATGATTTTAAAATCTTTTCCACTAGATAATCTATTATCCTTATGCATATAGATAATAAATTCGGTCGTTGTGGTCGGACTCTATTATGGATTTACGACCACATTCTCCATAGGGCTCTCTTATCTCTTCCTTCTCTGAGCTCGGGTTATGGAAGAAGGAACCGAGAAGGAGGTATCAACAACAACTGGTTTTATTACGGGACAACTCATGATGTTCATATCGATCTATTATGCGCCTCTGCATCTAGCATTGGGTAGACCTCATACAATAACTGTTCTAGTTCTACCGTATCTTTTGTTTCATTTCTTCTGGAACAATCACAAAAACTTTTTTTATTATGGATCTATTACCAGAAATTCAATGCGTAATCTCAGCATTCAATGTGTATTCCTGAATAATCTCATTTTTTAATTATTCAACCATTTCATTTTACCAAGTTCAACCTTAGCCAGATTAGTCAACATTTAAATGTTTCGATGCAACAACAAGATGTTATTTGTAATAAGTAGTTTTGTTGGTTGGTTAATTGGTCACATTTTATTCATGAAATGAGTTGGATTGGTATTATTCTGGATACGGCAAAATCATTCTAATAAGTACCTTGTGTTAGAATTGAGAAATTATATGGCTCAAATTTTTAGTATTCTCTTATTTATCACCTGTGTCTACTATTTAGGCTGAATGTCGTCGCCTATTTTCACTAAGAAACTGAAAGAAAAGAAAGAAGGCGGAGAAAGAAAGGAAGAAAGCGATGTAGAAACAACTTACGAAACGAAGAAGACTAAAAAAGATACGAAGATTCTTATCTTGATGGGTATCAAGATAATTGGGAATTGGAAAAACTTAAAGAAGAAAAAAAATAAAAATTCTTTACTAAAAATAGAAAAGCCCCTTGTTACTTTTCTTTTCAATCATAAACGATTGAATCATCCATTTTGATATATAAAAAATGATCAATTAGAAAATGATGTACGAAATTAAATGTCACAATTTTTTTTTATACATGTCCAAGTGATGGAAAACAAATAATATCTTTTACATATCCCCCCAGTTTATCATCTTTTTCAGAAATGATATAACGGAAAAAAAATTGTACACAAAAGAAAAACTATCTCACGGAGATCACTATAACTATTGGGTTTTTGCCAATGAACAAAAAAAGTACAACTTGAACAACGAATTGACCAGTCGAATCCAAATTCTAGAAAAAGAAAAGATTTTTATAAATATGGTAGAAAAAAGGATCAAATTATGCGATGATGAGAATGAACAAGAATACTTACCAAAAATGTATGACCATTTTTTGAATGGGCCGTATCATCGAGGAACAATAAAAAAAAAATTAGATTTACATGAAATCATTCATGATTTCATCATTTCAACAGAAACATTTTATTCCGTAGAAATGTTCTGGATAAATAAGATTCATGATCTGTTTACTAATCATTCTCGAGAATTTGAACATAAAAGGAATTCATTTCGTGGGGAATCTTTAATTGATGAATTATCTTTTGAATACGAACAAGACATCGATTCAGAAAAGAAAGAAAAATCTTTGCAATTTGGATTCTATGAAATTACAACTGATACAAATGATCAAATAACACAAAAAGAAAAATTCATTGAAATGGAAGAAATTAGTAAAAAACGTTTCTCGATGGTCATACAAATTGATCGATGGTTCGGAAGAAGAAGAAGAGGAAGAAGAAAATGAAGAGGAGTCGGCGGCAAAAACGGACATTCGTTCAAGAAAAGGAAAACGAGTGATAATTTATACTGATAATCAGAATGATAATCCTAGCACTAATACTAATGATACTAGTACTAGTGAAGAAGAAGAAGAAGAAGAAGCAGCTTTGATACGTTACTCACACCAATCAGACTTTCGTCGGGGTCAAATCAAAGGATCCATGCATGCTCAAAGACGTAAAATAGTTATTTGGAAAATGTTTCAAGCAAATGTGAATTCTCCACTTTTTTTGGATCGAATAGACAAAACGATTTTTTTTCTTCTTTTTTTGTTTTCTCTAATATGATGAATCACATTTTTTAGGAATTGGGTAGGAAAACATCCAGAATTTCAAATTACTGATTTTGAAGAGAAAAATAAAAAAAAGGAAAAACAAACAAAGAGAAAGAAGAAAAAAAATAAACGAATAACAATATCTGAAGCCTGGGATATTTTTATATTTACTCAAATAATAAGAGGTTCAATGTTAGTATCCCAATCCTTTCTTAGAAAATATATTATAGTACCCTCATTGATAATAGCTAAAAATGTCGGCCGTATGCCATTATTTCAATTCCCCGAATGATATGAAGATTTGAACGAATGGAATAAAGAAGCACATATTTTTTGCACCTATAATGGTGTTCAATTATCAGAAACGGAATTTCCTCAAGATTGGTTAATAGTCGGTATTCAGATAAAGATTCTATTTCCCTTCCGTCTGAAACCTTGGCAAGGAGCTATGGTACGCTCTCATCATAGAGATAAAATGTGGGGGGGGGAAAATGACGACTTTTGTTTTTTAACAGTTTGGGGAAAGGAGGCAGACCTACCCTTCGGTTCTGCCCAAAGCGGCCTTCTTTTTTTGAACTTATTTCTAAAAAAATTGAAAAAAAGAAGAAGTAAAAATACAATTGTTTGGAGTTCTAAGAGTTTACAAAGAAATAATAAAACGGTTTCTAAAAGTTTCAAAAGAAAAAACAATGTGGGTCATGAAACTAGTTATAAACATAATAATGAAGGAATTAAAAAAAATGTAATAACTCCATTTTTTATTTAAACGCGGGGGGGGGGGGGGGGGAGGGGGGGGGGTATGAATTAAATGAAAACATAAAAGATTCAAAAATGAATGATAAGATCATCCGCGGATCGACCATTCAAATTCGATTTACGAATTTAGAAAATGATTCATTCATAGAAACAAAAATAATGGATTTTGTTAATAAGACAATCACAATTAGGACTCAAATCGAAGGAATCACAAAAAAAAAAAAAAAAAAAAAATTTCTAACTTGTGATAATATATCGGAATTGCAGAAGGATGTTTGGCAAATATTTAAAAGACAAAATATACGATTAATACGTAAATCACATTATTTTATAAAATCCCTCATTGAAAAACTATACATAGATATCTTACTATATATTAATACTATTAAGATTTCCAAGATTCATGCCCAAGTTTTATTTGAATCAACAAAAATGGTCAATCAATCTATTTCTAATGATGAAACAAATCAGGAAAGAATTAAGAAAAAAAATCAAAATACAATCAACTTTATTTCTACTATCAAAAAGTTTTTTTATAATAAAAATATTAGTCATAATGATAAAAAATATTTATTGTGACTTATCCTCGTTGTCTCAAGCATATGTATTTTACAAATGATCACAAACAAAATTACTTAACAAGTATCACTTAAAATCTGTGTTTCAATATCACGACACCTATCCTTTTCTTAGGGATATAATCAAAGATTATTGTATGATCCAGGGAATATTGGATTCCAAACTAATGCATAAGAAAATTAAGACTAAGAAGAATAAATGGAAAAAAAATTTAGAGGCTAATTTTCAATACGATTTCTCTCATACCAAGTGGACTCCGCTAGTCCCAGAAAAATAGCGAAATAGGATCAACCAACGCCGTACGCTTAAAAAAAATACTCAATGGAATTGGATTTATATAAAAAAGAAAAAACCCAATTAAATTCTTATGTAAAAAAAATTCCTATACAGTAAATTCGTTGATGAGTCAAAAAAAAAAAAAACCACTACGGATGTGATCTTTTATCATATGATTATATAAATAATAGGGATAGTAGGGACTCAGATATTTCTGGATCAACATTACAAATAAATGAGGACCGCAAAATTTCGTATAATTTAAATATGCTTAAACCCGAATCATTTTATGGATTAATAAGTCTAGCCGTTGATGGTTATATAGGAAAAAGATATATTATTGGTACGCATAAAAATACGGATAGAAAATATTTGGATTGTGGAAGTTGTCTTAGAAATAATATCGCCATTAAGGCCTGGGCCAATACACATATTGATACCAAGAGTAAAAAAAATGTGACAACCAAAACGAATAATTATAACATATTTGAAAAAAAACAAACCTTGTCTTTTACAATTCATCACGAAGTTGATTCATACCCATAAAATCAAAAAACACATTTTTGATTGGATGGGTATGAATCAAAAAGGGTTATATCGTACAATATCAAAATCCAAGCTAAATCCTTCATTTTTTCCAGAATTGGTACTACTTTTTGATGTCTATAAGATGAAACCGTGGATCATACCAATCAAATTACTTATTTTTCATTTTTATGGAAATGAAAATATTAGTCAAAATGATAAGATCAGCGTAAATCAAAAAAAATCTTCCCATACTATTTGATAAAAATCAAAAAGAATATATTGAATTAAAAAATTCTAAGAAAAATGAAAACATGACCGTGGAGATCTTGTATCAGATTTAAGAAAACAAAACAAAAATAAAAATATGGAAGAAGATTATCCGACATCAGACATTAAATGGTAAAAAGAAAAAAATAATTCAAGAATAAGAAAAGGGTAGAAGAGGAGCTGGGTTTCTTCCTGAAAAATAATTTTATTTTTCAATTAAGATGGGTTGACCCCTTGAATCAAAGAATAATGAATAATACTACATAATGTTCTTGTGAATTATGGCCAATACCAATGCAAAATAAGAAACGGTCTCTCCAACGCATAAAAGGTTGTGAGTTCACGTTTTCATCATCCTTGGTAAAATCAAGCCCACCACGTAGACATTCATAAACCGCTCTACCGTAGTTTTTTGCGGATAATCCCAATTTTGGTTTAATAGTACATCCCAATAGGGGACGACCATACTTATCCAATTTATCTCTTTCAACCTGGATGCCATGAGGCGGGCCTTGAAAAGTTTTGGAATAAGCAGGAGGAATTCGCACATCTTCCAGACGTAGAGCTCGTAGGGCTTTGAAACCAAATACGTTACCCACAATGGAAGTAAACATGTTAGTAACAGAACCTTCTTCAAAAAGGTCTAAAGGATAAGCTACATAAGCAATATATTAATTTTCCTCCCCAACAACGGCTTCGATGTGGAAGCATCGTCCTTTGTAACGATCAAGACTGGTAAGTCCATCAGTCTACACTGTTGTCCATGTACCAGTAGAAGATTCGGCAGCTACTATAGCCCCCGCTTCTTTGGCAGGAACTCCAGGTTGAGGAGTTACTCGGAATGCTGCCAAGATATTAGTATCTTTGGTTTCATAATCAGGAGTATAATAAGTCAATCTGTAATCTTTAACACCAGCTTTAAATCCAACACTTGCTTTAGTTTCTGTTTGTGGTGACATAAGTCCCTCCCTACAACTCATGAATTAAGAATTTTCACAACAACAAGGTCTACTCGATATGGATTAGGCATGAACGAAACCTTTGACAAAATCTTTCCAAAAATATTCCACTAATATTATCAATGAGTTAAAATGTGAAAATGGTTCGTTATTCGACCATGTATTTGATTCACCAAATACATCATTATTGCATACTCTTTGATATATATGGCGCAACCTAATTATCGTTTTTCAACTTTCTAATGGACCCGCTTCTTAGTTTTCATCTAAAAATGGAAATAGTAAGAAAAATTCTCCCTTGACAGTGATATATATTTTATATGTAAATCCTAGATATGAAAATAGGCATAATTTGTCCATGAAAGCGGAAGGGTATAAAACAAGACAAAAATAGGCGGAAACCTATATATAGAATTGGGCGAACTTGAAAATGGACTCATTGAATGAGTAAACGATTAACTTGGATTCGGTTGGTTGGGTGGTACTAACTAAATTGAGTACTAACTCCCATTTATTTCTTATTGAATTAACCGATCAACCTGCTATCAGACATTTATTTTTGATTACGTACTATGTACTATTCCAGTCTCCAATCCAAAAAAAATTCGACATATTTCAATCATTTTATTATGAGAACCAATCTTACTACTTATGATCTTGTGGTTTCCACACTTGAAGAAAAAAATCTAGGACGTATCTCTCAAATTATTGGCCCAGTACTAGATGTTGTTTTTCCTCCGGGCAAGATGCCTAATATTTATAACGCTTTGGTAGTTAAAAGTCGAGATACTGTCGGTCAGCAAATTAATTTGACTTGTGTCACACCCCAGTTCAAAAATACGTAGGACTAGGAGTACGTAACACGCCCAGCCGTATGTATATGAACTCCAATATATGGAAACCATATACACACGTACGCTGTTCATGAATATCCAATCTACCAGTGGTAATATACTGTCACAACAAGTCACATTCAATCTAGATCTCATCCACAGCACAATATAATCAGTAGGAAATAAAGAGCTGAATAATAACTGGATATCCAAAATGAGTATCAAGCCTGATAGTCGGGTGAAAACAAATCCACTACAACGACTATCCAGAGGTAGCAAAAGATCTCTAAACAGCGGTAACAAAATCAAACGCTACTCCGAGGGTAAGATCTTCTCAGTCTGGTAAGTAGCATCAGGTCCAGGATTATACTCCTGTGGGTACTCCTGCTCATCCATATCTGGAAAGGGACCAGGTCCTCAGAGGGACGTAACAAGATACATAATAACATGCAAATAAGTACTGAAATATAAAACATCCAATGGGTCGCCTAACCGTCTAAGTAAATGCAATTTGAGAACAACTTTCCACCAAGTGGGCTATCTGGCCAAATAATGGGATTGGCATGATTCTCTCGGAGAATCAGGGGACTAAATGCATGTAGTCTTTTGAACGGCAGAGGCCTCTAGTATTATATAGTGGTCATCATCACCCGTTTCTCCGGCGGAGAATTCGAGCGTACAGGAGAAAAAGTGCAAAGGAGCCCAAACGCCTTACTTATTGTTCTCCCCACCCCATGCTCTAAGCATGTCATATCTATGACACGATCAACCTCTAATAACTTCCAGGTCTACTAGCATACAAAGTTTATATCAGCAGTTATCCCTAACGCATGGCTCATACATACAGGTGGCCAACCCAATACGTAGTCCGAAATCTATATGAGACTCACAACTCGTGTAAAACTGTGTCACGGCCAATGAACCAAATAATGCTCCATAATACTGGGGTGGTCTCATAAACAAGGTCCAATACGAATACATAAATAAAACAGAATCATGCATCATTTGGAATGTAAATAATAATACTGTAACCAGATATACTTGCCGAGCAAAGTCCTGTATAGTGCACGTTCAATATTTAAGTTAAAGAAGTGAGGTTTTGGGTTTGGGGTGTATAGTATGGATATATATAGAGAATAAGAGACGGTGGGGAAACTTAGTGTCTAAGAAAACTAAAACTACTGCCGCTGCTGTTTCTTTCTTTTCATTGGTTTTGGTTTCGGTTGAGGGGTGTTTAGTAATATTAGTGTTAAGGAGTGGTGGAATGAGAAGCTTACACGTGTGGGAAAGCAAAGCAAAATTGGGTTTTGCTTCTGTTGCTGATATTTTCTTCTCCTAATGGTTGTGGTTTGGGTTTTACGTGCGGTGAAAGGAAGAGTTTACGTGTGGGGTAAAATAAGTGGTGGTTTTGATACTGCTGTTGTTGCGGTTTACGCGCGGAGGAGTATACGCGGTGTGGTGAGCGGTTTGTTGTTGACTGTTTTACGTGGGGTGAGCTGCTGCTGCTATTTCCTTAATTTACGCGCGGAGAAATATACGCGGTGTGATGAGCTGCTACTGATTAACTCTTTACTTTACGCGGGAAGGGTAGTTTAATGGTTTGCGGGTTTTGGGTTTGATCCAATAGGAAATTCTATTTTCTCTATTTAGCTCATAATTACTAATAATAATAAATTACATAATTAATAATAATATAGAATACGATTTTTAGAATTAGGGTTCTTACATTCTACCCAACTTATAAAAATTTTGTCCTCGAAATTAAAACTAAGCCACGGTAGAAAGTCAAAATTTGTAAGAGATATAATTTAACAAGTAAATTTATACCTTGGTCAATGAATAGGTTCAAAAAATATGGCGCATGTCGTCCTCGCGCTCCCAAGTAGATTCTCATGGCGCGCCATGCTTCCATGCTATGCGGACTAAGGAAATAGACCGGTTCCTCAATACTTTCTCTCAACGATCAAAGATTCTCACGGGTTGCTCTTGATATGACAAGCTTGGCCCAATGGTGATCTCTGAATGATCTAGAACATGACTGTTGTCTGCCACATATCGCCTGAGTTGTGACACATGGAATACATCATGTACTCCCTCAAGTAAAGGTGGTAGTGCAAGTCGATACGCTACTTCTTCCACTCTCTCTGGCACATCAAATAGTCCAATATACCTTGGACTCAACTTGCCTCGCCCTCCAAATCGAATAGTGCCTCTAGTAGGTGATATCCTCAAGAAGACATGATCTCCTTCTTTAAACTCCACGGGACGACGATGAAGGTCTGCCCATTGTTTCTGCCTGTCTTGCGCTGCCCGCAAGTATCTTTGTATCTTCTTAATTGTCTCTACGGTATTGACCACTAACTCTGGTCCTAGAATCTGACGTTCTCCCACGTCACTCCAACATACAGGAGACCTATACTTTCTTTCATATAATGCTTCAAACGGAGCCATCTGGATGCTCGCCTGATAGCTATTGTTGTAAGAAAATTCCACAAGGTGTAGGTGGTCCTCCCATGATCCTCCAAAGTCTAATATACAAGCCCTCAACATATCCTCCAATGTTTGAATAGTACGTTCTGATTGCCCATCTGTCTGTAGGTGATAAGATGTACTGAACTTTAGACGAGTTCCAAGACTCTCTTGCATGCTCCTCCAAAAGTACGATGTAAAATGCGAATCCCTGTCTGATACAATGCTGACTGACGGGTACGTTGTGTAACCTCACGATCTGCCTCATATATAAGTCAGCCAAAGCTTCTGTATATTGGCCAACTCTAAAATGCAAGAAATGGGCTGACTTGTTGAGTCGGTCCACTATTATCCATACTGCATCTCTACCACTTGGACTTTTGGAAAAACCCGTGACGAAGTCCATAGTGATGTGTTCCCACTTTCACTCTGGAATCGGGAGTGGTTGTAATAACCCTGCTGTTCTCTAGTGCTCCGCCTTTACTTGCTGACATATTAAACATTTAGCTATAAAGCGAGCTATCTCTCTTTTCATTCCATGTCACCAAAAATATTGTCTTAAGTCACGATACATTTTGGTACCTCCAGGATGAATAAAATATATTGAACTATGAGCTTCTGTCATCAGCTCCTGTCTAATTTCTCTATTAGGAACATATAGACGATTACCACATCGTAATGTCCCGTCATCATGGATGTGCAATCCTGTTTGTTCTCCGGCCTCTGTCTTTTCTTTTAATCTTCTGAATCTGGCATCTGTAGGCAATGCTGCCTTGATTCTCTCTACTAGTGATGATTGTATTTGCAAGTTGGCTAGCGTTCCGTCTACCCTAGGTAATATCACTTCAATGCCAAGACATTGCAAGTCCTTCAATAATTCTCTCGGTGTCGTCAAGAAGTATACTGTTGGCTTCCGGCTTAATGTGTCTGCTACAACGTTAGCCTTGCCTGGATGATAATGTACCTCTATCTCAAAATCTTTCATCAACTCGAGCCATCGACGTTGCCTCATATTTAACTCCTTCTGTGTGAAGACATACTTTAGACTTTTGTGGTCTGTATATATTTCCACTCGTTCCCCATATAAGTAATATCTTCATAACTTTAGAGCAAATACAACTACTGCAAGTTCCAAGTCATGAGTTGGATAATTCTTCTTATGTACTCGTAATTGCCTAGATGCACATGCAATCACCTTGCCATGCTGCATCAATACGTATCCCAAATCTTTCCCTGATGCGTCACTGTAGATCACATAGCCTCCTGATCCTGATGGAATAGTCAATATCGGTGCTGAAGTCAGTCGCTTCTTTAACTCCTCGAAAGTGCCTTGACACTCGTTGGTCCATATGAACTCTTGATCTTTGCAAGTCAATCGAGTCATAGGTGTTGCTATCCTTGAGAAGTTCTCCACTAACCGTCGGTAATATCCCGCAAGTCCAAGAAAACTTCTCACTTCTGCTGCTGATTTAGGAACATGCCATATTTCGACTGCCGAGATATTTTCTGGATCAACAAAAATACCATCTCCTGTAACAACATGTCCAAGAAATGAGACTCTGTTCAAGAAGAACTCACATTTACTGAGGTTTGTATATAGCTGCTCTTTCCTCAAGGTCTCTAGCACAATCCGCAGGTGCTTCTCGTGCTCCTCGTGGCTCTTTAAATAGACAAGTATATTGTCACCACCCCATTTCCAGAGCCGGGTATTTTTTTATTTTAATTTAGTTAATTGTGTATTATTTATAATTAACTGTATTTATATTTAATTAATGATTGTATTATATTTTTATTGATTGTTTTAGGATTTTGGCTAGCCTGGACCCATGTCCGACCCAGCCCACACCCCTGTGAGACTTATTTTTGGGTTTAGAATATTTGTTATATTTTTAGTGGGTTAGTTGGAGAGATTTGGAGTTAGTTTGAGTGCTTTTGGAACCCGAAACCCAAAACCCAAGTTAGGAGGGCATTTTGGATATTTTGGAGACTTGTAAACCCTTTATTATGTGAGACCCGACCCTATTCCCCTCATTTCCAGCCGATCACAGCAGCTCCCCACCTCATTTCTTCACTTCTTCTTCTTCTTCTTCTTCTTCTTCTTCTCCACTCATTTTTCTTCTTCCTTTCTCCTTCCTATTTCAAGTAAGCACCCATTTCTCTTCTTTCTTCTTCTATTCTCCATGAATGATTAACCCTAACCCTACATTCTTCCCCAACCTAGGTGGGTAGAGCCTAGATTTGGTGTTGGAGCTAGATTTGGGAGCTTGGAAGCTTGGTTTGGTGGATTTGGAGCATTTTGGAGATTTTGGCTTGGGATTCCAACTCCCAAGAGGTAAATCCTAATTTCCCCCCTTGTAATTACTTTTATATAGTGTAATTAATACTTTAGAACCTTCCTAGACCCTTAGGCTACCCGTGGGAGGAAGTTGGAACTAGTTGGGTTGTGTTTGGAGACTTTAACACTAGATTTTGTGTCAATTTCGGGTGGAATCCGAATTTGGCCCAATTTTGGGTGATGCCCTAGGTTAGACGGATCTAGGTAGACGTTGTCGGGTGTCTTGAGGGTGAGTGCGTGTCTCCGTTCGGACACGGGAAGCCGTGTCGCGGAGAAACGGGCGTTTCGAGCGTTTTTGGGGTTTTCGTCGTCGTCGATTCTAAGTGCGTGCGCGTTTCTGCCACGGACCTTGAATCGACGCGGTAGTATTTTTTCTAGGATCTAGACATCGTTTAGGACCCGTGGGTAAATTTTGGGCCGATTCCGAGTTGGTTTGGTATGCGTTTCAGGAGGTTTTCTGAACCACACACCGCGTGTTCGTCGAAATAACCGAACGGCCATTTCGGCGTGGTTTTCTAGTTTCGGGCTTGTGCGCGCATTGGGTTAGTATCGGGGAGTGTGTGCTAGAATTCTCGGGCTATATTTTATATATTTTTGGGTGTTGGTGAGTGTCGGGGTCGTTGGGCGTGAGTGGGGCGTGTTGTTGTGTGTTGTGGTTGAGTGGTGTTGTGTCTCTCTATATATATTTATAAGTGTCTATATATATATATATTTATATATATATGTATGTGTGTTTATGTATATATATTTATATATATATGTGTGTATTTATATCTATGTGCTTGTGTATGTATATGCCTATGTGTATATATATATATATATATATGTAGATGTGTAAGAGTGTGTGTATATGTATATATATATATAGATATATGTGTGTATATATATATAGATGTGTGTTTATATATATATATATATAGATATATATATATAATTATATGTGTGTGTGTGTGTTAATATGTGTGTATAAGTGTATATGTTAGTATGTGTGTGTGAATATATGTATTAGTGTGTGTCTATATATATATATATATATATATATATATATATATATATGTGTGTGTGTGTGTGTGTGTGTGTGTGTGTCTGTGTGTGATTGTGTTTGTGTGTGTGGTCGTGTGTGTGTGTGGAGCGTCGAGGCAGCGAGGGCCTGCGCAGCAGAGCCGCAGCAGGCGCCGCAGTGCCGCGGCAGCAGCTCGCTCGAGCGGCAGCACGCCGCAGCAGCATCAGCAGCAGGCTGCAGCAGAGCGCGCGGGCGCAGCAGCGCCGCGGCAGCAGCTCGCTGCAGCGCGGCCTACAGCAGCAGCTCGCTGCAGCGCGGCCTGCAGCAGCAGCGCAGCAGGCTGCAGCAGAGCGCTCGGTCGCAGCAGCGCCGCGGCAGCACGCCGCGGCAACAGCTCGTTGCAGCGCGGCCTGCAGCAGCAGCAGCGCAGCAGGCTGCAGCAGAGCGCGCGCGGCAGCAGCTCGCTGCAGCGCGCCGCGGCAGCAGCTCGCTGCAGCGCGGCCTGCAGCAGCAGCATTCGCAGCAGCAGCAGTTTTTTGGGCAGCATTGCAGCAGCGATTTCAGCAGCTAGCGCGCGGCACTTGTAGCACAGCGAGAGGGAGAGCCATAGATTGATAAGATAGATCTATAGATAGATTAATAGATTCATAGATAGATAGGTATCTATGGTTTAATAGATAAATAGATAGTTAGATAGGTAGATTGATACATAGATAGATATTAGTTAGATAAATAGTTAGATAGCTAGATAATTAGATGATTAGATAAATAGATAGATAGGTATCTATGGTTTGATACATAAATAGTTAGATAGGTAGATATATTTATAAATACATAGATAGTTACATAGATAGATAGATTGATAAGTGAATAGGTAGATTAATAGATAGATATCTATAGTTAGAGAGATAGGTAAATAGATAGATAATTAGATAGATAGTTAGATAGGTAGATACTAGATAAACAAATAGTTATATAAATAGATACTTAGATACATAGGTAGATAAATATATAGGTAGATAGTTAGATAATAGATGGATAGCTAGCTAGATAGATAGATGGATAGATTTAGATAGATAGTTGATAGATAGGTAAATAGATATACATATATATATATATATATATATATATATATATATATATATATATATATATATATATATATATATATATATATATATATATATATATATATATATTTATGTATAGGTAAGGTAAGGTAAGGTAAGGTAAGGTATTGGATATATATATATATATATAGGTATATGCCTATATGTATTAGATATATATATTTTAGCCTAGATTATAGCTAGATATATATATGTTTATGCATAGTTAGTTAGCTAGAGGGGTAGTCGGGTTGAGTTTAGAGCGGTATCTCAATACCTTGAGATACCGAGGTATCTCAATACCTTGAGATACCGAGGTATCTCAATACCTTGAGATAACCAAGGTATTGAGTTTCGAGCGGGGTATTTGAGCAATAGCCTAGGAATAGTATTGGAGTGATTTTTATATGCTTATGTGTATATATTTACGCGTGCTAGCATAGGTTTTAGCGGGTTTAGGTGGGGTGCGTAGCCTAGGTTGAGGTATCGGATACCGAGGGTATCCCGGTATCTCAAGGAAGCGAGTTTGAGAGTTTTCTAGCTTAATGAGCTCGGTTTGACCTAGATTTTCAGGAGCACCCTAGTTTGACCTAGACTTGACCGTAGTTGACTCGGTTGACCGCCAAGGTCAACTTTTGACCTAGATTTGACCTAGAGTTGACTTTTTAGACCTAGAGTTGACTTTTTGACCCAGATTTCACCGGTTTGACCCGTTTGACCTTGAACGACACTAGAAGCCTATTTTTTTTAGTTATTTTATATCTGTTTAACTCATTAAAACCCTGTTTAACCTTGCTTTTCGTATTAGGTCCTTGCGACACCGGTTCGGATCGCCAGTTGCTCAGGACGTTAGGCGAGTACATTCTCTGATAGTTTTTATTATCTGATGATTATTATGATTCAGCTTCTAGTATAGTATCATCTGATTATTCTGGCACAACACGGGATACTGACTGATATTTCTAGATTCATTTACTTGCGACACGTACATTTTATGTTTCTGGCCTCTATTCTGGAATCACTACTGGCATCACCTACAGGCATCACTACAGGCATCATTCATGTTCAGGCTGGACTCATCTTGATTTACGTGTCGGGTCTTGGATTCACTTGTATTAGTCAGGGCGAGAAAATACTCGAGTAGACATGTAAACATTCTCATCTGGAATCATCAGAAATCACTCCCTCTGGTCTAATCTGGAATGATAGCAGCCGTGCACCCAGTGCACGGTGAGCCGTACTTACCCCTATCCGTTTACATGTCGAAACAAGTATTTCAAAGACACCGAGTTCATTCTTTATAGTCTGGACTCACTTGCATTCTTGTTGGTCTCACTTACATGTTTTTGGACTTGACTCACTACATATTTTTCATGCTGGACTCACTACACGTTCATGTGCACGAACTTGATCTTAGCTTAGATTTTTTGTATCTTGCAGTTATTACTATCTTGCTTCTGATATCCATGCATCTTTACTTTATGCACCAGTGATTTATATTTTCTTGTTTCATACTTGCTTCATTCTTCTTGCTACTTGCTATAACTGTTTTATAGTTTTTATCATTTAAATGGAACTGCTGTTAGAGATGTACTTGCTCCAGTCCTGACTGGACATATTTTTCAGAGTATCCGGAGGATTGGTGTCCGACGTTTTATGGACCTGAGCCTGTCGATGGTGCAGACAGGGACCCTCTAGTTTAGGAGTGATTTTCGGGTTGGTAGCCGGGATCACTAGGACCTTGTTATTGTTTTTATTAGCTTTTAGCATCGGATTTGTCTCCGATTTTGGTTTGAGACCTTGTTTGTATATTATTTTTGGATGATGTATTATTATTATTGATGTTGTGGTTGTGGTTATAGTTGTTGGTTAGACTTTGGAGTTGTTAGTCTTCCTTGTTATCCTATCGTGCTTAGATTCGTGATTGAGTACTTGATTATCATTATGATATTTGCTCCTCCGTTTAGAGTTGAGATCTTGACAGGTTTATATATTGATTGCGTGGTTGCCCTCCTTTTGGAGAGGTCATGACAGATTTTTTGTGAGTTATCTAGATAGTTGACCTAGACAGCGTTCTACCGCCGATGCTGCGACATAGGCTGGACGTACCCACGACTCATGCCCAATTTTTCGGGTGCGGGTCGTGACATATATCATCTATGAAGACAACCACGAACTGGTCCAAATACTGATGGAAGACTCGATTCATTAAGTCCATAAAGATAGCTGGAGCATTGGTCAATCCAAATGGCATGACCAGAAACTCGTAGTGCCCATATCTTGTCCGGAATACGGTCTTCTGGATGTCCTCGTTTCGTACCTTCACCTGGTGATATCCCGATCTCAAATCTATCTTTGAGAACATCTTGGCTCCACTAAGCTGATCAAATAGGTCATCAATGCGTGGTAATGGATATTTATTCTTCACTGTCATTGTATTCAAGGCTCTATAGCAATACACACATACTGACCCATCTTTCTTTGGTACAAATAACACTGGTGCTCCCCAGGGTGATGCACTTGGTCGGATGAAACCTTTCTCTTCTAGTTCTTTCAATTGTGTCTTCAGTTCATCCATCTCCTTCTTTGCCAGTCTATAAACATGTGATGCTATGGGTGCTGCTCCCGGTGTCAATTCAATTGAGAATTCTACGTCTCTATCTGGGGGGTAGTCCTGGTAATTCTTCTGGAAAGACGTCTGAGAATTCTGAAATAATAGGATGATAGACAATATCGTCCATCGCGAGCTGCATACCATCAAGGATTTCTGTGGATCCTCGTACAAATTCTAGTTCAGGCTGACCTGGTACTTTAAAAAGAATGCTTCCTCCAAAGCAATCGAAGAAAGCGTGGTACTTGCTTAGCCAGTCCATTCCAAGCACAATATCAAAAGTTGGCATAGGAAGAACTAAGAGTCGGGCGTTCATCTCTCTGCCATGTATCACTATAGGACAAGATCTATAAATTCTACTAATAGGTACAACTCCTCCCCCGGTAAGAATTCTAACACAACTAGGTAAAGGTGTGGAGGTAATGTTGTGTTTGGCAATATAACTAGATGATATGAATTAGTGGGTGGCTCCCGTATCAAACAATGTCACAGCAGGAAAAGTAAAACCAAGAGTGATACCTGCTATGACATCAATCTTCTGATTCATGTCATCCACTTCTATTGCAAAAGCTTGTCTGTTCCTCTGTGGTTGTCCCTATCTAGCCCTTGTGAATTGATCCTCCTGGGTAGGTAGCGGTGGTCCTCGCTGAAATCCCCCTGCTGCTGGAGGTCGAGGTGCTCCTGGTCTCATCATTTGTTGAGCTGGCTTGGGTGCTGGAAGTGCTAGCCTCTGTGTTGGCGGTGGAAGTGTCGATGCTTGTTGCATAGGAAAGTCTTTTAATATATGCTGTCCGGAACCACATCTCATACATTATCCCAAACAGATCCGACAGTCCCTTGAGATGTGTCCGCGTCTCCCACAATAATTGTATTGGGGTTTCTTTGGGATCTGGTATGGTCCTGCTCTGTGTTGGTACTGCTGTTGCTGAGCTAGAGGACGTCTGATAGGTCCTCCTTGTTGTGTCCGTGTCGGTCCTTGTTATGTCTTCAGCTGACCTCCCTTTCCTTTGCTGATGGTTTCTTGCAATCTGGCTTCTGTCAGTAACTCGGCATAAGAGATCCGGGACTGGGAGCTAGTGTAGTGTTGGAGCTTCTGAGTCAGTCCACGATAAAATTTCTTGGCCTTGGCCAAGTCATCTGGTATCAAGGCAGCGCCATATTTACTGAGGCGGCTAAACTCAGCATCGTACTCATCCACTGTTCAGTTTTCCTGCTCCAGGTGGAGAAACTGGTCGTACAATGCATCTCTGACGGTGTCCGAAAAGTACTTCCTTTCAAAGCACTCCAGGAATTGCTCCCATGTCTGGTATGTACCTAGCTGGCGCTCCATGGATTCCCACCAGTGATGAGCATTACCATCTAGAAGCGTTCTCATACCTGTCATCCACAGCTCTGTAGGTAGATGTGATGCTTCTAATAACTTCCGAGTGTGGGTGATCCAGTTGGTAGTTTCTTCTGGGCTCTCAATGCCTTTGTACGGCCTTGGACCCATCTGTACAAAGTCTTTTACTGAACCAACTCTAGCTCGAGGTACTGGAGCTAGTGCTTGAGCTGGCATAGTAGTCTTTGCAGCCATCCTTTCAAGTGTTGCTAGAAACTCTTGTCTCTGTTCTGCTGCTTGCTGTCTCTGTTCTGCAGCTAGTATGGCGGCATATTATTGTTGTTCCTTCATTATCATCTGGAAGAATTGGAACAGTTGAGCCTGACCATCCTGCGGTATTGATGAGGCTGGGAGGTTCCCATTTGGTGGAACAGGAAAGTCAGATGGAACTGGATTGTGAATCTGTCCATCTGGTCCTGAAAGTCTAGGATTCGTTGAGGTCCCTTCTTGAGTCTGACCATTGACTCCAGGAGTTGTGTCACCATCGGTGACAGTACATCCCTTCTGCATATCCATCTCTCTGCAGGTGATGTACACAACGTTTAGAAGAAGTACAGGAATCAAACAGAGATGTAAAATTTGTCGGCGTAAAACATGGGTTCAGAAATATCCGCATAAAGCAGAGATTTTAAACTGTCAGCGTAAAGTAAGATTTCAGAGTTGCCTGCGTAAAGCAGAGATTCAATGAAGTCATCATAAAATAGAGCTTCAGAACTGTCTGAGAAAAAGTCTGTGTAAAAGTTTTCGTGCGTAAGGTCTACGCGTAAGGTCTAGCATTCGTTTGCAGGGTAAAGTTGTTTTCAAGGAATTTTTTGTATTTCCTCGGATGAATTTGTCAGTCAAATCAGTGATCCTGACATCTGACAAAAGTACTGCACGATGATCGAGAGGACGGCTGTGATGATAATTTTGCACAAGGACCCAGGTTTGTCGTTTAGCGATATATTTAATACAAAGTCGTTTATACGCTTCCGATGAGGAAGAAAGATTAAGGCTTCTGAATATGCTATCTACAGGAATGAGTTTTACGCTCAAGATAAAACAAAATCAGACGCTAAGTCAAAAGCTATTTCTGCACAGGGCTCGAGGCATATCTCTGCATTAATGCACGAGATTTGGTTCTTAATTGGTCATGATTGGGAAAACTAAAACTAGGACTGTGGTAATACGCTCTCTTCACCATCCTTACATTTTACGCCTAATCAAGCTATTTACGCTGGTTTCAGGAACCATCAAGTTTACGCTGGGGTATTTAACTATGTGGCTTACATGTCGTGTCCTACGCAGGATTAGGAACACTATTGGAACGTGGTTAACAGTTGTTTAGTACTGCAACGTAAAATAGGTAATCTTCTTCATAGTTTGGCCTTTACGCCAACAAGATAGTCATTTGGCTTTTACGCTAACTTAGGGTAAACGGTTTTTGGCGTAAACTTTGGTTTTATCCAAACAAGGGATGGTTGATAGAAAGAAGGAGGGTTAATCAAGTTTGGATGAGATCCTTATACTCTATTCCTATACACAGGCTTGTTTGGTACAATTACGTAACCAAGACAATATATTCAGGGCCTGCATGGGCCACCACCCAAAACATGTCACGCCCCAGTTCCAAAATACGTAGGACTAGGAGTACGTAACACGCCCAGCCGTATGTATATGAACTCCAATATATGGAAACCATATACACACGTACGCTATTCATGAATATCCAATCCACCGGTGGTAATATACTGTCACAACAAGTCACATGCAATCTAGATCTCATCCACAGCACAATATAATCAGTAGGAAATAAAGAGCTGAATAATAACTGGATATCTAAAATGAGTATCAAGCCTGATAGTCGGGTGGAAACAAATCCACTACAACGACTATCCAGAGGTAGCAAAAGATCTCTAAACAGCGGTAACAAAATCAAACGCTACTCCGAGGGTAAGATCTCCTCAGTCGGGTAAGTAGCATCAGGTCCAGGACCGTACCCCTGTGGGTACTCCTGCTCGTCCATATCTGGAAAGGGACCAGGTCCTCAGAGGGACGTAACAAGATACATAATAACATGCAAATAAGTACTGAAATATAAAACATCCAATGGGTCGCCTAACCGTCTAAGTGAATGCAATTTGAGAACAACTTTCCACCAAGTGGGCTATCTGGCCAAATAATGGGATTGGCATGATTCTCTCGGAGAATCAGGGGCCTAAAAGCATGTCGTCTTTTGAACGGCAGAGGCCGCTAGAAGTATATAGTGGTCATCATCACCCGTTTCTCCGGCGGAGAATCTGGGCGTACAGGAGAAAAAGTGCAAAGGAGCCCAAACGCCTTACTTGTTGTTCTCCCCACCCCATGCTCTAAGTATGTCATATCTATGACACGATCAACCTCTAATAACTTTCAGGTCTACTAGCATACAAAGTTTCTATCAGCAGTTATCCCTAACGCACGGCTCATACATACATGCGGCCAACCCAATACGTAGTCCGGGATCTATATGAGAGTCACAACTCGTGTAAAACTGTGTCACGGCCAATGAACCAAATAATACGCCATAATACTGGGCTGGTCTCATAAACAAGGTCCAATGCAAATACATAAATAAAACAAAATCATGCATCATTTGGAATGTAAATAATAGTACTGTAGCCAGGTATACTTGCCGAGCAAAGTTCTGTATAGTGCACGTTCAATATTTAAGTTGAAGAAGTGAGGTTTTGGGGTGTATAGTATGGATATATATAGAGAATAAGAGACGGTGGGAAAACTTAGTGTCTAAGAAAACTAAAACTACTGCCGCTGCTGTTTCTTTCTTTTTATTGGTTTTGGTTTCGGTTGAGGGGTGTTTAGTAATATTAGTGTTAAGGAGTGGTGGAATGGGAAGCTTACACGTGTGGGAAAGCAAAGCAAAATTGGGTTTTGCTTCTGCTGCTGATATTTTCTTCTCCTAATGGTTGTGGTTTGGATTTTACGCGCGGTAAAAGAAAGAGTTTACGCGTGGGATAAAATAAGCGGTGGTTTTGATACTGTTGTTGCTGCGGTTTACGCGCGGAGGAGTATACGCGGTGTGGTGAGCGATTTGATGTTGACTGTTTTACGCGGGGTGAGCTGCTGCTGCTATTTTCTTAATTTACGCGCGGGAAAATATACGCGGTGTGATGAGCTGCTACTGATTAACTCTTTACTTTACGCGGGAAGGGTGGTTTAATGGTTTGCGGGTTTTGGGTTTGATCCAATAGGAAATTCTATTTTCTCTATTTAGCTCATAATTACTACTAATAATAAATTACATAATTAATAATAATATAGAATACGATTTTCAGAATTAGGGTTCTTACAACTTGTGAGGTACAACAATTATTAGGAAATAATCGAGTTAGAGTTGTAGCTATGAGTGCTACAGATGGTCTGACTAGAGGAATGAAAGTGATTGACACGGGGGCTCCTCTAAGTGTTCCAGTAGGCGAAGCTACTCTCGGACGAATTTTCAACGTTCTTGGAGAGCCCGTTGATAATTTAGGTCTTGTAGATACTCGTACAATATCTCCTATTCATAGATCTGTGCCTGCCTTTATACAGTTAGATACTAAATTATCTATCTTTGAAACATGGATTAAGGTAGTGGATCTTTTTGCTCCTAATCGCCGTGGAGGAAAAATCGTGCTAGGAGTGGTGGATACTGTTGTACGAACATCATATGCTGGATACCTCAAGCGTAGACTTGTTGAAGTAGTTCAACACATTATTGTACGTAGAACAGATTGTGGTACTATCCGGAATATTTACGCGAGTCCTCGAAATGGGATGACGAAAATTTTTTTTGTCCAAACACTAATGGGTCGTGTATTAGCAGACGCTATATATATGGGTATACGATGCATAGCCACTCGAAATCAAGATATTGGAATTGGACTTGCCAATCAATTCATAACCTTTCGAGCACAACCAATATATATTTGAACTCCCTTTACTTGCAGGAATACATCAAAAAAATCAAAATCCAAAACAAAACTAAATAGATAAAAACTAAATAAAAAAAACCAAAACATAACTAATTAAAAAAAACTCATAAAACAAACCAAACCAAACCAACAAAACCAAACCAAACCAACAAAGCTAAATAGAAAAAAAAACTAAACCAAACCAACCAAACCAACCAAACCAAACCACCCAAACCCAACCCGCGGGTCCCGCTACCCAAAATCTGCCAACTTAGTTGGCTGACAAAATCGGCCAACTAAGTTGACGGATTTTGGGCAGTGGATCCAGATTGGAACCCACGTTGGCCTTTTGCTGTCCACGTGTCGGCTGCGGTCTGTTTTCCGCGAACTGAATTGACGGACTTCATTTTTTTTTAATTTAGATAAATTTGTTTCGTTTGTATTAATTTAATATAATTTAATTTTGTTACTGTAAATTTCTGGTTAATATATTGTCCTAGGTGGATTGAAGCAGTTACTATTGCTGAAAAGCCTTTGCAAATTGTAGTAATGTTTCCTGTTCTAATGGATACATGGGTGCTATGATACTTCAAGAAGTTCTTTTGTAAATTGCAGTAATGTATACTGCAATTTAAACATTTGCAGTAATATTTTACTTTCCTGCTTGTATGCTCATCAAAGAGGTATTGACGGCAATATATGTCTTGGTTATGTACTCACTGGTTATGTGTAGCAAAAGTAGACTTTCTTAGCGAATAGACGCAAATCTATGACTAATAATAAGCTAAAATTTAAGAGTTATTTGTATTTATCTCTAAGTTACTAATTTTTAATTCTGTTTTTTCACATTATTAATTCTTATATTATTAATTTTATTACTATTTATTTGTATTTATTCTCATTAATAACGTCCGATTCTTGAGAAACGAGGGATAATAGTACGGAAGGAAACATAATTATGGATTAGCAATGGAAAATACGAATAACTCAAAAGTTAATACTGTATTTTCACATCAGAACTCACTAGTTTCCTTGGGACAATTCTATCAGCCCTTTACTCGTTGAAGAAATGAGGGGTAATTTTCTTTTATTTTTTTTTTTTTTTTAGGGATAATAGTCCTTTCTTTGTCATATTGTGTAGGTTGACACTCAATTTGTGAAAAATCAGAAGTCGTCGCTTGGAGTCAGGGACGAACCTACCTAGTAAAAAATGGGGCCACGGCCACCCGATAGAAAAATGTCACCTTCTGCTATGAATTCATAGGTAATTTTTCAAGTATAAAAATACTTGGCTCATGTGCTTGTGCTATTGTCTAATCTGTATAACTTGATTTTGTTTTTTAACAAATGAATAATAATTGTGTCTTATTACATATGGTACTTAGAGCTTAAAAAATTAAAAAGAGAAAAAAAAGATGATGTCGAGGAAAATATACTTTAATTTTATGGAAAAAAAACTGTTCTAAATTTATGGCCACCCACCCTCAATTTTAAATTATGGTTTCGTCCCTGCTTAGAGTAAAGGGGTCACGGATGATGCGCCAAATCCTATAGTGATCAATGGCCCCTCAGCTCTGGTGTTGGTAAGGACATGCTAAGAGCATCATTAGTAAGGTACATCCCTCATTCTACATTCTATATTTAAAATATAGGAGCTCATTTTGTAGAATAATAAGTCTTATCTTTAGTTCTAATTTCTAGATTTTGAGTCTCATCTCACCCATGTGAGCTATATGTTGGGCTCCCGATTTCTAGATTCTAGATTGTAGGAATTCATTTTGTAGAATAGCAAATTCCAATTTAGAGTGCAATTTTCTGAATTCTAGATTTTACATTATTTTTATTTTCACATCAATTTTTGACCACACAATCTTTTAGACCGGAGCTCACTTTATCATTTTTTGCTATTCTCATACAAACCCAACCTATTATACATTTGTTTTTTGTTTTTTTTACTACTAATGATGCTCTAATATCAAAGGACTATTCCACAACCTACGGGTTTTCCGTTAGAAATACAACTCGAGCTTCTAGAGAGAGTGAAAGGAGTTCATTACCACTTTAATAATGGATTAAAATATAAGAGAGGGGAAATTACTTGTAACCGCGTCATTCATGGAAACCTTCACCGGAACAAGCATTAAGTTAGGCAGTTGAAACAGTTACTAGTGCTGGGAAGGTCACGCTATCAATGGCGGAGTGAGCTACAATTGAAACAATTACTAGTGCTGAAAAGACTTTGCAAATTGATGCATCATGTCTTATTCGATACATGGGTGCTCGGGCTATGCTATGACTACAACCAAGTACCTACAACCATCACACAACCGTCACGTGGCGGCCGTTTATTAGAGAAGGGAGAGAGAGATGGAATCCGGTGACTGTCCGAATAGCCGTCACATGACAGAAACGTCACGTGACAGTCGTTCATTAGAGGGAGAGATGTAACCGGATGTGGCCCACACAGTGGGAGGGAAAGAGAGGGTTGTAAACATTTGGTAGTAAACTTAGCATTATTGATGGGTGCTCTGTACTTTTGAGAAGATCTTCTGTGGAGCATTTCTTCTTTCTTCTCAACTGAAGCATTTCGTCAAACACGTAACGAACCATGCTGAAATATGTAATGACTATGTAGAAATAATGTGTTGTACAATTCCAACCACTCGCTCCTCTTCCGTTGGAATAGCACAAAAACGTTCCGAACTACGCGTCGAGTCGTAGTCCCATCCTCTCCGTTTTGATTTCAAATCATTTTATTATTGCGTCTGCTTCACTCTCCGTCGCATATATATACGCTAGCCCTAACCATCGTCTCCGCCTTAGCCCTCTCCTCCTCTGGCCAACCAGAAGCCAACCGAACCAACGAGGGAGGCGCCTGTGGAGAGTCTCCTCGTGCGCGCCCTAGCCTTTGAGGAGACGAAGAAGGGAAAGGCAGGTTTAGCGTCTAGATGAAGGATGAGACTCCGAGAATGGAGGAAGTCATGACGGAGGAGCTAGGTTAGAAAAATTAGGATTTGAAATTTAGCTTCAATTTTATTCTAATTCTAATGAAGGGGAAAGGATTAGCCATTTTATTTCATATTTTTTCGTCGATTATATTGGGATATCAAATTGTAGAACTAAAGACCAACCCAGCTACTTCCTCGAGCACCTGGTTCTCTACGACCTGTTCTACTGCGCCGCTGATCGACCTGTGCCAGCACATCTCGTTCGCTCGGTGATTCCCCACCTTCGTGCAGGTTTCCTGCCTAGCTGGTATATCCCTCTTCTTACATATCAAATTTCAGTTGGCAATTCAATCGTTTGATACATGTAAGGCCAAAATTGGGTATTATATAACGTGTTTATATTGAAACTCTCTGACCGGGAGTCGCCTTGTCGATCCAGCAAATCCTATTGCGAGCTGTTTGCACTGAAAGGCGCACACTGACTCTCCCACATGAGCGAAGTGACGGATATCGAATTCATCGACCGAGCGCGACGAATTTAGATTTTTTTTAGAATTGTCACATTCGTTTCCAGTTTCCGTATTTTCTGATTTTTGGATATTAAATTTTTTTTCTCGTAAAATAATATTGGGATGTATTTCGTATTTTATTTATTGTATTTCGGTATTTATGATTTTGTTTTGTTATGTGAGACTACCCTGGACCAATATAATACATTTTGGCATTGTCATAGACCCGTGTTAGGACCCGTGCGTAGAATGGAGAATCCTGGAATTTTTTCGAAATGAAAAGTTTTCCTTCTTCCGGATCTTCTGTCGGTAATATGCAAAAAACTGCCGAACGATCCCCCCCCACCCCCCCCCCCCCCCCGAGATATTTTGCTTTGGATATTTTCGTAAATAGTGTTCGGTTCACTCTATTATCCATTGGTTTCTTGGTTCTAAATCACTCTATTATCCAGTGGTTTCTTGGTTTTCTTTTGAGTGAATGAGATTGATTTAGATTGTGACGTGGATCGCTGACGTGGCAGATCCAACGGTCACGATTAATTTCTGACTTCTATATATACTCTTCCATTTTCTCTCTCCTCTCTCTTTTCATTTCTTTTTCTCTCTCTTCCCTTTCTCTCTCCTTTATTTTCTCTCCATTTTTCACGTGAGCTTGGAGCTTGGCCTTGAGGCCTAAGAGTGTGGTTTCTGAACCACTCTTGGTGGTGGAGTTGAAGAGTTAAGCTGGGATCTCGACCTTTAGGCAAGTACATCTTGCTCACTATGATAACTTATTTTTCTTGTATTTTTTCCTATGGTATTCATGCTTAGATATAGTCAAAAATATTTCTTTTCATATTTATTACATCATTTGTATATGACATGTTTGGTTTTGGTCGTTGGTTTTGAGTTTCGTCTCCCAAAAATCTATTTTCATAGAGTATTTTGTCGTTTTTATCTTTCAAAACTTAAAATCTGTAAAAACTAATACTCTCATGTTGTAGAAAATTCAATTTTATTCAATTTTGGATTTTAAAATTTTGAATTCCGAGTTAAAACAAAGTTTTTATGGCCGGTACAAGTTTTAGAAAATTTCAAGTCCGGGCTTCTGTGCAGTTTCGGAAGATTTGACGGTAATTCGCGACAATCCGACGGATGATCCGAATTTTGGCCACAAATTTGCTGTGACAAGTCTGATGATCCGACAGTGATCCACGACAATCCGTCGGATAATCCGATTAGGCTGATTTAGGCTTTTTGTCTGTTTTGGTCCATTTTTGCTTCGTTCTTCGGCTATTTAGATTCCTGAGCATATTATTGTGTGATTATAAGGTTTTGGGAAGTTGTTTTCCCTATGTGCTATACACGAGTTCATGTACATCTCGACACCGTAAAATATTTTGTGTGTGTGTTTAATCTATTGTATCTTGACACTAGACAATCGAGTGTAAGTATTGTCCAGTGTATCGTGTATTGTGAGATATGAGAACATTCGTCAAGGATAACTCGCGAATGACCCGTACCCATAGCTTGTCATTCTAGGACAATTTTTGAGTGTTCACGACTTGAGAATTGTGAATGAATTGATAAGATAACTGACTAGTAAAACTCACATAGATCCTTAGGAGGGGAGGATACTTTGCGCTACCAGTGACTCGTGTCGCTATGGGCCTCAACAGTGGTAGGGATAACCCCGATTGGCGTAGGCCCCTGACCACTCTAGCTAGCCCTTGCTGATTATAGAGGGGATGAGATATTCTTCAGTAGGTAGTGATGAGACATGCTTTATATTTTGAGATGTTCTTCAACAGGTAGTGATGAGACATGCTTTATGTTATGAGTTGTTCTTCTTGGTTGTTCGTGATATGTTATTTTGCTTTTACAAGTCGTCACCCCCATGGCCAAATGGGTATCTGCATCTAGATGATAGTGAAGTACCTCAAATTGTATTTGTTAGTAACTAGGACTTGTAATAATCCTAGCTAGTTAATGATAGCAAGCCATAGAAATTGATTGATCGTGCTCTTTTTATTGCGCGTACTTATATGCTCCCGCTTGCTCTACGTGTCGGTGAGTGGCCAGGGACTAATTTATGCTCAAGAAAAGATCTACAATCTCGGTCCTTATTTTGTTTAAGGGTTGTGGCTTCGACTTTGAGTAGTTCCTAAGTTCTCTTTCCGCTTATCGGCTTATCTTTCTCTATAGCTTTTGTTCAGCTTTTATTTAGTCTTCTTTACTTCCGAGACGAGTGCATTGGTACCGCATGTCACGTCCCAGTCCCAAAATATCGAGGGACTAGACACGTGGCAAGGCCAGCAGCACACACCGATGGACAAACCCAATTTAATGGATCCATCGGGATGTACTTAAGCTGTAATACAACAGTTAGGGTCTACTGATCTCATCCACAGAATGAATATATCAATATCAACAAAAGAAAATATAAACATCATCATCAAGTCACAAGTACATAAATCGGGGAACAACCCGATAATCAAGTCTGATACAATTGTTCATTTAAAACAAGAATGTAAAGAACATCACAGACTGAGTATGGAAGAAACATATACTCAGAAAAATCCATGGAAATTACCTAGTCCTTGGTTCCTGATTCTGCTCCACTGTATGCACCTGATTCTGCTTCTGCTCCTGCTAATTCTCCTGTCCTGTATACCTCAGAGTGGATTTCCTCTGCTAAACTTGGAGACATAATCCGGATCCAGATCCTTAGGGGACATAGCAAGGTACAAGAATAATCATGCCAAAATAAATGCAGTGCAACAAATAAATGAAACAATAGGGTAAATATGTAACCAGCTAAGTGAAATGCAAGATGAGAGCATCACTAGAACTCAGGCTGAGACCACTACAAGCTCTGTGTCGGGGAGCCGGTAGCAGCGATATCATGTGGTTGTCTAGCTCGGAGAGAAACTAAGACGCCGGCATAATATATATAATCAACCTATAGTTTGTGTGTCTCTCCCCCACCCAACGTAATCATACGTCTCATGTCCACGACGTCTCATGTCCATGCCACGCAGGATCATAACTAATGCATCCAGTCATATAATATCTAAGCAAAGGAATAAGTCATGAAAACTGTATCCTATACAGAATCACCATGAATATCTCAGGACGATTCTGTATCATGAATAGTGTCAGGTGTCCTGGGTATAACGTACTTGATAATGCAAGTACGAGAATATAAAGGGTCTCGATATCCATGTCTATGTGACGTTACACAACTCTGCGTACAGTGTTGGCACCCGACTATTAATCGGACGCTAAGTAAAGTCACACGGTCCTAGGTCAAGCATGTACAACAATAATGTATAAATAAGACAAAGAAATATGTAGCAAGAACTGCAAAATTTGGCAAGGTACACTTGCCTGGGGTTCTGGCTCCAACTGTAGCTCTGACTTCAGCGGAATTTGCAGACAGTTCTCCGGTTGCTGAAATAAATATCACCATCAGATTCAAAAAATATCAAATAGCTAAAAACGCCTATCCTTGAGTCCAATTTGGACACAAGGGCAAAAATGACAGTTTTTGGTCAAAGCGGGGTCCACATGTGGGCCGCTTTGCACCAAAAAATGCGTCAGAACCAAAGGTCTCCAAATCTGTCAAACTTAGTGTCAACAGGTCCAGAACGTTGATACGAACCCAACGGAACTTCCAGAATTGGATTCCGATGAGCCGATCTCAAAATCGCCCGTCAAGTGAAGCCTATGGGGCCCACGCTACGCGATTTTGTCAATGTTCTCAGAATCGAACCAAACTTGGGTCACAGGACCAACGTATTGCTACGAGTCCGATGGCGCAAGTTTCGTTTCGATCCGACGTGTGTACACAAAGTTACAGCGAGATCCAGAATGGACGAATACGGGACGTTGTCGACAGATACGCGTTGATTCCGGTGTGCACGCACATCCAAATCAACTTCTGCGAAATCCTGCATGTCCGTATCAACGACGCGTACGTATCGGTAAAGATCGAACGCGGCCAAGTCATCCCGTTTGGCTGGGCATACTCAGTTCCGGGGTAAAACAGGGCGTTGGCTTTCCTGTTTTTGGATCGCGGTTCGCGATCACCACAAGACGCGATGCACCGAGCGGGTTGCACGGACATCGAGAGGGTCACGCAGGGTTCTCGATGCAACAGACGAAACCGAAAACGGGGCAGCGAGGAGAGAGAAATGGGTACCTGAACAGAGCTCCGAAAATCAAGATTTCCGTGTCCGTGTCGACACGAGACACGAAGTGAGCCGTGTCCGGGTCAGATCTAGGGTTTTGGGTTCGAGCTTTGCCGGAGCTGCGGCGGCTGCTGGCGGACGGAGGGAGGCAGGGGACGGCGGAGGCGGTCGAGGGCCGGAGGCGGCGGCGCAGGGGCTCGGGCGGCCGGAGGAGGACGGCGCGGCTGCTGCTGGCTGCTGCTGCTGGTGGGAGCCGCCGGAGGAGGCGGGCGGAGGCTGGCGAGGGCGGTGCGACGTCGGCGACGAGGCGGCGAGGAGGGTGGCGGAGCTGGTGGTGGCTCGAGGTGGTGGCGGAGGGATGACCGGGGGTTAGGGTTTTATAGGGGGAAGAAGGAGGTGGAGCGGCGGCGGTTGAACAGGGTAAGCGGCCGGACAGGGGAGCCGGAGCGTCGCTGGGGAGAGGCCGCTGGTCGTAACCGCCGACGGGGATCGCGGCGGCCGGCGGCGGTTAGGGAATTCGATCCGTCGAGGAATTAGTGAAACGTTTAGCGGGTTATCGGGTCTACGAGTCGGGTCGGGTCAGGCGGATCCGACCCGATCCAATAAAAATTGAATACGGGTCGGGTCGGGTCGGGTTTCGGGTCGCGGGTTAGACCCGGATCCGACCCGCTAAGGATTGGTTTGGTTTATTAAACCGGTCCGGTTCAGGAGTTTGGTTTGGTTTGGTTCAAGTGAACCGGGTTTATTTTGGTTTAATTAAATAATTAGTTTTTAGGGCTTTAAAAATGCTTCCGGGGTCCAATAAATTCCCAAAAAATTATCCTATGTCTAGATTTTTATTTTACACCATAAAATATTATTTTATAATATTTTAATATTATTTAACATCAATTAAAAATTATTTAATATTAAAATACCTTAGTTTTAATTAATAAAAATCCCAGAAAATTCCAGAAAATTGTGAAAAATTCTAAATTAAAAATTCTTGAAAATCAGGGGGTTTACACCGCACGAATCTCGATGCACTTTTATTTATTGTCATTATTATTTGTTGTGGGTTTTATTGTTCACCTTGGGCTTCCTTGTGGCACTTGCTATTTGGGGTCAGATCCCTCTGGTTTTGTTTGGCCAGATTTACCGGTGGAGCCGATGATACTCCCTATCTTTCGATGGATCGCCCGTACTTGTAGTCAGTGGTCCCGGCTCGCGAGTGGATTCCCTTTCCTTACCACTCGTTATATACTTCATTTTGGTGGTGTTAGCTAGGGCCAGTGTTAGCCCTTTTATTTTGAGACTTTATCTCTGACTTCGGTCAACATTGATGTACATATTAGACCATAGCTGGTATATGGATTATGTATATTTGTACTTTGTTAGTGCGTCATTTTGTATTCACTAGCTTCATGATAATATATGATATGTATTTTGGGACGCCTTTTTTTACTTTCGTGTATGATATACTCTTGTTACTTTTGTTGCTGGATTGAGATACTAGAATTTGCCGGCCTTAGGACTGACGTCATAGCATGTTAGAGTCCTGCCACTTGTCTTTTAGATAGCCGTGACCGTATCTCGGGGTACCTTTATACTCTAATATACGTAGCTGGCTTTGTTTTGCCTCCGCTCTCTAGTATTCTGGTTCTGGGCGTGACAAGAATATTTAAAATTTACTAAAGTTATAATTACTTTTTGTGTGTTCGTCGGATCGTGAAAAAAAACATGGTCCATTGGACTTGTAGCGTTATTTTACCCATGTGTTATTATTTCGTGCAATTCTTCGACCATCGATCAGATTGCCATTTTTTGGGTCTTACGATTCAACATTGGTTGGCGCATTTGCAATTCATTTATCAGATTCAAATTTGAAAGCCCCGTGAGTCTACATCATTATTTTGATTTTGTTTTACATATAAATGGTCTCATTTGGATACTTGCTACTTTACTTCTTTTTTAGTACCCTATTGGCATGTGGGCCTCTATTTGACCTTGGATTCACTTTTTTTGCAAATTGGCTATCCTTGATTATCCGATGCTACGATTCGACTATTAATATCATATTGGACTTGACTCATTATTATCAGCCTTTCAACATTTATAGATTCAACTTGGCTTTCGTATTAATCTGTATCTGATGCGACTGTGTCTGACACGTCGATGCTTCAAGAATCGTCTATCAAGCAAGATATCTTGCCCTATCTACTCCGAATAATTCTAAACTATTTTAGTTATGTTTTATGTTCATTACTTATGCTTATATCGACTCTTGTGCATACGAGCGTGACTCAGGTACAATCGATGAAAGATGTTGATTGGGATTGATATTAACTTAGTGGAATGATTAGACTACTTGAATGATATGTATATATATTATGACCCATGTGACCTTGGACACATAATTAGGCCTATGAATGATATATGAATAACATGGCAAGCACTCACATATCAATGATATCGCTGGTACGAGCAAGTCGTGTATCAGTTAGCTGGTCTTCGTTACTAATGAGATATTTACTAAGATATGAGATAGATGTTATCGATTGTACTGTATTCATACGTGGCTTGCATTGGTCTGGATAAGTTTTGGACTCACTAGTATGATATCATTTGCGGGGACGACAATCATTAGATATATGGGCTACTATGCACTTTTCGGTGAACCGTACTCCGGAGGAGCTACGGGAGTGATGACCCTTGTATTCATATGGCATCTGGCTTTCGAGGAACTATATAATTACGTTATACAGATGACAGATTTGAGTATATATTCAGATAGCCTCTAGTCTCCAATGAGAATTATGCCTGATTACCTATTCAACCAGATAGCCTATATGTGCGAACGTTGTCCTCATATTACATTCACTTAGTTATTAGCATAGTTATATCTTTACCATCTGTTGTTTAGTAGTATTCAGTTTATATTATGACATATTTTTATGTATCTTGTTGTATCACTCTAAGGACCTAGTTTCCTTCCAGGCTTAGTCAATCAGGTTTAACATGAGAAGTACGGACCAGGTCCTGACTCTTCAGTCGCCTATATTGAGGACGAGGAGATGTTGCCTAGTGAGTACCCCTGAGCTAGGTAGGGCTTCCCCCTTGGATTCATACTTTATATCCCAGATTGGCGATTTTGAGTCTAGTTATCTTTTTTTTTATATTATTATCAGTCTATTAGTAGTAAAGAAATACTTCATCCCATCCTTTGTGAAGAAGTGTTTGAAGTTAGAGATATCTGAGTGCACTAACTATAGAAGATTTGTACTTTGGTTCACCCGTCTAAACAGTTTTCTTATCATTTTACTCTGTGCACATACTTCACATTTCTCCCCCTCCTTACCCCCACATTTGGAGATAAGACCTAGACTAGATATCTTTTTATTCTTTTACAATGTACATGTCCTAGTCTATTGTGCCATAACTCAAGAGAGTATCTAGAAACAGATACTTCATTGATAAATTTAGCTGAAGTTATAACTTGGAGTTTGAACATTCCTTCGGTACAAAAAGGCTTCCTGAATTATGCTCCTTTGTTAGACATTACCTTTTGGCCTGCATTGATATCTATCCTTAAGCCTGCGTTGCATAGCAAACTCCCAGAGATCGGATTCATGGCAATTGCATGAATATGTCTCACGTATTTCAAAGTAAGAGTCTTCAGTGAAATCAATTTTAACACAACAGTACCGATCCCTTTAAAGTTAGCTTGGGACTTGTTCGCCATTGAAACCGTCTCAAAAGTTGGTTCATAAATGGTAAATAATTCCTTCTTTGAACACACGTGACAAGATATACATGTGTCCACCCACCAGTTCGTGTCTAAGCCAGATGACTCAACCTGCGCAATTATTGCAACAAAGTTAAGCTCGCCTTACTATGTTTGTTTTTGTTTTTGCTTTGGCTTGGACCTGCAACCCTTCTTGTAATAGCCATTCTTGCCACAGTTGTATCAAGTCACATCAGACAGGCTTGAAAGAAGATGATTTTCTCTTCAGATGGTGAACATCATTCTTTTTGTTGTTGTTGTTGTTGTTGTTGTTGTTGTTGTTGTTGTTGTGGAAACCCTTCTGTTTTTCCTTAGAGTCTCCAGCATATACCATATTTGCATGCCTTAGCAAAATGTTTGGACAAAAGTGTCTATCTTAATTTAACTCCTGGCTTTATCTTCAACATGAATCCAGTACAAGAGATATTCTATCTCAATCTCCATCTTTTTACTATACATGTCCATAGAAAATTTGTTCCACCAAGGAGGAAGTTTGGAGACGATAACCTCCACCATGAACTTGTCCTCCAGCTTCATGCTTTCCTCTTCAAGCTTTGCTGCAACTTAAGAAATTCTTTTATTTGTGGCAATTCAAATTAAAATTTAAAGAATTTGTCGACGAGATGAATCTTGGATATCCTCTTATCGATCTTGTAGTGCTTCTCAATAGACTCCCATACGTCTCTTGCTTTAACCTTCTTATTGTATGATTATGCCAAAGAATCATCCATGGCATTGAGAGTCAACAACTTGTAAATGTTGTTGTCTTTCTTCCATTTATACTACTTGTCTATCGCGTTAGCAATCGAAAGCACATCTTCAGTTTCTGGAATAGTTGGTTGCGGATCAGTTATCACATATTCAACGTTGACAAGTTAAACAGATATTTTCTCTTCTTTATGTTGTAATTTTTTTCTTCGAACTTGTCAAGTTTATTGAAACTTGTGTCAAGAAGAGAAGTACGATTTTCTACCTTTCGCTAGACCGTTGCTCAAATCTTGCTTTGAGATTGTTATTCTCATATAACATTATACGTACATTGTACATGGAAAACCAAAAATTTACAACTATTACAAGAGACACTTACAAAAATATGAAAATGAAGTTTACAAACTGATTTGTAAAATCAAAATTAAATGCAACCAAGTTGTTACAGTGAAAGAAGATAGAAAAAACTTACAACAAAAAGCGCGTTGTGGTGATTAATATCACCGTAGCTCAAAGCAATATTTGCCCCATATTCGTCGATCAGCTCCCAAGAAACAGCAAGTTCAGAGTCATGAATTTCTGGAACACTCGTCTGTCACTCTTGCACGAACTCCTCTGACAGCACTTAGACTCCTTGAATGGACATCACTTCGTTGCTCTTTGGGAATACTACTAAGGCTCTCGCACTCCCTGTCTATATTTTTACCTTGTGTATTTGTGCCACTGAGCACTCACGTTCAATATATATATATATATATATATATATATATATATATATATATATATATATATGGGCTAAGGACCTCTAGTTCAAGTGGTTAGAGTAAGGCATATCCTTCAAACATGTTGCATGTTCGAGCAACGGGAGAAGCTGTGAGACTCGTCTCACTATTGCGTATTTTTTATGTTCATATCTTGTATATGTGTGCCATTTTTGTATATTGCTTCCTGTGTATTTTCTGTATTTCTCTAGCTGCTCTCATGTAATTTTTAGATTTGTGAATAGTGTTAACCACTCTTGATATATAACCCCTCACTTTCTCTCTCTTTCCCATTCTTTCACTTTTTTCTCTTTTAATTTTCTTTTCCTTTCCTCTCCCCTCCTCCTTGCCGAGAGCAACCCAGGCCGGTCCCCCTCCCCTTTCCCTTGGTAGTAGTGGTAGTAGTTAGTGGTGGTTTTAAGCAAGTACATCTTGCTAGCGAGAAAGAACTTGCACTTTTATATTATTGTGGATCTCTTGCATTTTATTAGTCTTTATTGTGCTCTATGAACTCCTCTACATGTTTACTTCTTGGTATTTTCGATTTTGATAGCTTGGTTGGACTAGATCTATATTCTTGAGTTTTCTTGGTTTTGATCTCTTAAAACTTGTTATTTTCCAAAATTTAGTTGTTCTATGTGAGAGAGCATCTGATTTCAAGTGGTTTAGAACTTTACTTCTCTAGATTTGGGCTGAAAAGGAGGATTTCATGGAGGAACTAAATTTTAGAATTGGAGCTTTTTCATGGCTGAAACTTGTTGTTCTGGGACGAAGGAGCTCCATACGGCCTGCTTGGCATGCGACCTGGACTCCTCGCTCCAAACTCAGCATGCGGCCATCTTGTTGGACGCATGACTGAATTTGCACATGCGCCCACTGGTCAAATGCATAAAACTTAAACGAAAGAAATTTCACTCAGTTTCTGATTCCATGTGGACCAGAGGAGCATGCGGTCGAGTCATCCATGTGGCCCCGAGCTATGCTTCCTTTTTCCAATGCATGACTCAGCGGTGCCTTAGCTCAGTTTCTACTAATTTTGTCTTTTCTTTCCTGACACGCTTTATTGGCCAGTCACATCGGTCACTTTCCTGACACGTTTTATTGGCCAGTCACATCAGTCACTTTTCTGACCTTGTGTTTATTCCGGGTCACTCAACCATTGTTCTGAGGAGTGGACCTTGTTATGACCCATATGGCCAGTTTGATCCATGTGCCCCAGATTCTACGCGTCATTTGTGGATGCGACCAGCTTCATGCTTGCGGCAAGTTTCTTGCATGCAGCCAGCTTTATGCATGCGGTCAGTTTCTTGCATGCGGCCAGCTTCATGCATGCGGCCAGTTTTTTGCATGCAGCCAGTTTCTTGCATGCGGCTAGCTCATCCCATGCACTTCTAGCACTTATAAGTAGAATATTTTTCTTTGTTATATGTTCTCTTATGGATTATTTACTCCTTGTGCTTGGCCCAATTAGTTAAATTCATATGATGCATGTTATTTCTAAATTGCTTATAACCTGGATGCTACACTTACCAGAACATGGAATATAATGGCAATGTTAAACTGAGAACTCCCGGCACCTGACTTGTACTAAATGAACCTGATCCCCGACTCCAGATACCTGACATTTACTAAAAATCGGATAGTGGCTCGGCGTAGATCACTCCGGACATGCTAGAATCTCCAGAACTGAAATGCTCGTACTGATAAGATAAATTTCCTTGGTTGATTGCTTGTCCCTGTCCTGATTGTACTTGTCAAGCTATTGTCCAGTCTTGCATAATGTCTAAGGCAGATTCCTAAGCACCACAGTCAGGAATCCTTGATAACTTGCCTAAGTTAATAACTAGAATAATTATCTAGAAGCATCTAGAAAGATTTTTTGGCTACATGTAATTCCGGTATCCCAGCGACACCTGATGGATTTGGAGCTCTCCATCGAGAGGGGCACACTTCTAGCACACAGTCAAGTGTTGCAATCTACCAGTAAAATACTATATACGTAAATTAATCTATGCTATGTATTCTTACGTCTGGATAACCCGGATAGTCTGCAGGGCATGTGGCTATATGGAATCTCAACTGCATTTGTTAGTAACCAGGATTGTGATAACCCTAGTTAGTTAATGGTAGTAAACCGTAGGTCATGATTAACCGTGATTGCATATTTTCTAGTCTTGTCTTGGATCATCCAGCTACTAATCATGAACTGTACCCGTTACTGATTCCTGAAACTGCTTATTTACATATTGCTCTTATTTATATTTTTTATGCTATTGAATGTTTGCATGCTGGTTTTAGTTCCTAAGTTGGCTCCATTGTGGTACTTTGCTATTTTAGGGTCTGACCCCACTAGTTTTGTATGGCCAGATTTTGGAGCAATACCGCAGGATCTCCCGTACATCCCGTCTCCAGATGGTGAACACCAGGAGCACCCGAGGACTTGAGTGGATTTTCTTCTTCATCACCCACCGGATCTTGTACTTATACTTTTGAGGCGTTTAGCCACCGAGCACGTGTTTAGTTCATATTTTGGTATTTGACATTCTAGCATGCGGGCCTTCATGTAAAGCATATTCTAGACTATAGCTAGAGCTGATCATATAATATTACACTCTTCTAGTTCTTTATTTTGGATAACTAGCTTCATGATCATCTATGTATGTATAGTTTGGGATGCCTTACTATTATATGTTTGGTGATTATGCTTCTTGTAACTTGTTGCTTGCTTGAGATTGAGATAACTAGGACTCTTGACCCAGGAATGCCAGTTGGATTATAGAGTAAACCCTCACATGTCTAGACAGTTGTGACAGTATCTCGGGATATAGAGTACTCTGGTGTACGTAGCTGGCTTTGTCCACCCTCGCTCTCCAGTATTCTGGTTCTGGGACGTGACATGAGCGCATTTTATTCCCAGTGGGGGAATAAATGTGAATGCAGTGCGACTACGGTATGGGTGCAGTGCGGTGTAGTTACGGGCCTTCAGAGTGGGAGTCTGTAACACAATTACCTTGTTCCAATATATATATATATATATATATATATATATATATATATATATATATATATATATATATATAACCTTTAGCCTAGTGGTTAAGAGAGATGCATTCCCCCCAAGAGGTCGATAGTTCGAGCGGCGGGGATGGCACTTAAATTCCCTTTGGGGTATTAAATGTCCGGGTGTGTCGGGTGCGGGGTGGTGCAGGTATATATGCAGGGAGATGCAAGCACATTACAGGTGTGGGAGGCCTTCGAGCCGGGTTTGTAGTCTTCAGGCTGTGTTTGTAAGGCCTTCTAGCTATATATATATATATATATATATATATATATATATATATATATATAAGGAAATGCTCTAAAATCAGTCTGGTGATTTCATATTATGGAACCAACCTATGTTACAACTATTGTATTTGGATTGCAAGGCTGAGATTAAAGGGTGAGAGTATCTACTTAAAAAATACAAATATAATATCAGCCTTACAATCCAAATCCAACGGTTGTAACATAGGTTAGCTTCAAAATATGAAACCTTCCGACTAATTTTTAAGCATTTCTATGTGTATACACACACACACACAAGAAGAAACCATTAGCGGCCAACAAGTCCATTATGGACATCAAACCCGAAGTTAACTATTGGCATTAAATTCGGAGTTAACTGTCCATAATGTGGGCGATTATTGTTGTAACCCCCCACATTAAGTGGACAGTTATTCACCCCTAGAGCAACTGAAGAGCCAGACGCGCAGAAAAATACGAAGAAACCGTGCGTAGAAATCTAGCGGTGGAACCGTGCACAGAATCGAGGCGCAAATCTACTCAAAAGCACCATGAAGTGCAAAGTGCGTCAGTTTGAGTCCTTCCGTCTGAGTCCGAGTCGCTAAGCCACCCATTAGGACTTGGCTCCTTTCCAAACTAATTGACAAAAACTTAAATATTTCTATGAATAGTTTAAATTTAGTCTCTCTATAAAAATATCCCACCACAACATCCACATAGGCCACTGTATCCCATGTGCATACCTCAATACAAACATAGTTATATATTGATATACTCACTTGATTTTTTTTTCAATATTAAACTATACTTTTGTAGCCAAGTGATAACATATTTCTCTTGCCAGTCATCTTTGTTTGTAATATGGGTATCTCCCTACACTCCCTAAAATTTCTTAGGTACTTTAGATCCTACTTGCTTTCCTAAATTTATCATACCATTTTGAGTTGAGTTAAACTTACCCAACTGGAATAATTAATAACTAAGTGTTGAGCGTTCACGTATGAGTACTCAATTGTATGGATACTAAATATCATGGTGTATATTGGGTCAGGCGACCCAAAAACTGGTCTTGACCTAGCCCGATCAACGTCGGTCTAGACGGATCCGGACCCGGTCAACGGACCGACCCGGCTGTCCACCTCTTATGCGGGTCCAGACTGGGTCAGAGAATCTGACCCGCAAGCCCGGTCCGGCCCGCCCTGGTTGCAGCAACGTGCGAGCACGAGTTGACCGTTGAGGTCCGGTAGGACCGGCCCGGATCGGCCCAGTTGTCGACCCGGTCAGGTCCGGTCCAGGTCCGGACCGGCCCGGTCGCCGACCCGGTCAAGCCCGGTTCGGGCCCGGCTGAATTTTTTTTTATTTGGGATATAGTCATTTTGGGAGTATTTTTACCAAAATACACCCGATTTTGTGGCAGTTTTTTGAATGTTAGAGATGTATTTTTTGCTGAAAATGATAAAATACCCTTATAACAACTATATTTTAAGGGTATGAGTGGTAATTCTGGCTCAAAAGTTTTCTATAAATAGTCCCAAAAACATGAAAAATTATCACAACAACATTTCTTCTTCCTTCTCTTCTCTTACAAAATTTTCTAAGCAAGCAATTTCTAAAGTTCAAAATTTCTTGGAGGCTTCAAGTAAACTTTTTTTTTAATAGTTTTTCTTCTTCTGATTTTCGATTTTCTTCCCCACCCATCTCTTTCTTTCTTTTGTTTAGTTGGTAGATAAATATACTTTTATACACTTATTTTTTTAAAATAATAATTTTTTAAATATGGATGCTACTGGTTCTAACTAACCTTATAGAGGTGATTCAGAACAACAATTTGATTATTATAATTGAATATATAAAAATAATCGTATTCCTGATTCTGTGCCACCGACACAAATGTCACCTACTGAAGTTAGAAGTTTGGCTACAAATGTCGCAAATAGGAAAAAAAATATTTTATAAAATTATTTTGCAAAAATATTTGTCACTGATAGTGAGGGCGCACCAGTTTTAGATCCAAAAGATTAAAAACCAATACCTAAGGCTACGGAATGTAAGAAATGTAAGCAGGTTTACAAATAAAAATATGATGATGGCAAGGGCACTTTAAGACGACACTATGAAAGTTGTTATGGCAAGGACACACTGTAGGCAAGACAAACACAGTTAAGTATCAATGCTCAATGATCTTCTATAGGTAACTTTACTTATTCTGATGCTCGTAACAAGGCTGAGTTAACAAAAAATATTATTTGTGAAGAACAACCTTTTACATTTGGTGAGAGTGATTGATATTATGATTATGCAAGTAGCGTACCCTTAATCCTTATTTTACTAAAGCTTCTAGATCTAGTACTAGGGCAGAGGCTATGAATTTTTTTCAAAAATGTAAGGCTTCTTTGAAAAAAAAAATTATGCATGTTAATAAATTAGCTCTAACTTTTGATATATGGACTACTAAACAAAATTATGCTTATATTATCACGACACATTATATAGATCCAAGATGGATGTTTCAAAAATACATTATTTGTCTAAGGCCTTTAGAATTTTCACATACATGCACTGTAATCGGTGGCGCTATAATATAATTTGTACGTGAATATGATATTCACAATAAAATATTTTTGATTTTTTTTTATAATGCTAGTAATAACACTTCTTCTATTAATGTTTTAAAAACCCAATTTTTGTCTATACTGGAAGGTAGACTTTTCATGTTAGATGTGATTGTCATATTATTAATTTGATTGTATAAGAATGTCTTGAATTCTTTCAACTAAATTTAGAAATGTTAGATTATGTTTACAGAGTTTGAAAACTTCTGCAAGTAGACAACAAGCTTTTAAAATATTATGTACACAATATGGTATTACTTTTAGGCGATTTGTTAAGGATACACCACATAGATGGAATTCTACTTATTTAATGTTAAAATCTTCTATGAAGTTTAAAGATGTTATTACACATTATTGTAATGCTAATTCTAGTTTTGATTATCAAGTAACTGAGAATGATTGGTTAAATGCTACTTCTATTTTTGAATTTTTAGAATTATTTTACAATGCTATATGTATTCTATCTAAAGTTTATTATCCAATTTCTCCTTTAGCTTTAACAGAAATTATTAACATGTCTCATTTATTTTCTAAATATAGAAATGTCCATGATTTTGATTATGTTGTTTCCAAAATGGAAGCTAAATTTAAAAAATATTCGGGTCATATACCTCTTTTATATTGTTTGGCTTCGGTTTTTGATCCTACGATAAAATTAGATGGTGTATATATTTTATTAGACGGTTTTGAAGATAATATGAAAGTTGTCGTTAGTAGCTTGAAAGTAGAAATTAAGGATGTTTTAGATAGTTTAATTATTTATATGAAGAAAGAGTTGTATCGAGCCAACCCGGTACAACCGTTCAAGGTAGTAGTAGCTCCAATTTTATGTCTAAATTGTCACATGCTAAAAGTATACTGCAAAGAAAGAAACAAAAATAATTTTCCGTACCCACTCAAGAATTGTCCTTATATCTAAATTCTTATGAAGAAGATAAAGATGAATCTTCATCTTATTTTTCAATTTTTTAAAAGTGGAAGAGACAGAAAAAAAAACGTATCATGTACTTTCTTCTATAGCACGTGATATTCTAATGGTCCCGGTGTCCACGGTAGCATCGGAATCTTATTTTAGTGCAGGTTGAAGGATGTTAAGCAAGAAGAGGAGTAGGGTGCTGCCAGATATTTTGGAAGCCTGTGTCTGCGTTCAAGATTGTGTCCGTGCTGACAAAAGAACTCAAAACTCAAGAGATGAAAGTGCTGATATCACTGAGCTGGACTTTCAGTCTCTCTTACTTTGGATGACGCTACTTAAAGAGGAGTTGAGCAATAAAATTCAATGAAAGACGGACGATGGACGACGGAAGATAAAAAAAAGACTTGTATATTTTTTTTACAAGCTTTATGCAAATAAAATATCATTTACAAGTTTCTATTTTTTTTATTACTTAATGTGTAATACATTTATTAATTTATTGACATTAATAAAAAAAATTAACTTTTTCTTACTTAATGTTGTTAGTTGTTTACGTTTAACTTATTTATGTCAAAATAAATATCTATATAAGGAAATTAAAGTTATATAAATATCTATTTAAATTTCAAGTTATAAATTTATATTTAAATTTTAAAAAAATTATATAAAGATTTATATTTAAAGTTATATAAATATCTATATAAAGAAAATATAAAATTTTTATCGATATAAAGAAAATTCAAAAAAAAAAGATTTACACATTTTTATAAGTTACTGTTATCCAAAAAAGATATAAAAAAATTATTTCAACTTATCAATATTTATATTTAAATTTATACTTAAAGTTATATAAATATCTATATAAGGAAATCAAATAAAAATTTCTTACTTAATGTTGTTATAATTTTTTATATAACATAAAAATTTACATAAATTATATAAAAAAATTTACTAACAAATAACTTATAAATTTTAAATTATATAAAAATAACTTACTAACAAAAAACCAATAAACTTCAACTTTAATTTATTAACTTATTATTTATATCACATAACTTATATACAAACAATATTGTCAATATATAAATATTTAAAAAAAAATATTGAACCATGCTGGTCCCATCTGACTGTGAACCAGCCCGGATCTAGACCGGTTCGGCCCGGTGCTCTTCCGACCGGATCATGGGTCCGGACTGAGTCGGTATAATTTTCGACCGGACCGGACCGGACCGGTCTGGATCGTTCTCTCTCGGATTTGATCCAGCTCGAACCGAATCCGGTCAAACCCTCTCAGAGTGGACCGGACCCATTAACACCTTGAACTAAATATTAAATAATTATTCTAATGTTTTCAATTCAGTTTCTCTTCTTCTCTCTTTTTAAACTTTTTTTTTTTTTTTTTCTGTTGGTTGGAAAAGGGGAGGGACTTGTACTAAACAGAATAGGTATAATTGAACTTGGATAGTAGGAAAACACGACTGTTTAAGAAACCAAACAGAAGTCTCCACATTAGAAACCCCTCGTATGTTTTCTAGGACACTACATCCAGGGGTGAGAATTATTCGGTTTTGGTTAACCGAACGAGTCCGGTTTGAAATTTTTTTGAATAGATTTTAGTTTTGAAAAAAAAAAATATTCGATTTCGATTTTAATTTTGGTCAAAACAGAATAAGACTTGTACAATTATATAAATAACCTAAATTTTATGCATTTTTAGTGATTAAAAATATGTATATTTTGACAACAATTGTAATTATATATTTTAAAGTCTAATTTTAATAATTTAACAATTAATCTAATTTTGAACCTTTCAAATATAACGTATAAAAATTATATTTTTAATATAGTTTAATCACAAATTCAACTTTTAGTCGGCACATTAACTAATAAAAATATTCCAACCAAACAAAATAAATCGATTATCGGTTCGATTTAAGTTACGGCTAATTTCGATTCAATTTTAGTTTAAATTTTTTAAAATTTTAATTTATTCAATTTGGATTATTTTAATTTGTCCACTCACCAGTCTGCATCCACTTGCCTTCAACCAAAGGCGTTTCCCCGTTCTCTCAGATAGCCAAAACCTAGATTGTATAAACTAAGCCATGCTATTGAAGTAGCACAAGTGAGTTTAACAAAATTTAGCAAAACAAGGTATATATATTGTTAGTTATATATACACATGAACACATTTATATATATATATATATATATATATATATATATCATATTCAAGTGTATATCGGGTCTACCCATGTCCAATTTTGACCGGGTTTGATCGGTCTTGGACCGGATCGGACTTAGCCTGAGTAAGTGGCAGGTAGAGCTGGCCCAGACCGGATGTTTAGAAACTCAAATTCAGTCTGGACCCGAACCCGATTAGAAAGTAGATCGGACCTGACCGGGTTGGATCAGGGTCTTGGACTTTAGGCTCGGGTGGACCGCTTTTACAAAAAAAAAAAAAAAGACATGGACTTTAGGTACAAACATTAAAAAAAAAATTATTGTAACATTCTAAGGCCATTTGTACAGACAATTATTTGTAAGACATTTATTGTATATACACATATTTATAAGACATTTATTGTATATACATATATTTGTAAGACATTGATTCTACAAATCTTGTAAGACCAAATATTACATGTACAAATATTTTAAGGCCAAAAATATGACTGTTGAATAACTATCATATATTTGATAATTTTTATATTAGCTATTGTTAATTTTATTGTATATATTGGGTTGTCCATAAGTACAATAGAAATACCAATGGTCTTGAACTTAATTGACTATACAAGGGATATAAAACAATTATATTGATTGTAGTTAAATATTTAATTAATTGTTATGGTTTGAATGACTATCAAGTAATTATCATATTATTTTGAATAACTAACATATATGCAGCATGCTAGTATTTTCCATATTACCTATTATTAATTTATATAATTATTTTTCTTATGGTAATTCCTGGCTTGACGGAGGTTTCAGAATCAAATTGCGGGGGAGGTGTGAGGGCAGTGGGCCCAAATAGCATGCAACGCAGCGTGCGTAAAGTCCCTTACGTATCGCCGGACATCTTCAAAAAAAAAAAAAAACTATTATTAATTTATATAATTACTTTTCATATGGATTCCTTATTGTAATTAGATACTGCATATTGTGGGTTGCCTATAAGTATATACAATGACATGATAATACTTTAATATTAACTGTGTTAGAATAATTTTAGTATTTGTGTAAATGATCTAACTGACTACACATATGATTTGAAATCATTACATTAATTGTAGTTAAATGTTTAATTAACTCTTATGCTTTGAATGACTATCAATTAATTATCATATTATTTTGAATAACTATTATATATGCCAGTAGTTTCCATATTTGCTATCATTAATTTTATGTAATTACTTTCCATATAGTTTTCTTATAGTAATTAGATACTACATATAGTTTGTTGTCTATAAGTATACTAAAAATACAAAAAAAGTATTCTAAAAATACAATGATATTTAATACTTTCATATTAACTATATTAGAGTAATTTTAATATTTGTGTAAATGACCTTGTTGGCTACACATGAAATTTAAAATAATTACATTGATTGCAGTTAAATATTTAATTAACTCTTATATTTTGGATGACTACTAATCAATTGTCATATTATTTTGAATAAATAATAATTTTTATATTATCTATCATTAATTTTATGTAATTACTTTTTATATGGATTCATGATACTGCATATAGTTGGTTGTTTATAAGTATATACTAAAAATGTATTGACATTGTAATACTTCAATATTAACATATTAGAGTAATTTTAGAGTATATGATAATATTTTTGAGAAAAAAAGAGTGATTGTTACGTCTCAGTCCCAAAATACGTAGGACTAGGAATACGTAAATATGTCAGCCATATGTATATGATAACTCCAATATATAAAAATCATAACACATACGTACGTTGTATTATGAATGATAATTCACAAGTGGTACATATATAAGTCACAGGCACAACTAAATCTCATCCACAAAACCAAATAGAAATAAATAACCAAATATGGCAATGAACCAAGTATGAAATAGTCAAGAAGATATAATAGTTGGGTGGAGACAAATCCACTACCAAACTAGAATATGAAAGAAAATATAATAAGTACATCATCTAGTTATCAGAAAGGCTCGAAGGAAATACCTCATCGAAAGAGAAAGAAGTAGCAAGTCTTGGTTCGTGCTCCTGCAAATAATCATTATCGTCTACACCTGGAAAGGGACAGGTCCTCAGAAGGACGTAACAAGATACATAGAAGTAAGTTATATAAACTGCAGTAAGTAAACAAATATGCAAATGGTGTTCTAACCATCTAATGTGCAATTTAGAAGACAACCTTCGTGCGTATGAGTGAGATTGTTGGCTTCTCATCACAGCTTATACATATACTGCAACACAGTCGTATGCTCTAAACATGTCACGACCCGCACCCGGGGTAAGGGTACTAGTCGGAAACAACGCCCAGCCTACGCCGCAGAATCGGCGGTAGAACGCTGTCTAGAAAGTCTATCTAATATAATGAACCACCAAAAGATAGTGTACTCAATCACAAAACTAAGATAGAATGAACACGGATCAGATAAGAATAGAATAGTCATCAACTCATGAGTTTAAAATAATACATCAATGAGTCTGAAGAGTAACAAAATAAGCTGGAGACAAATCCAGTACAAAAGAATACTACCATACTACAAAACTACAACTCCAAGGTCAACTGTCTCAGTTGGGATAAGTCCCTTTTGAGCCAGGGTCTCAGAATCTAAACCCACAACATCCTGGGGTCCATAATAGGTAGGGTACTCCTCAGTGTCATCTGAAAAAATATATCCAGTCAGGAAAGGAGCAGAGTACATCTCTAACAGCAGTTCTAATCCATGATAAAAACTATGTAACAGTAAATAGCTGTGGATAAACAAGATGCACAAAATAGATACAAGAGATATATAGACAATAAGAAAATACTGGAAAGAAATACAATAATGAACAATATGCCAATGAAACAATAATACTAATGACTAAGTGTGTGAGTACTAGCTTAACATGTGATCGGCTTGGGCAAGATACAATGTGGCCTGGCTAATCATACGTGCGGTGCATGATCAACACTATTCGCTTACCAATACTTTATTCAATAGGGATTTGATCACATATCTATACTAATACTTCCCACCCCCAACTGGTATAATAGATCCAACCACGGTATGCTATGGCACTAGATTTCCCAAGAAGATAGCTAGTCTCCCCGAGAATCGGTGTCTGTACATGTACAAGATAACCAATGAAACAATACTTGCACCATATACACCATATACCAAGGAATAACATCTCATGACGAGATCCGGATATACCAATCCGTGTAACCATAGTGTCGAGAGAAACATGTAAATTTACACTAGATACAACGAACATAGAGGATATCATAAATGAGAAACTATCAGAGAATGTACTCGCCTGAAATTCAAAGAACAGTCTCACAGATGTCTGACTCGGTGCCTCGAAGACCTAGATATGGAATACCATATTAAAACAAGGTCCCGGAAAGAGAACAAGTCAAACTAGTCAACTCCTAGGTCAATAAATAAATTCTAAGTCAAAAGTCAACTATGGTCAACTCTAAAGTCAACTAAAGTCAAACCAAGGTCAACCTCACAAGAAATCTATATAAATAATATAGAAATAAAATACAACAATTTAGGAATAAAAATTAGATCCCAAATTATACTCACACAAAGTATACACTAATACAAATAATATATACCCTAAAATAATATATATACAAACCAATATGTATACAAATAACATAATATATTATTACAAATATTATACAAAACACATATATATACACATATATATACAATAATAATATATAAAATATAATTTAAAACTGTCAAAGCGTCACTGAAAACAGTGAACAAAACAAGATAAAATAAAAACAGGTTTAATAGTGACAGTCTTGACTGTCACTGAAAATTCGTCGCAGAAACTCCATATACAAAACCGCTGCTGTCACAGTTTGCTGACAGTTTCAAACTGTCACAAAAAAAACGTCGCTGAAAGGTTGCCGCTCAAAACTGCCGCAGCATTAATGACAGATCTGTCATTAATGCTGACCACTGTACAGCGGCTGCTGTTCAGACCAAATAATGACAGTTTCACTGTCATAGAAACCACTGTCACCAAAACAAATAAAAATATAAATATATATATATATATATATATATATAAAAATATATATATGCAATAATAATCAATACATATATATAAATAAATAATTATATACTTATATATATATGCACATATAAACTTATAATTAAATACTAATAGTTACAACACATGCACATATTAATGTTCATATTTTACATGGCTAGAAGCACACCTAAAATATATACATTAATATACAAATAATTACATAATAATTATAAATAATATAATTACACAATTAAATACATAAATATATTTTATAAAACATTTATGTATAATTTATACTATTAACATAAGTACATATATAATTACATGCAAGAAAGCTACATATTATATTTGTACATCATATTAGCACACACAAAAATATATAGATCTATGCTACAATAATTACTATAATAAATACACAAAATAAATATATAATATCTATATATATTTACTAATTATAATTGAAGAATTTAAATCATACATAATTAGATCTATTCAAAAATCCACACAATTGGAGAGTATCACACCGTATCCCACTAGATCTAGGATACGCATGTGACACGAGTCCAACACACAACCAATTGCACCCCGAAGGATACAAATAAATCACAAATAATATTTATAAAAAAATCAAAGTGTCAAAAGTAGATCTATGTGTCCGTGTCAAAATACGACATGTTCAAAGCCCCGTGTCGGAGGGAAAACCCCCAAAATGACACGTATCACCAAATAGTTGGGATACGAACCACATGTACCAAATTATGGATACGACACTAGCCCCAAACACATAAGCTCATGTCCAATTGATCTATAGGATCAATTGATACACACAACAAAATGTAAATTCGGAATTCCAACAAAATTAACACAAAAAGCACCATAACTTTCTCCATGGGTCTCCTATGAACACAAAACAAAGTCCTATGGGTAGTACATATATATAGGTTGATTTTACATGATTAAATCTCAGATTTAGAAGCTATTTAAATGGGAAAATCTGAATTATACCTATTGGGAGATGGATTCCCAATGAAACCTCCAATTGAGAAGAACTTGCTTCCAAATTGTAGATCCTTGCTCCTCTTTGTAGATCCTTGCTTCCTTCTTCTAGATCCTTGCTTCCTCCTTCTCTAATGGTGAATTGGGAAGAATTTGGAATGAATTTGGTAGGGAATTGGAATGGGAATGGAGGGAATTTGGGAGTGGGAAATTCTAGATCTAGATTTGGAATGAGAATGAGAGGAGAGAGAAATTTCCCCCCTCTTTTAATAGGCCGGCCTTGCCCCTCTCCCAAGCAATTATAAAATGTCCAATGTACCCCTTGGGGCCTCTCATGAAGAAATAATTAAGGAAGGAAGCTTCTAGTCTAATCACTTAATTAATTTAATCCATCTCCTTAACTATGGGCTTTCTAAATGGGCCAAATCTAACTATTTAATTCATGTTGGTCCATGGGTCAAAACTACACTAGTTGGGTCTACTAAAATAAGTTTAAAATAATTAAATATCATCCAACAATAATTAAATAATACAACAAAAATTATTTACCATGCACAATATTTATTTAAATAGGAAATTACTAAAATACCATTTTTCCTAAAATGTGGTAGTGACAAGTCTACCCTCCTTAAAATAATTTCGTCCTCGAAATTTAAAGATGAAAACTACCCCCAGAAAAATCATAGAACAGAACTAAAGAATCACAATTAACTAATGAACATAACATAACTAGAAAATAACATACCTCAAGGTACAAACAAATATGGATAACACTCTCGCATGTCATCCTCTCTCTCCCAGGTAGACTCCCCCGGAGAGTGATGCCTCCATGCGACGCGCACCAAAGGAATAATCTGGTTCCTCAGCATCTTCTCTCTCTGATCCAGAATCTCAACTGGCTGCTCTGGATAGCTAAGAGTAGGGCCCACCTCTATCTCCGAGTGATCCAATACATGACTAGGATCTGTCACGTATCGTCTCAACTGCGACACATGAAACACGTTGTGCACTCCCTCCAATGCACGTGGCAAGTCTAGTCTATAAGCAACTGCACCGACCCTCTCTAGAATAGTGAAAGGTCCGATGAATCGCGGACTAAGCTTTCCGCCTCCACCGAAGCGAATCGTGCCTCGTGTCGGAGAAATCCTCAGAAACACCAAATCACCCACCTAGAACAAAACACCATCTTAAGAACTTAATCTATAACAAACAAGAACAAGCACAAACAAAATCTAAACTATACCTCAAACTCCAAAGGTCTCCGATGGCTATCGGCCCAATGCCGCTGTCTGTCCTGCGCCACTCGAAGTCTGTCTCTGATCAAATGAACCTTCTCCGCTGCATCCACAACCATCTCTGGCCCAAGCAAAATTCTCTCTCCAACATCGTCCCAAGACAAAGGAGTACGACACCTCTGACCATATAGAGCTTCAAAAGGTGACATCTCTATACTGGCCTGGTAACTGTTGTTGTAAGCAAACTCTACCAAATGGAGATGGTCCTCCCAAGAACCTCCAAAATCTAGTACACAAGTGCGCAACATATCCTCGAGAGTCTGGATAGTCCTCTCTGACTGCCCATCTGTCTGGGGATGATATGCAGTACTAAACTTGAGCTGAGTGCCCAAACTCTCCTGCAAACTCCTCCAGAAATGAGAAGTGAAATGACTATCTCGATCTGAGACTATGCTGACGGGAACTCCGTGTATCCTAACGATCTGACTCACATACATCTCTGCCAGCTTCTCCGTAGACAAACCCACCTTGAAAGGCAAAAAGTGGGCCGACTTGGTCAATCTATCAACAATGACCCAAATTGCGTCTTTCCCTCATGGAGATCGTGGAAGTCCGGACACAAAATCCATAGTAATGTGTTCCCACTTCCACTCTGGAATGGGTAATGGCTGAAGTAACCCTCCTGGCCTCTGCCTCTAGGCTTTCACCTGCTGGCACACTAAGCATCTGGATACAAACTGTGCCACTTTCCTCTTCATGCCATACCACCACACACTCTCTCGCATATCCCGATACATCTTGTTAGCACATGGATGTATGGAATACTGAGAGCGATGCGCTTCCTGCAACACCTCCTCGCGCAACTCCCCACTAGGCACACACAATCTAACTACATGCCTCAAGGATCCATCCTCTGCAATAGTGAAATCATCCTCCAATCCTGCTCTCACCTGAGCTCTGATACTCCTCAAAGATACATCATCATACTGTGCTGCCTTGATCCTGTCCATCAAATCTGAGTGTATCTGCAATCCCCATATCTGCATAGCACCACCAGGAACAATCACTTCAATGCACAAGCTCTCCAAGTCCTCCAACAGATATCGATCCTGCGTTAAGAACATAGCTACCGGATACCTGCTCAAAGCATCGGCAACTACATTGGCTTTCCCAGGATGATATTGCAAAGAGATATTAAAATCTTTCATCAATTCCAACCACCGACGCTGCCTCATGTTCAACTCCTTCTGCGTGGAAACGTACTTCAAGCTTTTGTGGTCTGTGAAGATCTCCACACGCTCTCCGTACAAATAATGTTTCCACAACTTCAGGGCGAATATGACAGCTGCCAACTCCAAATTATGGGTAGGATAGTTCTTTTCATGAGGACGTAATTGCCTGGATGCATAGGCAATCACTTTCCCATGCTGCTGAAGAACACAACCTAAACCCTTCCCCGATGCATCACTATAAATAGTGAAACCTCCGGACCCTGATGGCAACGTCAAAATAGGAGCGGACGTCAACCTCTTCTTCAACTCCTCAAAAGCAACCTGACAATCCTCCGTCCAAACAAACTCCACATCCTTCCTTGTGAGTCTGGTCATCGACTCGGCAATCCTCAAAAAATCTTGCACAAACTTCCTGTAATAGCCTGCCAATCCCAAGAAACTCCTGATCTCTGCTACTGAACTCGGAGTCTTCCAAGATTCTACTGCTGAAATCTTCTTCGGATCCACTGAAATACCATCACCAGTCACAACATGCCCCAAGAATTCTACTTTGTCCAAGAAAAACTCACATTTGGACAACTTTCCAAAAAGCTTCTCCTTCCTCAGCACATCCAACACAATCCTCAAATGCTCCTCATGCTCCTCCGGTGTCCTCGAGTATATGAGTATGTCGTCGATAAACACCACCACGAACTTGTCAAGGTACTGGTGGAACACCTTGTTCATCAAGTTCATAAATACAGTCGGTGCATTAGTCAAACCAAATGGCATCACCATAAACTCGTACTGACCATACCGAGTTCTAAAAGCAGTCTTCGGTATGTCCTCCGGCTTCACCTTCACTTGATGGTAGCCTGATCTCAAATCTATCTTAGAAAATACCTTCGCACCACTCAACTGATCAAATAGATCATCAATCCGTGGCAAAGGATACTTATTCTTGATAGTGAGATTATTCAAAGCCCTGTAATCAATGCACATGCGCACCGATCCATCCTTCTTTGGTATAAACAATACCGGGGCTCCCCATGGTGAAGAACTCGATCTGATAAATCCCTTATCCTGCAATTCGTCCACCTGCTTCTTCAACTCGACCAGCTCGCTGTTTTTTACTCTATAGACATGTTGCGAAATTGGTTCTGCACCTGGCACCAAGTCTATAGAAAATTTAACATCTCGATCTGGTGGCAATCCTGGCAATTCCTCAGGAAACACATCCAAGAATTCTGCTATCAACGGATAGCTCCATAAATAATGCCTTCGTCCTGCTCCGCAGCTCCTCTAGTAAACTCGAACTCTGGCTCTCCTGGCAGACCAAACAAAACTCTACCTCCTCTACAGTCTATGCTAGCACGGTGCCTACTCAACCAATCCATCCCAAGTACAATATCGTAGCTCAGAAGTGGCATTACAAGTAGACACGCACTCAACTCCCGGCCTCCCAGAGTAACTCTCCGATCCTTGCAAATATCATTAATCAGGATAATGCCTCCCCCGGTCATGATCTTGCAAGTCCTAAGCAAAGACTTAGCTACCAAACCATGCTTCAGAGCAAAAGAAACAAATACAAAACTATGGGAAGCACCACTATCAAACAAAGCTAAAGCTGGAATGGAATCAAGAAGAATAGAACCTGCGATAACATCTCCTGTGGGTTCCTCCTCTTCGACGGTCATAGCAAACGCTCGTCCCTGCCGAGCACCTCCCTGCTGTTGATGCTGGACAAAACGCTGCTGCTGTGTCGGAAGCGGTCCCCTCGGCTGTGCTGCAGGTGGTCTCGTCTGTGTCCTCGGAGCTGGAGCTGCTCCTTGAACTGCTCGACGAGGACACTCCCTCGATTGATGCCCTTCAGTACCACAATACAAACAAACTCCTAGCCTCCTCCTGCAAACTTCCCAGATGTGGTCGGGCTTCTTGCAAAAGTTGCATGGGGCCTGCTGTAACTGCCTCTGCTGCTGAGGTGCCTGGTGAAAAGGCGCTCTAGCTGGAGTCTGGTTCTGCTGTGGCTGCTGGAAAGGTCTGGACTGGAAATGAGGACGTTTGGCAGATATTACACTGCCGTTGGCCCCCAGAAAAGAATCACGGTCTCTCTTGGTCTTCAAACCCAGATCCCGCTCAACCTTGCGTGCCTTCGCAAGTATCTCCGAGTATGTCTCATAAAAAGACGGAATGAGAATCTTCACCTCCCAGTTTAGACCCTCTCGGAAACGAATAGCTCGAACCTCCGGCTCCCTCACCAAGTACTCTGCAAATCGGCTCAACCTACCGAACTCCGCAGCTTATTCCTCCACAGACATGCTTTCCTGAATGAGACTCTCAAATTGTCTTCCCAAGTCAAGCCTGTCTATCCGAGCAAAAAATTTCTTCTTGAAAAGGTCCTTGAATACCTCCCAAGATTGTCCTGCGTCAACTAGAACCGGCTCATTCCTGAACCAAGTGCGAGCGACGTCGAACAGTTGAAGTCCTACCGCCTCAACCTTCAGATCTTCAGAAAGACGGGACACCCTCATAAGACGCTCAATGTCCTCGAGCCAATCATCAGCATAGACGATGCCCTCCGTCCCTTTGAAAACCCTAGGCTCCAGTTTCTTGAAGTCCTGAATGTTGCCTGGCCGAAGCTGAGCAACTTGAGAAACAACCTGCTGCTGGATCGGAACTCCTCTCTCAACTACAGCACGAGCAAGCTGATGAGCACTCTCGATGCCCTGCCGTAGAACGTCGGTCTGCCTTTGATGTGCCTCTGACTGAGCCCTCTGTGCCTCGAGCATCTCACGAAACAGTGTAAACATCTGTGACGCCTCTGTTGGCACAGGAGGTGGAGGTGGAAGCCCCTCAGATACAGCTGGCACAGTCCTCTGAGTAGGTGGTGGACCTCCGAAAGCAGCTGACACTCCAATCACCGGAGAAGTGACTGGTGCAGGCCCTCGGGATATCGCAGACCTCTCAGAAGCTGCTCTCCCCTACTGTGATCTAGTCTTAGGCGACATCCTGAGACAAAGCGAAAGAAAGAATCAATATGGCACAAGATGTAAGACATCAAGGAAAGGACAGTTTAAGAGATCAAGTATCAATATCAAAGGAGAATAGTTGAATCAAAAGAATTTTCCTAGATGTGATTGAGTATCTCAGCCTATATCCTATATCCTATTGCAGGCTCGCAGTAGTACAACTAAGTTGTCGCACTACCACGATATCACATACTTGTGAAGCTAGACCTGCATGGGCCACCACCAAAAATGTGTCACGACCCGCACCCGGGGTAAGGGTACTAGTCGGAAACAACGCCCAGCCTACGCCGTAGAATCGGCGGTAGAACGCTGTCTAGAAAGTCTATCTAATATAATGAACCACCAAAAGATAGTGTACTCAATCACAAAACTAAGATAGAATGAACACGGATCAGATAAGAATAGAATAGTCATCAACTCATGAGTTTAAAATAATACATCAATGAGTCTGAAGAGTAACAAAATAAGCTGGAGACAAATCCAGTACAAAAGAATACTACCATACTACAAAACTACAACTCCAGGGTCAACTGTCTCAGTTGGGATAAGTCCCTCTTGAGCCAGGATCTCAGAATCTAAACCCACAATATCCTGGGGTCCATAATAGGTAGGGTACTCCTCAGTGTCATCTGGAAAAATATATCCAGTCAGGAAAGGAGCAGAGTACATCTCTAACAGCAGTTCTAATCCATGATAAAAACTATGTAACAGTAAATAGCTGTGGATAAACAAGATGCACAAAATAGATACAAGAGATATATAGACAATAAGGAAATACTGGAAAGAAATACAATAATGAACAATATGCCAATGAAACAATAATACTAATGACTAAGTGTGTGAGTACTAGCTTAACATGTGATCGGCTTGGGCAAGATACAATGCGGCCTGGCTAATCATACGTGCGGTGCATGATCAACACTATTCGCTTACCAATACTTTATTCAATAGGGATTTGATCACATATCTATACTAATACTCCCCACCCCCAACTGGTATAATAGATCCAACCACGGTATGCTATGGCACTAGATTCTCCAAGAAGATAGCTAGTCTCCCCGAGAATCGGTGTCTGTACATGTACAAGATAACCAATGAAACAATACTTGCACCATATACACCATATACCAAGGAATAACATCTCATGACGAGATCCGGATATACCAATTCGTGTAACCATAGTGTCGAGAGAAATATGTAAATCTACACTAGATACAACGAACATAGAGGATATCATAAATGAGAAACTATCAGAGAATGTACTCGCCTGAAATCCAAAGAACAGTCTCACAGATGTCTGACTCGGTGCCTCGAAGACCTAGATATGGAATACCATATTAAAATAAGGTCCCGGAAAGAGAACAAGTCAAACTAGTCAACTCCTAGGTCAATAAATAAATTCTAAGTCAAAAGTCAACTATGGTCAACTCTAAAGTCAACTAAAGTCAAACCAAGGTCAACCTCACAAGAAATCTATATAAATAATATAGAAATAAAATACAACAATTTAGGAATAAAAATTAGATCCCAAATCATACTCACACAAAGTATACTACTAATACAAATAATATATACCCTAAAATAATATATATACAAACCAATATGTATACAAATAACATAATATATTATTACAAATATTATACAAAACACATATATATACACATATATATATACAATAATAATATATAAAATATAATTTAAAACTGTCAAAGCGTCACTGAAAACAGTGAACAAAACAAGATAAAATAAAATTAGGTTTAATAGTGACAGTCTTGACTGTCACTGAAAATTCGTCGTAGAAACTCCATATACAAAACCGCTGCTGTCACAGTTTGCTGACAGTTTCAAACTGTCACAAAAAAAACGTCGCTGAAAGGTTGCCGCTCAAAACTGCCGCAGCATTAATGACAGATCTGTCATTAATGCTGACCACTGTACAGCGGCTGCTGTTTAGACCAAATAATGACAGTTTCACTGTCATAGAAACCACTGTCACCAAAACAAATAAAAATATAAAAATATATATATATATATAAATATATATATGCAATAATAATCACAATACATATATATAAATAAATAATTATATACTTATATATATATACACATATAAACTTATAATTAAATACTAATAGTTACAACACATGCACATATTAATGTTCATATTTTACATGGCTAGAAGCACACCTAAAATATATACATTAATATACAAATAATTACATAATAATTATAAATAATATAATTACACAATTAAACACATAAATATATTTTATAAAACATTTATGTATAATTTATACTATTAACATAAGTACATATATAATTACATGCAAGAAAGCTACATATTATATTTGTACATCATATTAGCACACACAAAAATATATAGATCTATGCTACAATAATTACTATAATAAATACACAAAATAAATATATAATATCTATATATATTTACTAATTATAATTGAAGAATTTAAACCATACATAATTAGATCTATTCAAAAATCCACACAATTGGAGAGTATCACACCGTATCCCACTAGATCTAGGATACGCATGTGACACGAGTCCAACACACAACCAATTGCACCCCGAAGGATACAAACAAATCACAAATAATATTTATGAATAAATCAAAGTGTCAAAAGTAGATCTATGTGTCCGTGTCAAAATACGACATGTTCAAAGCCCCGTGTCGGAGGAAAACCCCCCAAAATGACACGTATCACCAAATAGTTGGGATACGAACCACATGTACCAAATTATGGACACGATACTAGCCCCAAACACATAAGCTCATGTCCAATTGATCTATAGGATCAATTGATACACACAACAAAATGTAAATTCAGAATTCCAACAAAATTAACACAAAAAGTACCATAACTTTCTCCATGGGTCTCCTATGAACACAAAACAAAGTCCTATGGGTAGTACATACATATAGGTTGATTTTACATGATTAAATCTCAGATTTAGAAGCTATTTAAATGGAAAAATCTGAATTATACCTATTGGGAGATGGATTCCCAATGAAACCTCCAATTGAGAAGAACTTGCTTCCAAATTGTAGATCCTTGCTCCTCTTTGTAGATCCTTGCTTCCTTCTTCTAGATCCTTGCTTCCTCCTTCTCTAATGGTGAATTGGAAAGAATTTGGAATGAATTTGGTAGGGAATTGGAATGGGAATGGAGAGAATTTGGGAGTGAAAAATTTTAGATCTAGATTTGGAATGAGAATGAGAGGAGAGAGAAATTTCCCCCCTCTTTTAATAGGCCGGCCTTGCCCCTCTCCCAAGCAATTGTAAAATGTCCAATGTACCCCTTGGGGCCTCTCATGAAAAAATAATTAAGGAAGGAAGCTTCTAGTCTAATCACTTAATTAATTTAATCCATCTCCTTAACTATGGGCTTTATAAATGGGCCAAATCTAACTATTTAATTCATGTTGGTCCATGGGTCCAAACTACACTAGTTGGGTCTACTAAAATAAGTCCAAAATAATTAAATATCATCCAACAACAATTAAATAATACAACAAAAATTATTTACCATGCACAATATTTATTTAAATAGAAAATTACTAAAATACCATTTTTCCTAAAATGTGGTAGTGACAAAACATCCGTAACGTCCAGCGACGTCAGAGGGTATCTGATATAATAATCACCAAAGTTCCATCCGGATACTAAGACCACCGATTTGGCTATCTCATACGCATAATGATTGTCTTCCCCTTCTCCCCACACTGACCAAGTCGTATACACAACATGTCTAGTATTTTAACTGTATGAGTCTCTAATACACTAATCATAATAGTTACGTTCTAACCGTCAAACGTTCCTTACGTATCGGTAGCAAGTCGAGTACGCAGTCCATGTCCTATAATGAAATATCGTGTCATGTGTGTATCATGGTCCAATGAGATATAAACATATCCCACAATTAGGAGGTAGTCCACTAAAACTAAGTCAATATGCATATAAATAATAAAAGCTACGAAAGACGACGAACATCATCGTTTGCACCCAAGTCCAGCTTAGGCGCACAGTTTATATGAAAATAATTTATGCAACAATAAAATAAAATAAAATGCTGAAATAAAAATAAACTAACAGTAGATATAGCAAGGTATCTTGCCTGGTGTCCGAGCAAAGTTTAGACAATGTCCAGGTAATGAATATGTCAAGTCAATAGTAGCACAAAGAGAGAAAGATGTACAAATGTCCCCGGATGCTAAAATAAATATAATCAATATTCACGGAATAAGCGAGATAGTCAGAAAATACTACCATTTCGTCCAATCTATCCCGTTACATAAATAAAACAAGTTAAATTCTACAAAAGTGGTCAGATATGTTTATATTCTAATCTATTTAATTCTGAATAAATCACTCTAAAATACTATTTTTATCAATAATACTGGAAATTTAGTAATTTTTGGAATTTATAACTAATATATTTAATTTTACGAATTTCAGGATACGTGGCACGCAAATCGAGGTATTCTGTTGACAAAAAATTCAATCGACACAAAACCAAGATTGATGTATAAAATCATGTAGATTTTAGCACTACATAAATATTAGAATCGAAGATTTTACAAAATCTTGAACCGGTAAAGAATTATCGTCCATATGGCACACATATGACAGTTTTCGGTAGTTTTTTAGTTACTTTTAGGTTGCACAAATTTTCCAGAATAGTAAAGTAGCATATTTAATTCTAATAAAAATATATGTTATATTTAGTCCCGTCACCTTTCCGAAATTTTAAACGGATCGCGATTCCGAATTCGGGATCTCTGGAACCTCGAAAACACCGAAACGCTTTAGATTTCGGACAACCGACACTTCATGAATTTTTCAAAAAAATTGGTCTAGAATTTATGAAAATAAATTAGATATTCAGAAACTATACCTCGAGACGGTTCTAAAGCAAGAAACGAGGACGCGTTTGGAGTCCGGAGCTAATCGCAATGGCTTCGAAATGTTGAAGAACACGAAGAACCAATCTCCCTTCTCTCTTCTCTCTCTCCTCAATATTAAAAGTCGGCAGATTATTGTTATTATTATAATATATATATGCTGGTCGACAGCTGAAAAAAGGGGATAAGCTGGACACATGTCGTGTCAGAATCTGGTTGGATGGTTTGTTTATATTCTTTGTTTTTTATTTGCCTTTTTCAAAATATTATTTTAATTATTTTAATTCTAAATAACTCAAAATAAATATTAAAATAATCATAAAAATCTGAAAAAATTACAGAAATTATATTTTAAACCCACAAATCCTAAAAAAATAATTGGGGGTAGTTTTATTTTCATAAGTTTTCTATTATAATTACTAGAAACTCTAATAATTAGTTTTAAGTATTAAAAATATTTCAAAAATTCTGAAAAAAATTTAGAAAATATATAATACTATCGTAAACCCTAGAAAATTATTTGGGTCAATTCTATATTCCTTGGCTTGCAAATAAATTATAGAAGTCCTAAAAAAATAGTTATTAGCCTATTTTAAAATCAAATAAATCCAAATAAATTTCAAAAAATTTCAAATAAATTACAAAAATTATATTTAAGTATTTCAACCTTAAACTAATTGTTTGGTAGAAAAATATACAAGTATGATCTCACAGTTGCCACGTCCCGATTTCGTCGAATCGTAGGGACGTCCCCCGGCGTGACCGCCGTGTGGGCCTGGGGTTGCGCCCGCACAAGGCTAGAGTATTTTGCATGACAAGCACATATTCAGAGTACGCAGATAAATTGAAACACAGATTTGAAACATGAAAAAGTTTTCTTTATTGATAATGAACATCTATTACAAACTCTTGAACGAGTCAGCTAATTTGCCGCGCGGGCTTACAAAAGTGTTGACACAAAATGAGATAGCAGTCATGTACATTACATCCCTTTACTTGGTATCGTCTGATCGGGGCAAACAAGGATACAAGATTTATTAGGTGTGAAGACTTGGAAGCAGGGCTAGCTAATCGGGATGGTAGCCACTCACTTAGTTGGTTGGAAGGGAGAAGCAAAGAGGCGCTTCAAGACTCCGCTCGTAAGCCGCCTACTGCTCGTTCACCTGCATCACGAACAGCTCGATCAATACCTCTTCCTCTCTTTCCAATCTCGGAATTGAAGTGCAGTGCAATGAACGAAAATAATAAAATCCATCAAAACCGTTCAAGAAAACCCAAGCAAATCCGAAAACCAACTCAAAGTACGAAAGCAACAAGCGACATCGAAATCCAAGGCAACAAAGATAACAACGGAGAGGTCCCTCCTGACTCTGCCGTTAAGTCGATCCCGGGGGCACGGTCCACTGAATATGGGAATCGATTCCGAAGAAGCAAATCCATAACGAGGACGGGTTCTTATTTTAATCTATCCCGATCGAACGATACCGTCTTGTGTTTCTTAGCCGTGCTCCTCGAATAGGAGGAACGGGGTGCCACATCCTACCCAACAAATTGGAAGTTTCGTCCACGAAACTTAGGAATATTACTTACCGTTAGGGATTTGGATATCGGGGATGGCTAGCAGAGTAGAGCGGACAGTTTTGCATTGTGTGATTTGGGTCTCCACAAATGAGGCATAACCCGAGTTTCTTTCGGCATTGGTTGACGGCATGCCCCTGTCTTTTACAGAAGAGACATATTTGGCCTATATTTCTCTCTGCTGTCCACCATCATTTTGACGCTTTGCAGGGTTATCTCCTCTATCGTTGCCTTGGCGTTTGTGATTGTAGATATGCACAGCGCCGGTAGAAACGTGAGGATACTGCGGTTCAAGTGATAGAGCGTGATTCATGACTTCTCGCATTATTTGATACTGATGAACGACTACGTGTGCATGGATGGCAGGGCGCAAACCACCTTCAAACCTTCTAGCTTGAATCGCTACATCAGGTAAATAGGCGCTAGCGAATTTGGAGAGACGGTTGAATTCGACGGAGTATTGCTTAACTGTCATGCTGCCTTGCCTCAGTTGCACGAACTCGTTCTCCATCTGGCGATGTACTGGAGGGGGTATAAACTCCTCTTCAAACACGGCACGAAAAGTCGTCCACGAGATCGCCTCCTCTCCATGGTCAAATTGGAGAGATCGTCGATGCACGTCCCACCAATCGTGCGCGTTGAGGCAGAGCAGTAGTTGCGCACAGGCGACGCGCTTCTCTTCGGGGATCTCTAGCAGAGCGAAGTGGTCTTCAAGTTCGGCCAACCAATCTAGATCCACGATTGTGTCCTCAGTCCCGTTGAATGGGGTATTGCAGACTTTCTTGAAGTGGCCAAAGTCGAAGGCAGTCACGTCCCTCGTCCTTGGAATTTGCGGCGTCTCTACTTCAAGCACGGGCTGTTCCACCAGAGTCGTTGCTGTTGCAGCGGAATGGTTGGAAGTCAAAGTCTGAACGATCTGTTGCAGGGCATCTACCTGCTTCTGTTGGACTGAGAATCGAGCTTCTATATTGTCTTAAAACTTGAGCTGACTCTCCTCCGCCCGCTTCTCGGCCCGTTCGTAGCGAGCCTCGTCCCTTTGTTGGTTTGCCTCCAACATCCGCAATATTTGCTGGATGGAATCGATGCTTGTCACGACTCGCTGGCTTCCTGAACTTTCCGAAGTGTCCGAACTACTTTCTTGGCCTTGTGTTTCGTCTGGTGCTAGCGCTGCAGATTGCGCTGGTGCCATTCCTTCAAAAGAAGGTAAATTACATCAGGATCATAATATATTATGGACTTATTGCATGAACGTATCTCATTTTGGCCTAGTGAGTTCAAGAGTTCGCACGGGAATTTATCGTTAAAGAAACTTTTCCAGTACGAGAGTCTAAGGAACTTGAATCTGTGCTCTGATACCACTATGTCATGCCCCGATTTCGCCGAATCGTAGGGGCATCCCCCGGCGTGACCGCCGTGCGGGCCTGGGGTTGCGCCCGTACAAGGCTAGAGTATTTTGCATAACAAGCACATATTCAGAGTACGCAGATAAATTGAAACACAAATTTGAAACATGGAAAAGTTCTCTTTATTGATAATGAGCATCTATTACAAACTCTTGAACGAGTCAGCTAATTTGCCGCACGGGCTTACAAAAGTGTTAACACAAAATGAGATAGCAGTCCTGTACATTACATCCCTTTACTTGGTATCGTCTGATCGGGGCAAACAAGGATACAAGATTTATTAGGTGTGAAGACTTGGAAGCAGGGCTAGCTAATCGGGATGGTAGCCACTCACTTAGTTGGTTGGAAGGGAGAAGGAAAGAGGCTCTTCAAGACTCCGCTCGTAAGCCGCCTACTGCTCGTTCACCTGCATCACGAACAGCTCGATCAATACCTCTTCCTCACTTTCCAATCTCGGAATTGAAGTGCAGTGCAATGAACGAAAATAATGAAATCCATCGAAACTGTTCAAGAAAACCCAAGCAAATCCGAAAACTAACTCAAAGTACGAAAGCAACAAGCGACATCGAAATCCGAGGCAACAAAGATAACAGTGGAGAGGTCCCTCCTGACTCTGCCGCTAAATCGATCCCGGGGGCATGGTCCACTGAATATGGGAATCGATTCCGAAGAAGCAAATCCATAACGAGGACGAGTTCTTGTTTCAATCTATCCTGATCGAACGATACCGTCTTGTGTTTCTTAGCTGCGCTCCTCGAATAGGAGGAACGGGGCGCCACAATAGTAACTCGTGAAAGTCCTAGAAAATTACGTTTTCTAGGTTTTAATTATCAAAAAATTTTAGAAAAATCCAAAAATTCTAAAATTGCCTGAAAATAATTCTAAATAAGTATTTATATAATTAATTAAATAAAAAGTTATTCTTTAATTAACCAACAAAATATTTAAAAGAAATTCATTCATTTAATAAAAATACTTAAATTAAAAATAAAAAATTAGATGGTTTGCAGTGATAAAGTATAAAGAAATTTTTTTTTCTTAAAGAAAATAAAAAATATATTATGAACATCATATGAATCGAACAAAAAATTCTACAAAATTAAAGTTAAACTATACCATTACACTACAAACAAAACCATATATATATATATATATATATATATATATATATATATATATATATATATATGGTTAAACGAGATATGAGTCATAGTGGTCATTTTTTAAAATAAGTCATGCACATGTAGACCAATAGGAATGAATTTCTACATCCCATGTGCACCCATGTGCACTAGTACACTCTTTCTATTAGTCCACATGTGCATGACTCATTTAGAAAAATGAGCACTATGATGCATATCCCGTTTATATATATATATATATATATATATATATATATATATATATATATATATATATATATATAATTTTTTGCCTAAGGGGATGGTGGCCGGAGCGTTTCTCATACACGGCTAGATTTGCCGAAGCTATACGTGCGGTGCCACTAGACCCACAAGCCGGGTAGATAGATATGCTTGGCAGCCGCCGGGGGGTGGAGGTGGCAATTGGGAGTTTGGGTTTAAGTCATACTATGACTTCATGCGGACGACGCATACCAAGTTAACCTTGAGTTTATTAATTTGGTTCAAGGGGCTTGCTCGCAAAATACAACTTTGCATGAATAGACTTTTGATGGGACGTTTGCTGACTATGAAGAGGCTTGCTCACTTTGGAGTTCGAATTAACTCCCAACGATGTATTCTTTGCAATCAACTGAACAAGACGAAGCGACACTTGTTTTTCGAATGTGTGATGACCTGGTTTCCTTGGCAGGAGGAGAGCGTGAAAAGATTGGACGGATGTTGGGAGATGAAGGAGATTGAAAAAATTATTGAGAGATTCAGGGTTAGGAGGAACAAATGAAGGGTTATGGTATAGGGAGACTCGCTACGACTTGTAGTTACGATGTGACATGTTTAGAAAGAGCGAAACAGACGTATCTTTAAGGGTCTCACTACATTTTTCATTAAATTTTTACACAATATTGAGTTTGATGTGACAGCAATGAGACTTCCTTGGGGGGGGGGGGGGGGGGGGGGAGGTTGATTATGTACTGATGAATGAATAATATTACCATTCTTTCAATATATATATATATATATATATATATATATATATATATATATATATATATATATATGGCATGACCAGGTCTCCAATCCAATCAGACTGGTCTGGGCTGGATCGACCGAGTTGGGGGCGGGGGAGGGGACCAGGTTCGATCCGGATTTTGGATTGAACCGATTCGGGCCGGACCTACGAGCCGTGAATGATAACCCAATCCGAATTTTATGTGGGCCGGATTAGGTCGGCCCGGACCGATCTAGTCCGGATTTGACCATGTCGGACTCGAATTTCGGACTACCAGATTCATTACACATCTTGAACATCATATATAAGAAAATGCTAAGTATACAACAAAAAGCTTACAACCTTCCTACAACCACTCACTCTCCGACGCTATATGGGTTCCATCCGACCCCACCTCTCCTCTCTCTCCTTCAATAGAAGTCGACTATGTGACGGTTGGCTATGTAACGGTTATAAGAGGAGTTGTAAGCATTTCGTTATAGGCATAGCACAGCCCAAAGACCATAAAGGAATGGGATGGTTAAGGGTCAATTGCATACATTTCAAGTGTACGACAGAGTTCCATGAGGTTTTTGCACCAAGGATATATCACGCTCTTTTGGGCCTACTAATCAATACTACTATATAATAATAAAAAGTTAGGGCTTCAACATATAAATTTTGTCTCACAAATATTTTTATAAATATTTACTAATTAAAATTATTTATTAAATTTAATATAGATAGTTAGATAGCTATATTTTATTCTTTCAAAACAGTATAAAATACATGTAATTCACATACATATATATTAGTCACATATAAAAAGATCCATGTTTATGCATATTATTAGCTCCCCAGAAGTTCTATGAAGGACGTTGAAATCCACTTTGTCATTCCTCAGAGCATCTCCAGCTCTATTCTCCTTTGGAAAAAATTGTTGCCACATAGGAATGGCAAAATTTTATTTAAAAAATTCCTCTCGAATGCAATTGTTAAGTAAATTGTAAAATTTACTTGACAAAAGTAATAGAAGATATTATAAAATTGGTTGTCTAGTTCTAAACAATACACTTGACAACGTTTTCACCTTTACGTTATCAATTATAAAAAATAATATTTAGAAAAAAAAGGAAGAAGAAGAGAGGTCTTGAAAGTCGGAAGAAAAAAAAAATCTTAATACTTTTGTATTGGAGAAGACTTTTCTATTTCATTATCTTTTATGAATAGTCTTGCCACTTAGAAAATATATTGTATTGTGCCTCATGTCACATAGGAATCACAATACAAGACAATAGGGTTGAAAATGCTCTTTTGTTTGACGAGACGAGTTAAATCACTTTCCGCCATGGCAGATCATATATGATATACAGTCCTCTAATGGAGTATCCGGACCACAACACATTAATTCATGCATGTTTTGATTGTTAGCAACTTAAATTTCTTGTTATTAGCATGGGCAGATCCGGAGGGTGGGTTGGAGCCCACCAAAAAAAAAAAAATTAACTTTTTTTTTCTATATAATATATATATTTTTTTATATAGATTAATCTACTTCTAGTCCACTCAAAATTATGGTAGTCCACTCCAACTATAGTTTCTGGATCCGCACCTGGTTATTATACTTCAATTAAAGATCATAGAATTGCTACCTATGTCTCAAACTCCTAAGAATTGACAGATATATTGTTATACCTGAAAGTTTGTTTTTATTTATTGGAGGCATGATGGAAGTTGCCACGTTAAGTGAAGACAATAGTATGTGAGATGATGATCTATTTCATAACATAGCCAAACAGTAAAATGATTCTAGAGTCTTGAAAAATATGATTAAGAGGCTGCTAGTGAAAATAGAGCTCTGGGGATTTAGCCAAGTGAAGGTGCATAGACTTCAGTAGGTGTGCTCATGTTAAACTCTTTTTTTTTTTTTTTTTGGAGATGTCTATAATAACCAATGGCTTAGCCACATTGTCCACAGGGAAATTCAAAACCCTATGAGAGGGGTGCAGCTAGATACCTTATGGTTGTGTGTGTTCTCTTCTTCAATGTTTAAGTAGCATTTTCGTGTTTCCAGTACCAAAAAAACTGTTATTACTCTGATCCTCCATTCCGGACAATAGCTAAGTTCATATTACTCCCTCAAATCTGTGAACAGTGACGAGAAACCGGTAGTACAGAAGTTTTATCTCCGGAAGGATTTGAAAACAAGTTTGTACATAGATCTCGAATAATCTCTTAGGACAATGCGTAGTGCACGACTTTTTCAGATGTTGGTAACACTAAAGTTTTTTATTTTTGTTTACAGAAAATCAAGATAATATTTTCAACAACTCCTATGATGGGTGAAAATAGTGGGAGGGGTGGGTGCGTGGGTATGTTCACCCGTTTCTAGGATAGGAACCTATCATCTCATTCCCATCAAGTTGTAAGTCACACTCTTATCAAGTTGTTTCTCTCTTTTCCTTGTCATGAATATGAATGTAAGAACCATTTATTTGTAGTATTTCAGGCCTTACAGTAGTGTAGGAGAGTTGTGGCATTTTCTGGTACAGTTGCAACTGATGTCCATGTCCTTCAGTTGTTGTAGAGTTGTAGTGATGAACTTAGATTTAAAGTTGATCTATTTGTTTTTGAAGTTGATATTATTATTATTATTATCTGTTACAACCACAGCTGTAGAGAATATTTTCTGTAATAAAAATTATCAAAACTTCATTACGTACTCGATTGGAGAATAAAATGATGAATGATGCATGATCGTTTGGTGACATATATTGAAAAAGACATATTTGATGCCGTTGACAATAAATGTATCATTCTATATTTTTAGAATATGAAATTTCGAAAAAAAATATTGTACAAAAAAGTTATTTAGTGATTGTAAAAGTTTATAACATTTATTATTAATATATAATATTTTAAAAATTAATTTATTATTATTTTAATAGTAAATATTTTTTTGGATGAAAATCAGCCACTAATAATAACACCACTAAGATGGTATACAGGGATACTACATTACATGTCCTGATCATAAAATATGCCACAATTAACCATTAATTTGTTTACTAATACATAAAACACAGCAATACTCCAGTCCACTCACCCCCATCAACCCCAAAAGGTCTATATAACAGTATTACCCTATATTAAAGTATTCCAGAGGTCCATACTCCATAACCTGACTACTTGTAACTCTTGTATACATATTTCGTAAAGAACAAACAATCTCTCTTAATTTTTACTACTTGAAAAGAGCAAACTTTACCTTAACTTTTTACGACTTGAAAATAGCGAACAAAAGTCTCCCTTAAAAAAAATTATATTCATAACTATCCATATTAAATCTAAGGGTTTATTAGTGTTTAGACCCTAAGTTTTATACCACCTTAGAGTTTAGGTCATAACTTGTCAAATTAGAAAGTTTAAACCCTGAATTATTATTATTTTTTTATTTTTTCCAGTATATCCTCCCTTCTATGCTTGACAATGAAACATTTATATATAAATTAGGATGCATAATTGGAAAAACAAAACAAATAATAAAAATTCAAGGTCTAAACTTTCTAATTGGTCAAATCAGGACCTAAACTCTAAGCCGGTACAAAATCTAGGATCCAAACTCTAGTTATCCCTAAATTTAATATAAAAAAATTAATTAGTAAACATAGGTTAGACCATTTCTTTCAGAAAAAATTTTTTACGGTGAAGCAAACCCCAATTTTTCGTATTATATAGTAGTATAGCTACAACAATATTGTCATATAAATCTAACTACGCCAGTTTAACATACTAAAGTAGCACTATATACTTTTAGGAACTCTCGAAGGCTGTAGTAAACAGCTGTACGTACGCTAAACTTGCTAGCTGCTGCACAAAGTTTATTATGCTTTACTGTACTGTACTTGCTATCATACTACGCACAGTTTACAACTAAGTCAACTATTACATCTAAAACATGGTAATTTATATTTCATTGTACATGGCTGAATTAAGCGAGTGAGTCTATATGATGTCTTGGCCACAGAAAGGCCAAATGAGCGAAAAGTTGAAGAGTTAAAAGTGTTATAAGCTGTTTGGTTTGACCAAGTAAGATCAAGTGAAAATTTCAAAAATTAAATATGCATTACGGTGTAGTAAAACGAATTGAAAAATCTTTCGTTTTGATGATTAATGTATGATTGGTTGTTGAAATAAATCAAAAAATATAATTTTTGTTGAAATGACACGAGTAATATAAAAAAAAAATGTTAAGTAAAGAAGAAGTGGTTCTCCAACCAAACGCACAGAGCAGGAATAATATTTTTTCACTTCTGCGCTCCACTTCGAAAGAAAAATCTCTAATGTCAAAACACCGATTTCGTGATAGACAAGGTTTTATTGTTCATATCAAAATATTTCAACCAAACACGTAAAATGGTCCAAAATTCGAATTTTAAGCAATTTTCAACCCCCAAATCTGCGGACCAAACACTGCATAAGTGAGTTTCTTATTTTCTTCTTAATTCTCATTTATATTTGCAGCACATAGGACTGACTTCTCCAGTGATGCCTTCTACAAGAAAATACTGATAAAAATTACATTCCATAAGCGCAGGATGAGAAAGGGAGAGAAGAAAAATATTTGAATCTCTATGAATGAAAGTTCCTTTAATATATAGATTAAAAGGTTCAATAGCCATGGCCTACTGTATAATTAGCTTGGAATTTCTGATCCATAAATAAAATTTTCAATGAAGAATCAATGAAAATGCAAAAAATTGCACCCAAAGAATACCTCTCAGAAATAACCCTAGGGCCTTCAGTGCCATAGTTTCATGCAGAAACCTGTAGGCACTGGGGGTGGTCTCTTGCTGGAAACCGCCTCTGAGAAGGTGTCAACAAGCTGACCTGCAAGACTCCCAGGATCATCCAGCAGAGTATCGACATAGGCGTTCACTACCCTCCTCTCCTGTGGGCTCGCTCGCAAGCTAAACCAAGTCAGGAACTTCACCCTGAAGTTCGTCTCGATGTGCCCCTTGCACTCTAGCCATCTGATGACTTTAACACAGTACTCGTAGTCTCCTTCTACTGACGACGAACCATCTCTGATTGATAGGTCTTGACATTTTTCTCCGCAGCTTCTCTTCTTTGATGAACTGCCAGGGTCCTCCGGCTTTGAATGACCATTATCAAGTACATTATCACTTGGACTAGGCTTGTTAGCTTCTTCAACTCTTGAAGGTGTTACAGGCAGGGATGCCACCACCACCAACTCATTTCCAACAGGAGCATTTGATTCATCCTCTGACTTCGGAACATCTGATGCCTGGTTTTGCTCCGCAAACTTGGTGGAGCCCCCCCTATGGGACTCATTAATTATTGAAATAGGATCCTCATCTAGGCCTGAACCTGAATTTGGTGGTGTTTCTGCCTTCTCTGCATCTTTAGTCTCGGTCTTCTCTTCAGTGCCAATAAAGCCATCTAGGGAAGTGTTATTAGATTCATCTCCTGCGACCAAAGGATTAGATATTCCACTACTATTTGTTTTCGGACTTCCATTACTTGGAACTTCATTCATGGGGGCCTCAGTTGTCACTCGAACTTCCCAGTTTTCCAGCTCACTTGTCTTGCTGAAGGCAATCACTCTGAAATAATATTCTGTAGCTGGACAGAGGTTGGTAACTAGGAGTTTTCCCTTCGGCTTATGAATAGTACCAGTTGTCTTTGTGGGATAATCATTGGTATCAACTTTTCGATGCCACAAGCTGTAACTAAGAAGCTCTTGATATATTGCAGTGTTATCTTCTAAGTCCAGCATCAGTGTAAGGGATGTTGAGGTTATGTCTTTAAATCTGATAAAGTCGGAGGATGAAAGAGGCACTTCTGCAAACAGAATATTAAAGAAGACTACATATAAGTACCAGAGGTTCATATCATGATTCAAGTAGTCAGTCAGACTAATATATACTGAAGTAAGTCGATCTCCACAAGAGTTTGGGCAATGCCAGTAACTTACTTTTGACTGGGGGATTTTCTGATGCACCAGTTAAAAAATTGGAATCTAGCAAAGCAACAGCATTAGCACATAGTCTTTGGACTTCAGCTCCAACAGAGAGTCTGTTAACAATCCCGCGGGCCATATTTGGTAAACCACTAAAAGGGCCAACCTCTGCCTCTAGCTTCTTCACTGCTGTATCAACAATGTCTAGCAAGCATCGGTATTTCTCAGTACCCTGGAGTATTCTTCGACATAGAGAGACACGATAGCACAAAATATCAACTCGCCTCGCATCCTTTGCGTGCATCAGCTGCTTCCTCCAAAATCTGCAAGAGTTCCGCATACAGTATTTGGGCGAAAGGTAAAAGAGCTAAGTCAGGAGTTCCACCTGTTCTAATACCATATAGAAAACTAATCTAGAGTATGTTGTAGCAGCAAGGTGTATCTAATGTGGTCCCAAGCTCTATCATGCATTTTGGGCGCATAATTACACCTAATGTGTGAACACACCTCTCGATTCATAAAATAGACACCCATCCTACAGGTGCGTGTTGGAGTAATACAAAATACTTGACCCTCAAGAACTCTGGAGTTCTAGTGAAGTGGCAGGCTATTTAACAAAATGTATCACATGATATTCGATGTGGATAATGCAATAATATATGATTTTTTTTACTTTTTCTTATTTAAATTAATAACGTCTTTGACTACTTGCAAAATTATACTAGTTTATCAATGGAAAGGTTCCAATGGAGATTTTATCACTAGGAGTATAAGCACTATACTCAACAGATATATTAAGAAAAATCCATGAATTCTGAGTGCAATTCTAATGCAAGAGATTTAGAACTTTAGTTGCCAAGTGCAATCCAATACCTGTGCAAGAGTCAAGAGATAAAGATTCTAATTACAAATATGGTTCGATTGTTATAGAAAGATCCTATTTTGATACCAACATATTATTCCCTGTTTTAGTAACACAAAATGAGGGTGGCTTTCCAAAATCAACATACCCAAGGGGTCACATGTAATACTTAGTGTCAAGACTGGAAGGCAATTAAATATTTAAATGTAATATGAAGGGGACTTGCTGCCACCAATCTCTATGCATTACTAGCATAAAGCCAATATATCTCACATATCTTGGCCCTTTGATGCAATTAATGGCCATTGGAGAATAAGATTTCATTTCTAGTTTCTAATTTTCTATCTACTCTTTTAAATCTGGCACATAGAGAAACCTATGTTTGAAATGGAGTCATGTATGATGAATATAAAACACATTCGATCAGGAAAAAAGGCCTAATTTCCCACCAGTTATTACTCGCCATATAGTAAGTTCAAAGAATCATGCAGTTGTCATAACCCTCCATTGTATAGGAGCAATAATATGTGCGAGTGTTATGACTGGATGGTTAACAAAATTGGATGGCTGAACTAAACATCTCAAAACTGCAAGTTTTTGGCCAAGTAAAAAGTTCTAAATATATGCTTGTTCAAGTATGTGTTTGTAGATAGGCACAAAATTTACACAAACATACAAACAAATAACATCCAAGTAGACGTAGGTTCAGATATATGATAGGATTATGATATAAATCAGAATAGTTAAGCACTGAACACAGAGACTGGTTAATAACAAAAGGGTGTAAAAGGCTAGAAGCATATGTAAAACTCAATCATATTCAGCTACATCCAAGATAACCGAAGAAATAACAGACTGATGGGCAGTGATTATCGATTATGTTCAAAATTATAGAGGAGGTTGCAGTGTACATGGCCCTTAAAGGACCTGAATGGAAGAGAAGGATTCAAATAGTCGACTTGTATTTGTTGCAAGATCATAGGAGATTAATGTTGATCACTGTAGGGGAATGGGTTGAATTGTCATTGAAATATTGAGAAAAAATCTATAAAACAAGGATGAATAAACGTGTGGAACTTGAGTAGACTCTATCTGAGATGAAATTATAATGGGAGAAGGAAAAAAGAATAAAGCCATAACTATTGTTGTTTTCCACTATCTTCTACAAACTAGTTGACATCACGAGCATTGTACATGGAGGAACTAAATTAGTCTAACCCAAAAATAGCCGACTACCAGAAATTATTATCATTATTCTATAAATCTATCATCATATAAGTTTCCTTTGTTTTTTAATATGAAGTGAAGGTATTTGTACAACAAAAACAAAATAATAAATTTACAGGACCAATATGTCAAACAAATCATGCAAGAGAGCGCACAAAGCCAAAGAGCAAAAGGAAATGACATTTAAATCATGTGTTATAAAATGCTACCACTGATAAATTAAAGCACATGACTGTACGTAAGCTCAAGCAACCAAGGATTGTATGGTAGAATGTGTAGAAATCATTTAAAATATTAAGAAATGGTGGAATACAGGACCTAAAGCTATCTTTGCGGTTTTTGCAAAAACTACAAACTACTGAAATAATATTATCATAGAAGTCAATTTGAGCATCCTCTAAATAAAAATGGAAATGTGAAGGCTTGCACTACAGCACTACGGCTTCATGCTTGCGCCTGGAGATGTTGGAAACTTTTTCAAAACTTAGTACTAGGCCTGTCAATGGTAACCAATAACCAGATAATCCGTTATAATCGGGTTTGGACCATAAATTAGATTGTTTGATTCAAGACATAAAGACTCCCCGGCAATCAACATTTGTCTCCTTTTTCTCTTTTATCATATGCAAGCCTTGCACATGTTTGTACTAGTTTATAAACGTGCAAACATATGTATATCATGAACCAATTAGCTTAACCAGTTGATTCATAAGCAGATGGATTCAGATCTTTACTTATATGATCTAGATTTCACATCTCCACATAACAGTACCAACATCTAATTGGAATGGTGATACATCATGATTTAATACTTCATGTGTCCTCTGAGTGTCATGAAATGTCATTAAAATGCCCAAGTAGGGAGTGGCTGTGGGTTCAAATCCCAGCCGGGGTAAAATAAAAATGGTAAGGGAGGGGGTCTTGGTGCTAGTAGCCCAAGACATGCTAGTAGCCCAATACTAGGACAGTCATTAATGATTGGCCTTGTCTCAAAAAAAAGAAAACAAAAGAAATCAGAATAATAAGTGATCAATGATCTGACTAATCAGCCTATTATCTGATTAATAGGGTGGGCGAAAAGCAGAATTTCTAGACTGAGACTTGTCATTAATCAGGTGTCATATTATCCCCGACATGACCGATATCCCAACATGCCAACCCCTGATCCAATATGAACTCAGATATCCAATTTCTAATACCTTGTCTACCAGATGATCTGCATAAAATATAAATAGAACCGACTTGATAACATGAAGGAAACAAACAAGGAGACCAACTAAACACTCTTCTACAAGTCGATAGTAGCATTCTTTACTTCTCTGCTGATCACCTGATTTTGTGCCCCAAGAGTTTCGGGGACGTTTTCTCCTAGCTTTGCGGTATTCTTTCCATACAGAACAAGGAGGCAACTGCAAACCATTCTACCAATTTGGTGAGATAGCTATCCATGAAAGCTGTTGAAGGTTGCCCAAAAGAACTTCTAAAGTGCAGAACCAATGACGATCAGAATTTAAATTTTCCGTAAAGCGTTAAAGTACAACAGAAGGCCATGCTAGTAGTCATTAAGAAACACTCAGTATCATCAGGTAAAATTTTGGTGTAAAATCACAAACAGAGAAACTCATTTCACAGTCAAGCGAATGAGTCCATAACAAGAAAATTAAAATACATGCAAAATAAGCTATGGTAATTACCCGAGAAGATCGTTCGTATTTCCACAGTGTATGCAGTAAAAAGACCCATCCAGCGGCGAACGCTGCCCATTCTTCACAATGCCCGCTCTTTCATGCTTAAGAAGACACTCAATATGACAAGAGGCGCCACATGCACCACTTTGAGACTGATCTTCTGTCTGGCAAAGCAGCCAAAGGCTAGGGTCCTTATTGTCATCATATTTATGGCAGATGCAACAAGAACACCTCTTGCAAAAGGCATCTTCTGGGCTTAAAGCAGCTCTACATACTAAATTCTCACAGATCCGGATAGTTCTATCTTCACTAGCATGTTCCCCTGAATGATTGTTTGTCTCGATAGGGAGGCGCAATGGATGATCTGTCTTCCTCTGTCTTTTTGCTGGGGTTTGAGGGATACTTGGAGGCGGATGTGGACTCAGGTCTACATCATCTACAGACTTCCCAGATTTCTTCTCAGACATGATCCTAAAGATATGTTCTATTAGTTTCTGCTTTGTTAACCCTGTGTACTTCCTCTCCTTCCCCATCTCAGCGCACAAAATCTCTAAAAGGTCCCGGCGGCTCCAAGCCTGCAGCTTCTCAGGGGCACTCTCTGGCCATTTTGACAATTCATGGACTAGTTCTCTCTTTTCGGCAATGCTCAGGTCCCGGCATTTTGACGGGTCAAGCACAAATCCTAAAGCAAGAAAATACGTCAAGATCATTGAAGAAATGTAGGCATATGGAATAAGAAACCACTAGATCCATAAACCAAATTGGCACATAAAAGTAGTCGAGGGGGAATCTGACAATACAATAAAGAAAAAGGAAGACCTGAAGAAATATCTAGGATTATTATTACATAATATGCATACAAAAATTTATTATTTATTTTTTAGTAAGCAAGATAGTTGTACAATATCATCATCCAAGGCTTCTCCCATCATAATGGGGTCGGCGATGGAGTATAAGAAAGCTACATACAAGATTTGACATAGTTTTATGACCGAGTGTTGACCTGACGTCAACTCTCTATGTTGATGCCAAATTCATAGTTGTACAATATAAATAAAAGAAATCCAAGGATGACAAACCTTATATCAAACTAACTAGATAACTAACTATCACCAAAATTTAGAAAATTTTATAGATGCATGCATCTATCATCAAAATATAACAACTTTATAGATGCATGCATTTAGAATCAATGGCGCAAGTACTTAAGAGCCATAAAAAAGGCAACATATTGAATATAGTCCCGGAAAGCCCAAGGTTAGCATGAACCACAATGAAGCATCAACTAGATATCCAAAACAAATTAATATCAACATCTATGCGGAGTTTCGCTTTCAAAAAAATTATTAACAGTTTTGATGTTTTTAATGTAAATAATTCCAATATAAATGTTGTAAAAAATAAAATAAAAATAAAGATAGAACAGTACCCACCCAATCAATCACCTCATCCCCACCTGTATAGTTGACTTTACCAAACTCAACTCCTCCAAACAATTTATGCGGTAAAATCCCATAAAATCAAGTAATTTGCCAATCTAATATCATGAAACAAACCAACCTAATGATAAAAATTGAGGTTAAAAAGTCCCTAATTGAAGCACTACGAAGAGATCCACAAGCTACCGAGAATTTACGAAGGAAAAAAAAACCCTCTTGAAACCCAATAAAATCCGAATCTTTAAGGATTTAAACGAATAAAAATAGAATCTTTAACTATTTAAGCATAAAAAACAACTGAAACTCCATAAAAATCGAATCTTTATGGATTTAACAAAGAAAAAAAAAACTAGTGAAACCCCTTAAAATTTTGGCTTTTAGAGGACTATGTCGATTTTTCTCCAAAATTACAGATCAAGAGAAAAAGTTGAAGAGTTTACCAGAGAAAGGAGGGGGAGGAGGATCCATGGATGGCGGGAGAGGGATCTCAGCACCAGAACGGTGACATTACGCCGCCCCTCCTTTAATAAATTAAGAAGAAGAAGCTCTGATGAGAGGAAAGCAAGCGCAAGCACAAGCGCAAGCGCAAGCACCAATGACAAACTAATTACAAGGAGAGAAAGAGACTCGAAAGAGAGAGAGAGTATTAAATATTTATGTCAATATATATTTACTATTTATATATATTATATTATTAATGACAAAATATATAGAGAGAATACAAAGGCCAAGGAAGGAATCAACATGAGGGACAAAGGAAGGTAGACCGTAGGTCTTCTAATAAGCAGAAAATATTCTTGAAGTAAATAAAAAGAGGTACAAACAACACAAAAGTAAAAAAAAATTACTTGATTTAGATTCAACCACAATTTTTTTTTTCCGATTAGAGCATCTTCAATAGATGGGCTAAAAATACAATTTAGCCCAAATTTATAATAAAAAAATAAATCTAAACTGGGATACGACCGAGTGGAAATAATAGAAAATAGAATGATGCACATTTGAACTATTTTTCTACTGAAAATTTTCAAGCTCGAGCTATATAGTTCCGAAGGACGGGGAGAAACAATCATGGAGTGTCATATCGCAATCCCAAAATATGCGATATCGAACAACTTGACTAGGCCAGCTAATAGGACCACGAATGGCCTCGACCCTATTGGACCCACCGGAATCTACTATGTTGAATAAAAGTGCACGTACCGGAACAAAAGGAAACTAGATCCAAATATCTGCTACCTAGATAAGATATACAGATCGCAAATAGGAAGCCTTACTGTTGATCACATGAGCTCCTCTGGATAGTCCTCTGCATCCTCAACTAATACAGCTCATGGATAGACTCCCAATCCTCGCACCTCCGAGTAGGTATTCTCACGAGTGCCTGTAAAGAAACCAGATCCTTAGAGGGACAAGGAAGATACATAATAGCATGACGAAAGTGTGCGTGTGTGTGTGTATCTGAAAGAAGGTAATTGTGTTACAGACTCCTAGTACGAAGGCCTACAAACTCGGCCGGAAGGCTACACTCCTAGCCCGAAGGACAACACCTGTACTGCACTTACATCGTATTGCAACCGCATCGCACCAGCGTCCGACCTATACTGCACCTGCATCAGGCTTGTACTCCTGCTGTCATGCTCCGATCCCGAAGGATCGAAAGTCACCACTGGACGTGATGCCGTCCAAGTCTAAGTTGCGCTTGCACAAGACATAATACCTGCACAAAACATAAACTAGATAATGGATATATAAACACATAAGTTATTTGCAGAAAACCAAAGATTGAACACATTTGAAATGAACACAAAATACTTTTTTTATTGAATATTTGAAATGGATTACAATGTACTTTGCTTGGTTGATTACAAAATATGCCATTGTTGGCTTACATCTATTTGAAATCCAAAAATAGCCACAATGCCCATACACCATATCCTTGTACTAGGACAACAATAAAAGTCCTTGAAAGAAAAACTTGCAAACTGGAAAGGAAACTTGAAAGCAATGAGCACGGTTCCACTAGATTGGATGTGCTCCTACAGATTCAAGATGCTCGCCAAACTCTCGTAACCTGAATATGCCCACAAACGTGGGTCAGTACTCAGCATGTACTAGTGAGCGACCACAGCCAATCTCACTTAATAATCCACACTAAGAAAATATGTGAAGCTAGCATTATTATAATATGATCTTTCTAGTTGTCTAGGTTCTTTTTAACAATTCATGCAAAGAAACATAAACAATAGAGTAAACCACATATATGATAAATCTTACCCATGGCCGAACGATTATCCCTGCAGCAAACACACAAGTTAACAACAATTTGCATATATGTATAAAACTCATGGATATATCTTTGCATCAAACGGTTAGGCTTGCAAGAAGAAAAATCCTAGCATGCGGCCTAACTACATGATGGTCCCCGAGTGTTGGCTCCCTGGGATTAGCAACTAGAACTGCATACCCAGTCCACTAATGGACTTATACCCTCCTGTTCGTAAGAACTTCTAGCCTCATGGTATCCAGTTCTCTCCTAGGCCGAAAGATTTCCAGTGTCCCAGGAACCGTTTGAGAGATTATCCTTGTGCACAAGTTGTCCAGACCAATACATGAATGCAATTTTCTATCAGATAGAATACTATCATACAACAGTTGAACAATGAGCAAGCATTTCTATCTTTTTATCTCGATTCAGGAGCAAACCCACAGGTTTTCAGTAGTGTTTCTCAGTGCGCAACATACAATCAGGGGCATGAGATCATTCATGATGAAACTTGTAAGACAACAGTTCTATATTCCAAGCATGCAATTATTTACTCTTAGCTTATTTTGTTAATGTGGCAACATTGATCTTAGGGGCATATAACTAAGTAGACTAGAGATCATTTTTATTAAGGCATATATGAAGACAAAATGATTCATCGAAGGGCCGAAGCCACTCATCGATTGAATCAACTCTAGAGAATGGGAAAGCCTCACGCAGTGATCACTCCTTGGTTATGCGTCCTAAAATTGCATAAACACTTGGTTACCATCCTTCGATCTTTCTCTTACGATTCGAAATGAATGCGCAAGTGAGAAAAGCGAACTATGAAAACCAAATCATCGAAAGCAACACGAAAACATAAATCAACAAAACCAAGTAGCAAAACATCAAACGAAAACTCTTTGACTCATTTTAATAGAAGTCGGTCCATGAGTTGAAAAGGTTCATTGCACTTCGTCCATGATCGACTACGTCGTAAGGTTTTTTCAATACTCAGTTTAAAATTGAGTCACAAGCCGAAGGTATTATATAGTGGACCGCTGGAAGTGGAACACTAAATAATATTCCACTGAGAAAAAGCTTCATCCTCGAAACTTAAGGAATCAAGGAGTCGTGAAACAAGGCATCAAGAAGTCAAGAGAATCAGACTCACCAACATCATGACTGTTCTTATCCCGCTCAATGTTCAGTTGATAAACTCTAGCCCTCCCTATCTGATCATTCTGACGGTTGCCTGGATGTGGTGCGGGATTCTGATTATGACCAGTGATATCGTTGCGGTGCGAGGGTAGAACCCTCTTGTTCTGACAGTTGGTAGAACGATGTCCTTTATGTCCGCAGTTGAAGCATTCGTCATTGGTAGAACAATAAATGTCCCTGGTGTGACCTCGTTTACCACATAAACTACATTCAATCCCATGGTTCTGTTTAATATCAGCCTTCTTCTCAGTATTGACATTTCTCTCTCCGTCATGGTATCTTTTTGCATGAGGGTTTCGAGTAGCCGACACCTTTTCGGGAGCACTTTGTGGTGTGAACTGCTCATTATGTATCGCTGCTTCAAAGGCCTTAATATATGGCGTACATTTTAGATTCATAACATCCTTTCTAAGGTCGTCATTCAAGCCTTTGATAAATCGATGTGTTGTGAGACTAGTCTCACTATTTTCGTATTCATATATGGTATATGTGTATTATTGTTGTATAATTGATCCCCGTATATTTTTTGGATTTTCTAGCTATTTTCGAGTAATTTTCAGATTGTGAATAGTGTAGACATCCCTTGTTATATATAGTCATTTCCTTTCTCTCTATTCCTCATTTCCTTTTTCTTTTATTTTCTTTTATCTTCCCTCTTTTCCTTCACCCGCAGCTTGGGGGCCGGCCTTGGCTGCGGATTTGGTGCTAGTAGTGGTAGTTGGTAGTGGTTTAGACAAGTACAACTTGCCAATAAGGAAGAACTTGCCTATTTTTCATTTCTCATGGTTTCTTGAATTTTATTTGCTTATAATGTGTTCCATAGTCTTCTCTACTTTCTTAGTACTTAGCATTTTTGGTTTTGATGGCTTGAATAGAGTAGATCTACATTTATATATTAAGGTTTCCATGGGTTTCTTGAGTTTTTTTTGTTTTGATCTACTAAAACTAGTTATTTTTGAAAACTAGTAGTTCCATGTGATAGAGCATTAAATTTCGTATGCATTTGACTTTTGAATCATTTATTTTGGAGTTAAATTAAAGATTTTACGGCCAAAATAAGTTTCCGAGCTTTGTTCTCAGACCTGTCTGCAGGGACGATGAGCAGTGCCTCGCGTATGACGCTTTGCACAGAAATTCGACCGAGCGTAGTGCGCCGTGCATGGATGTCTTGTCCTTGCATGTGCCGTACATATCGATGCGCCTCGCGTATCACTCTCTTGCCACGCGCAAGATGCCACATATATAATTCCTGCTGCGCCCAGTTCGTCGTGCGCATCACTTTTTTACCCGCAAGCCATGCGCCGCGCATAAAATTTTTGTCGCATAGTTCGCAGCGTGTATGATGACCAAAATGACTATTTTTGCCTATTTAACTGATTTTTAGCTAGAATCTTGCAAAACTCAAAATATAAAAGTTGCATATTTTTGTCTTGCCTTTCCAAATCATTTTGGATCGCCTCATTTGGAATTTGGATGAGAAATTTATGCCCAGTTTCCTAAACTGTGTCAAAAATTTAGTTTTGTGCAATTCAGCATGTTTGATTATTTTGTCCATCGTTGCTATATTCTTCAATTGTTTTGCTTTCTTAACTTAAACTTTGGGATTTAAATGAAATGCAAGTTTTTCTTAAATGCTTTAACCTGACTGAGATACTTACAAGAATATGGATACCTGAGCAAGGACTATGATTATACTGAAATCGTGAACTCCCGGAACCTGACATATACTAATATTTCTGATAGTGGCTCGACGCAGCGAACTCATGACTAAAGATTCTTTTACTGTCCTGATTAAGGCTATTAGTAGCACCAATATTGCATGACTTGTCATTCCGTGGTTGGTTTCGATTGTACCTGTCAAGCTATTGTCTAGTCTTGTATCATGTCTAAGACAAATTTTTGAGCACCATGGTCAGGAATCTTGATTAAACTGATCAAGTTAATGAACTAGATTTGATACCTAAAATCAATTATAAAAATTTTCTCGCTACATGCAATCCCGACATCCAATCGACACCATTGGATTTGGAGCTCTTCGTCGTGAGGGACATACTTCCATTATACCGTTGAGTATTGTATTACAAGTAAAATATCTATATATGTTAATTATATTACGTATCTCGTACGTCTGGATGATCCAGATGGACTGCAGGACATGTGACTGTATGGAATTTCCAAATTACTTGTGATAATAATTAGGACTGTGATAACCCTAGTTAGCTAATGGTAGCAAGCTGTAAGACATGATTGACCGTGATTGCTTGATTTTTTCGTCTAGTGTAACCTTTGTATCCTGAAATTCTTGCTTAAATGTTGTTATTAGGTTAATTTGGGGCTATTGGAAATTTTTCGCAATTTTTGGTTAATTAAAAACTAGTAACAATAATTTTCTAGGACTTTCAAGAATTTATTTTAGTGACAAACATAATTAAAAATGTCCCAAACTTTATTTTTAAGTTCTAAATAATCAAATATATTTTCTAGCATTTTTTGGAAAAATTCTGATTATTTTTAGCATTTATTTTGAGTTAATTAGGAAAAACTGAATTAAAAAATATTTTCTGAAAAAGAAAACCCATAATGATAAATATCCTGCCTAGTTCAGCTAACAGGGGCCCACCCGTCAGCCTTCCGCAGCAAACTGGGCGAGGCCCGCTTGTCAGCGACCGCGGGGTGGGTGCGGGTGCAGCCGAGCCGACCTCGAGCCGAGCCGAGTCAGAGTTCGACTCGGACTCAGCTGAGCCGAGCCGGATAAAACCCTAACCGTCCGATATGGGCAGGGCTGCTTGGATGCACGCCATGTGGCAGACTCCGAGCCGCGGCTGCTTTCTCTCTCCTTTATATATAGGGTATTTAGTTTATAAATTCTAGGGTTTTTCTTTGAGCCAAAATTTGGAGAATTGTCATCTAGGATTTCTTCATCTTTCAGAAGCCATTACTCATAGTTTCGTACTACAAACATGGCCCATTTTCTTGCGTTAGAACCGTATTGAGGTTACCTTTCTGAATATATAATTTTTTTTACAAAATTATGAGTATTAAATTCTAAAATATTCGTAGAGCACAGCATGTCCGAAAATAGATGCGTCTTGGTGTTTTCACGATTTCGGGAGAACCAGGAATCAGAATCATGAACCGTTTAAAGTTTCGGAAAGCTAATATCGAGATAATTGACATATATTTTTCCTAGAAATTAATAAGTAATATTTCTATACTGTTAATTATGTAGAACTTCTAGGTTAGCAATTAACCACCATTGCATAATACAATTTTGTATGTGCAATAATTTCCAAACGAATTTGAATTCGGACTAGCCGTAAATTCTAGCATATTTTTTACGCTGAAATATACAGGAAACCATGTATGAAAGTCAAGTTTGCATCAGTTGACTTTTTGGTCAACAGATTGTCTCGATTTGCGTGCCATGAGTCTCGAGTGGATAAAATTTAGTTCCTTTGGCCAACATTTAGGAATTAACCTAAAAATAAGAATAATAAGATTAAAATAGGATTTTAGAGTAATTATTCCATAATTAAATAAATTAAAATAAAATATCTTTTGACATGTTAAATTCGTAATACATTGGCTATTTGGACTTGGACTTGGATTCCGACTCGTACCAGCTAAAGACCACAGACGATTACATTCTCTGATAGTTTTTATTATTTGATATTTTCTATGATGCATGTTTATAGTATTGTTTTACCTGATTTTTGATACGATGGATACACGGATTGGTATTGTTTGGATTCATTTTTGTGAGATACATATTTTTAGGCCTATTGACTTTTTCTGGACTAATGAATTATTGGACTAATGTATTTTTTGGCCTGTTGACATCTTCTGGACTATTGAGATTATTCATGTCTAGACTTGGATCCATGAGTACTTGTCGGACGAAAAAATACCTAGGAGACGTGTGAGCTACCCTTTCCATCCCATGGTCTTTTTGGAATAATAGCAGCCACACATGACACGTATAGTTTGCCAGATATTACCCCTAATCGTTCACAAGTCAACTTGGTATTTCAAAATACTAGTTAGATGCAGTCACTCTGGATTAATCTATACTTGCTGATTGTACACTTGCATGACAAGTTTCCTAGTTCACATATCTGTCTGTCTTTACATGCTTCTCTGTTCTTCTTTCTTGTCTTTTATTATTTTTTATTTAACTGTTCCTCTATGATGTACCTTATTCCATTATTATATGCCCATCAAGTATTTCATAACTGTTAACTGTTCATAGTACTTGTCAATTAACTAGAACTGCTATTGGGTTGTACTCGTTCCATCCGACTGTGTAAATATTTTTAGGTGACTTGCTATCTTGCTCATTAGATTTGGTTGGAGATCGAGATGCTTGTGGAGGTCAATATTAGAATTTAGATAGTTTAGCAACTTCTTTGGATTTGATGTTTAGCGGGTTTGTTCCTGAGTTATATTTTAATTGTAAATTAAGAATCTTGTAAAACTATGTAAATGTGGTGAATGAGCAATATATTTGAATTTGTGATTAAATATTATCTATTTGGATTGATGGACCATTGTTATCATAGACAACGTACTACAGCCGATGCTGCGGCGTAGGCTGGGCTTGGCCACGTACTCGTATCCGAAAAGCAGGTGCGGGTCGTGACATCTAGTCCTATCTTGCTTCATCCTGTTACTGGTCTTGAGTAGTAACTTGAGCACTGATTATAGAAACTCTCCAGAACTGTTAAACTGTTAGATTACCTATTGCACTTATTTACTAATTTTCTTATGCTATGTCTTATTGATTTGTCTGCATGCTGGTTTTAGTTCCTAAGTGGCTCCCTTGTGGTACTTTGATATTTTGAGGTCTGACCGCATTAGTTTTGTATGGCCAGATTTTAGAGCAGAACTGCAGGATCTTTCGTACCCTCCACCTCGAGATGGTGACAACCCAGAGTACCAGAGGAATTGAGTGGGTTACTTCTCCATTCATCCACTTGTTTGTAAATTATTCTTTTGAGTTGTTTAGCCACCGAGCACATGTTTAGTTCATGTTATTTTGCACTTATTATCTAGCCTAAAGGGCAGGACATGATTAACATATTCTAGACTATAATAGGAGTTGATCATGTATGACTTTACTCTTACTACTTCTCCATTTTGTACAACTAGCTTCATGATCATCTATGTATGTATAGTTTGGGATGCCTTGCTATTATATGTCTGATAATTATACATCTTGTAACTTATTGTTTGCTTGTGATTGAGACACCTAGGATTGCTTGACCCAAGAATGACTGTTGGATTGTAGAGTAAACCCTCACATGTCTAGACAGCTGTGACCGTATCTCGGGATATAGAGTACTTTGGTATACATAGCTGGATTTGTGTGCCCCCACTCTCTAGTATTTTGGTTTTGGGGCATGACATGTGTATGTGCCCTCTTGTTAGAAATCATCGAGCTAGCGACCTTAGCAAGATTGGAGAATTTTGACTCATAATCTTCAACAAAAATACTTCCATGCTTAAATTCGGTAAACTCGTCTTCCTTATTCTTCCTGACGGCTGGAGGAAGATACTATTCTAAGAATGCATCCTTGAACATTCCCCAAGTGATTCTACTGTCCTGATGCCTTGTGGCAAGATCCTACTTCTTAACCTGTCACCAATCGTATGCTCGCAACCTTAACTACATGACTGCATATGCTACCCTCTTATTCATCGGTACTCCAGCAAACTCAAATAATCCCTCCATCTTTGCGATCCAATCCATTACCTTATCTGGTGAGGTCCTGCCCTCAAACTCTGGAGGGTTCAACTTCAGGAACTCAGCACCTTTAAAGGTAGACTTCTTGGTCGCCTGTTGATTTTTATCAGTTCCTGGTAATCCTACTTCTCGAGGCACTACTACAGCTGCCAAAGGTGTCGGTTGTCCCAGATCCATTATTGTTAGCTGCCAATGCTATTACCAGTTGGGTGAAAGAGTCAAGCTGCTTTTGTTGTGCCATGCTTCGAGCCTTAGATTGTCTTTGCTGGACTTCATATCGCTCTTGTTGATTCTCCATTATAGCTATGAATATATCGATTTGGTTATTGACCGAGTCAGATGCTCGTGATGGCCCTTGGTTACCGGTCTTAGCCATTTCTCTACAAAAATAGAGTATCTTGCATTAGTCTTATAACGTATTATGGACTTATTTTATGTGACATTGGGTTTTTGTAACTTTAAATCAGGACTTTTAAAACCAACAAAAGACTTATATAGTTTCTTAATTTTTTAAAAATTTAGGACTTTTAAAATTGCTTATAAACTTATATTATTTTTGAAAACGATATTTGAAGGGACCAAGGACGTAAAGACGTGCTCTGATACCATTATGCCACATCCCAATCTCGAAGGACCAAAAGTCACCACTAGGCGTGATGTCGTGCAAGCCTAAGTTGCGCTTGCATAAGGCATAATATCTGCACAAAACACTAACTAGACAATGGATATAGAAATACATAACTTATTTACAGAAAACCAAAGATTGAACACATTTGATAGGAACACAAAATACTTTCTTTATTGAATACTTGAAATGGATTACAATGTACTTTGCTTCGCTGATTACAAAATATATCATAGTTGTCTTACATCTCTTTGAAACCCAAAACTAGCCACAATGCCCAAACATTATATCCTTGTACTAGGACAATAATAAAAGACCTTTGAAAGGAAAACTTGCAAACTAGACAGGAAACTTGAAAGCAACGAGCACGGTTCCACTATATTGGATGTGCTCCTACAAATTCAAGATGCTCGCCAAACTCTCGCTACCTGAACCTGAAGATGCCCACAAACATAGGTCAGTACTCAGCATATACTGGTGAGCGACAACAACCAATCTCACCTAATAATCTACACTAAGTAAACATGTAAAGCTAGTATTATTATAATGTGGTCTTTCTAGTTGTCTAGGTTCTTTTTAACAATTCATACAAAAAAACATAAACAATAGAGTAAACCACGTACATGATAAATCTTATCCACGACCGAATGGTTATCCCTAAGGTAGACACATAAGTTAACAGCAATTTGCATAGATGTATAAAACTCATGAATCTATCTTTTCATCAAATAACTAGGCTTTCAAGAAGAAAAATCCTAGAATGTGACCTAACTATATAATAGTCCCCGATTGTTGGGTCCCCAGGATTAGCAACTGAAACTACATGCCCAGTCCACTAATAGACTTATACCCTCCCATTCGTAAGGACTTCTAGCCTCAGGGTATCCAGTTCTCTCATAGGCCGAACGATTCCAGTGCCCAGGAACCATTCAAGAGATTATCCTTGTGCACAAGTTATCCAGACCAAATGTTTGAATGCAAGTTTCTATCAGATAAAATACTATCATGCAGCAGTTGAACAATGAGTAAGCATTTCTATCTTATTATCTCGATTAAAGAGCAAACCCAGAGGTTTTCAATGGTGTTTCTCAGTGCACAACATACAATCAGGGGCAGAAGATCATTCATGATAAAACTAGTAAAGCAGCAGTTCTATATTCCAAGCATGCAATTTTTTACTTTTAGCTTATCTTGTTAATGTGGAAACATTTATCTTAGGGGCATATAACTGATTATATTATAGATCATTGTTATTAAGGCATGAAGACAAAATGATTCATGGAAGGGCCAAATCCACTCACCGATTGAATCAACTCGAGAGAATGAGAAGCCTCACGCAATGACCACTCCTTGGTTATGCGTTCTGAAATTACACCAAAACTTAGTTAGCATAATTAGATCTCTTTCTCTTACGAATCGAAATGAATGTGCAAGCGAGGAAAGTGAACTATGAAAACCAAATCATTGAAAGCAATACGAAAATATAAATCAACAAAACAAAGTAGCAAAATATCCAACAAAAACTCTTGAACTCATTTCAATAAAAGCTGATCCATGAGTTAGAAAGGTTTATTGTACTTCATCCGTGGTCGATTGGGTCATAAAGTTTCCCCGATACTCAGTTTAAAACTAAGTCACAAGCCGCATGTATTACATAGTTGACAGTTGGATGCAGGACACTATGTAATACCCCGTTCCGCTCAAGCGGACTGCCATTTTAAACGGCAATAGTGCAGCTGTCCCGACCCACTTTGCCTCAAAGGAGAAGCAAAGGATATCCAGACTTGCCCCTACAGGAATCCGGCTTGGACTTTCAGAGGCTCGCTCGGCGTATCGCTCTACCGAGGCGAATCATCGCTAAGGTGGGTGGCTACGGTAAACTTGTCTTTGCTTAGCCAGCACACATAAAATCTGGAATATTCATGCTAGTCGCTAGGTGATTCACCCCTGTATGCTAATAAATCCAACGCACATAGCTAAGAGAATAATCCCAACTGTATTGCTTGCTAGAACATGGAAATGAAATACTGCTTATATTCCGACCCTTGCATGCTAAGTCCCTTAACGGTTTTATCCCTCGGCTTACCTTCGGGTCCGAGCAACGTGCCTGCTTATGTTCCTTAGAAACGCATGCTTGTCTGCTTGAATGTTGCATTGTTTTCATCCATACCCCGGAAGACTACTACGTGGTCATTTCGTGCCTGAATAACCTTGCAAGTATCCGGGACCGTTAGGTCGCCAAGGCAGTTCCCGATTTAGGAGACTACATCATGCCAAGTAAATGAATCATACTCCAGTGGCAAGACTCATTCAGGTATTCGGATCTCCCTGCAAGTCTCCCTCGTGTGCGGGCTTACATCAGCCCAGGAGACTGTGCATATCCAATAGCTAAATGAGTCATGCTTTACTGTTTGTCGTGTGCTCGTATGTAACTTAATAATCGTGTTCGATCATGGACAACTTGTGCACAAGGATATAAGTTCTGCGGACGGTGCTAGGGCACTGGCACCGATCCGATCTGGGCAGACTTCGTGTTTATAGTCAATCGTGTGCGGACTGGGTAACTTGCAACACATCGTGTTTATGAGCTCCTCGTGTTTTCTTGTTGCATGTTATTCATGTCCTTGACTAGTCCATTATGGCATCAGCCAGTGATCCTCGTGTGTATATGCTTGCAATGCCTTGTGTGTTTATCGTGTGAATATCGCTTGCAATGCATCATGTGTTTATCGTGTGTATTTAACCTGTTGCATGCTTGCCTGTGAAATAAAAGATAACAAGTCATCCTCGCTTAGCGGCTATCCGCGTGCGAGTCATTGCATAGCATCAATGAATAACTTAACACCTGAACGATCATGTTATAAGAACCCTCGTATTTTCATATGTTATGCCTCCTGAATGTTTATGCTTGACCGTGCTTGAATTAACAATGTTGCCTTGGACAGGGAAGGACAAATGGTAAGTTGGTAAGTCTCGCCGTGTTTTCTCTTATATCGTACGGCGCACTGCCACACAGATTAGGCTATTCAATATTTGCATGAAACTGATCCTAAGGCAACTAGAAAGACAACTTAATAGTTGTGCACGGAACCTGTATTACGTGTTTGGTTTTGTCGAGCGGGCGAGTAGCTTCCCCACCAGTGCATTCAATGTACTGATAATCTACCAGTTTGTATGCAGGGTGCGGGAGAACCTCGTTCGGTGCGGATACCTCCAACGTGCGTGCTAAGGCCAGGAGTTCCCTCTGAAGCCTTGCAACGGTGCGTCCGGGACTGAAGCACATATACAAGATATAATGTTGGAGCATCGCCTGAACATCGTCTGTACAATCATTCCATAATTGTAGCCACTTGGCACGCTTTATGTTTGAGAGAGAGGCTTAAGCGACTTATAATCTCGGCTATACGCCGCCTGTAAAACATGTTTATATCAATAAAAAGAGCTTGCTTTACTTTAACTTATGTTTCAATGCTTCCGCTATATTGTCGACTCAGTGAGCCTGTTACCGAATCGCTATGCATTCATGACTCCGCTGCACTCGGACAATCTGTGCGACTCTGTGGCTTAAAACTCTTACCGCCAGCCAATGAACCACGGCCTTGCACGGGCGTGGATCACGCTCGTGCGGCATCATGCCCGGATGGGTCAAGCGATCGTTCTGCGGGAGCGCTGGCGAGGGTGATTCCCGCCTAGCGGGAACGACCGATTTGCCTACGGGAGATCGGGGCGTGACACACTACACCTGCTGCCCTCACATTAATTCCTCCACAGGGAATAACATGTGTTTTCCTTGTTGCTCGAAACTGCAAGCTTTGGGAGAATATGCCTTACTCTAACCACTTAAGCTAGAGGTCCTTGGCTAAGTTCCTTGGCTATATATATATATATATATATATATATATATATATATATATATATATATATATATATGGCAATGCTCTAGAACCACTCCGGGTGGTTTTATATTATGGAACCACCCCGGGTGGTTTCATTTATGGAATAATCCTATGTTACATAGGTTGGATTGAGATTGGGTGATTGAGATTAAAATATGGTGAGGTCTTGCCACGACCAGCACCCGGATGATCGGGCACGGGTGCGTGGGTACGTCTAGCCTATATCGCAGCATTGGCGGTAGAACGCTTAGGTCAACAATAATATCTAATCATCTCACAATAATATATGTACCGGTCAATGATCTTAACTCCAAATGGAGGACAAGATGACAATATCTAATAATAATTAATACTCAATCACAATAAACTAGTGGAAGATAATAGCATAATATCATATAAGGAATGAAAATCACAAAGTCATAAACTAGAATAACTACAATCAATATCCAAGACTAACAGTCTATCAACATCATCAAAAGTATAAAGTATCAATAACATCTCAAGTCTAATAGCTGGAGACAGATCTAGTACAATGCTAAGTAAATGTCACTATGATAATTGGTGACACTGGATAGACCTTCCGGTAATCACTCCTAAACGTTAGGACCTATGGTTTCTACTCCCTCATGTGGTCCGTAGTACGTAGGACACCAATCCTCTAAATAATCGTCTGAAAAATATATCCAGTTAGGATGGAACAAGTACAACCCAATAACAGTTCCAATTAATTGACAAAGACTATAAAATAATAAATAGAGGATGCTATATACGATGAGAAAATAATAAACTTATGCAATGACAAATAGTGAAGAGAGACATATAAAGTAAGCAATATGGCGTAACTAGTGCATATATGAAGTCGAAAAGAAAAGAACTACAATATCGATGCAAGACAAAGTAATCTATGAACTGAATACTAACTATTTTGAAATACTATTTAGATATGTGATCGACTTGGAAGATTCAATAATTTATACTAAGGAAAAGCTAGCTCAATCATACGTGAAGTGTATGATTATCTAGTAGTCGATGATTTACACTACTTGCCAATAGTTCTTGATCACATATCTTGCTAGTACTTCCCCAGCCCCGACTGGTATGATGGATCCAACCATGACACGTCACTAGCCAATGTATCCAATATCATCCAATGTCATCTAATGTCAATACGATGAGTAATATCCAATATCAATACAATAAGTCAAGGTAACATCTCATGGCTGAAGATCTAATGCATGTACCAATCTGTGTACTATCGTATCAGGAATCAGATGTAACATTTCTAAATACTTGAATTATAGTAATTATCAAATAATAAAAACTATCAGAGAATGTACTCACCTGAAATCCGGTGCTGAGTATCAATAGTGTCCGTCTCGGTGTCTCCAAGACCTAATTATGAATTATAGGTCAAAATAGTATTTTGAAATCATAGTAAAGCTTAACTAGCTTGAAACTAGGTCTCTAGATTAACACTAAGTCAAACTAGATTAATACCTTGCTAAACTAGGTTTTATAGGTCAAACTAGTCATTACTTTGCTAATATTAGACTATACTAGCTAATACTAGTTATATTAACTAATACTAGACTATACTAGGTAATACTAGGCCATACTAGCAAGTTTAGATAAATTAGATACTAATATCCCATTACCTTAGCCTATAATCACTTACCTTACTATTACCTTGATACCTTAACCAACTACCTTGTAACTTACCCATACCTTAACACATACCCTATACTTAGTGTCACAAAACTTAACTCAAGTACCCGCTATAATACCCAAACTTGACACTAGATACCACTTGGTCAGGTCACACACAGCACACACTCTCTGGGATACTCTAGACATACTTTACCTATATATATATATATATATATATATATATATATATATATATAACCTTGACCTATGTATCTAATATTCAAATATATCTATATATATTTACTAACACAGGACCCTCTTATCTATCCATAAGATACCTCGATACTAGGACACTCTCTTGCATATCAACATAGACAATCACTCAAGGCACCTACCCCACTCAACTATGTACAACCACACCCTCTAACTAGTCACTAACTCGACCAACACTCACCCAACACCCTATTTTTCTCTACTGCACACCCAGGTTCAGATCTTATTACACACTCAAGTGTTCATCTCCACTCTTCACTCACCCGCACACTAGCTCACTTAATACTCACATTCAAAGCTGACACTCATATCAACAAACACACTCTCTAGTACAATATACCCTCACATATCTAAACACACACATACCATTATATTGATATCAGTGTATCAGTTATCACTGATACATTGAGAATACCCATACTCATAGTTGTATCACACTTAGGCACACATGTGAACTCGAGTAACTGTGCACAAGATGCATACAATCATAAGTGCACCTATGCACAAACACCCCCACAAACAATCAAGAGCACTCTAATGCTCACTCACTATAAACCCAAGCCACACTCTCTCTCTAAAGTCTGAACAATATACCCCCTATTGCTATCAACACAACAATGTGTTGCTATGCTACCTTTACTTTCACTGCTATTGTTACTGCCTTGTATACTGCTCGAACATACCCCCTATTGAACTGGAACTTCCCCCATCTCCACTTGCCTGGCTTGCACAAGCAGTTCACTCAATACAGTGCCCCTACACTCAAAATACCCGCTCACTCTAACATCAAGTCCTCCACTTTCCCTTTTTACTGCAGTTGTAGTACATCACAAGCCCAAGTCTGGAATAATTCCTATTGATACTCCTTACCTACTGATACCTGTCACCACAGAACACCCACAACTCACTATAAAAAATAGTGAGGACTGCAGCAATGTCTCAATCTAATTCTCACACATTTTTTAGGCTAACCCCACACCCCAATACATGACCTGACCTCAGTTGTTCTCCTGCAGATACTCCCCTCTGTGCACACATGACCCTCTTCAACACACAAATACTCTCTTCAATGGTACACTTAAATTGTAGATCACTAATACTCTATAATACTTGTACACTCACATGATACACTGCCTAACTAAGCACAGACCCAACATTGATGTGGTGCACACACCCTCTGAATACACCACCAATATAGGTTACACACAACTAACACATCTCTACACTCACCACTAGACAACCAAATACTCCTAAGCGTCATAACTATACACATTAGTATAATACAACACACTACATGCAATTCATCGAGCACTTGGTGTGCACATACTAGAATACCCATAATACTCATGATACCTTTTTGATAAACCCTCCAAACACCAAGTTGCTCAACTAAACCTCATGGAACACATCTCAATATCAAATAGAATATGAATACTATTAGAAATAGCTATTCTAATACAATATGAAGAATTTGATATGCTAGGACTCACAATACATTGAAACTACCAACCTACACCACCGTATCATGGCGTATTATGATACACACTCCCAATATCTAATTGTGAACACGTAACCCCCAATATCCATAAATCAAAGCTTCTAATAATCATTAGACCTAGTATCAAACACTTAGTGTACCAAATTTAGAGTTTTCCCAATTTGGCCATAAAACCCTATGTAACTTTCAAAAAAAAGCCTATTAGGACCTAATTCTTCTTTTTATAGGTAGTCCTTAGTCATGAGAGGGTTCCTATGGGTCTAATACATCAATTAGAATAGAATTGGATAGGAAAATAAAAAATTTATCTATTGGAAGATGGATTCCTATTGTATCACTCCCAAATGGACATAAATATAAGGTTGGACACAATATCTAGCCAATGCTTCTCTCTAAAGCTTTCTCTAGCAATGTCAAGCTCCTTAGCCTTCTATTGAATGATTGGGAATGAGGATTGAATGGATCTGGTTAGATTTTGCTCTCAATTTGGAGAAATTTTTGGAGATGAACTAATTAGGGAAGAACGGAGGCTACTAATAAACCAAATAATGCTATTAATGTGTCACTACGATGTTCCAAAAATAGGGGTATTTTTGACTTTTTGTATATGATTAGTATTGTGTGTATTTAATTTAAATAATTGTATGAGTTGTGTATTTACATATATATTATGTACAGTGTCCTTAATGTTTGAGCTAGTAGACTTAACCTGAAAGCCCACTAGATGAAACACCTGACCGAATTATAGGGTTATGAATTTATTTGTATTAATTAGAATTTAATTATTTGAGGTTTTAATTAATTATCGTAATTTTATTTAATTGTTGCGCTTTGCCGTTGCTTCAATATTTGGAGCGCTACCCTATCTTTTGTCTTCCAACAAATTTAACAACCTTGCCCTAGACATGCCCACCTTTCATTCGGACCTTTTTGTAACTCATAATTATGCTCTCTTGTGCTTTATTTTAGTTGCACAATATTCGTCACGAACGTTTATTTAATTTCTAAATAAATTCCAACTTTGTATCGTTGTGCGTTCCAATCAAAATTGGAGGCAATCTTGACCCATTTTTCGTGCAACCCAAATTAGGGTAATATTCTGTTCTGAGTCTTCTTCACTAATGATATTTGTGTCCCAACCTAATTTTGGCCCCATGTACTCCTAATTAATTTTAGAACACTACTTGCATTTATTTCTAATTAAATTGGGGATACCCTTTTGACTAATCCTATTTTAACCCAATTTAATCCAAGTACCCCATTAATTAAGCCCATACAAAACACACAACACCCCCTCACCCTACAAAACACCAAACACCAATTCCCCCATAATTTTCTATCATTTCATGTGTCTGTGCAAATACCTAAATTTAAGGGGGCTCATTTGCAAATGTTGCATTAGGTGTCAATACCCCATTGGTTCAAACCAAATGGAGAGCCCTAATTTTTGACTAGTCAACCCAACCCCTCCCCTTTGTTTGAATGAATTCTTTATGTCAAATATGAGCCACCCATTCAAAATGGGGCTTATCATCACCACACACCTCATATCACCTCCCCTATTTAATGTCTCTTCATGCACCCATTCCCAAGCAAGCCCTAATCCCCAAACCTAGGAAAGCCCCCCACCTCTTTCTCTCCTCCCTCTTCTCCCAACGTAGGAAAAATTTTTCTTTCTCTTCTTTTTCTCTTTTTCTCTTCTTCTTCCTTCTTCTTCATCTTCATCTTCACCTATTTTTTGGTTTAAAACCATCTCCTTCACCCAGTCACCCATTCCCCGGCGTTCATCCGGCCCCCCTCCGATCATCCAGTCTGGCCATCCTCCTGCACCCTGCCTCCTCCTCGACCAGCCTCCTTCACCGTACCACCACCTACAGCTCCACCTCCGGCCATCTCTTCCCCGTTCGAGCCCGTTCCTCCACCCATTCCGCCGTTCCCAGCCCCGACCACTCCTTCTTCCCCGACCCCGCTGCTACATCAGAACCACCACCACCATCCTCATCAGTTCAGCCGGCCACTCCCCTCCGCCTCACCGACACTGAACCACCCTCCACATGACATCTCCCGGCGAGCCACCCGCTGTGCACCGGTCACCGAAGTCGAACCCCGGCTGCTACTGCTTCCTTCCCCGACCTCCCTGCACCGGCCATGACTGCGAGCTCCGGTGGCCTGCTGTGCAACCGCCACTGCTCAGGCCAATCGTGCTGCTGTCCCCGCATCCAGCCACAGGCCCCCGCGTCTCCGGCACTACCGCTCCGGCCGAGCTGTGCAGCGCCGCACTCGCTGTTCTCTGGCCTGCTACTCCGGCACCACCACACTCCACCAGTGCGACCCCTCTCCATCGTCCGCCACCACTGTAACCCCCTGCCTCCTCCTTCCCGACCACCTCTGGCCAGGCCCCTCAGTCGAGCTCCCCGCCTGAAGTTCCCCGATGAGCCACCATCGTCATCAGTTTCCTCCAGCCCGGCCATCTGCCCCGATATTTACCCCGCACTCCCGACGAGCCGATCCTCCACTGAACCACCCGCTCCTCCTTCCCCGACGAGCCCGCAGCCTCTTTCCTCCGGCCATGATCACCACCACCATCGTCACTGTGAGCCTCCCTCTCCCTCTTTCCCTCCGTCATTTTTTGAGGAATTGATTCTACGTAGTATATATATGTATGTATTAGTATGTAAGTAATAGTATATATGTATTCAATATATACATATGTATATGTATGTATATTGGTATATTTTCATATAGTATATGTTTAATAAAATGTATACTGGTATATATATATATATGATGTATTTCTTGAATTGGTATATATATACATATGTATACGTATTGTACGTGCATCCCTAGTACCCTTTTAATATATGTATATATGTACATAGTATAATTTGATTAGTATGTATATGTGTACATATATATAATAGTGTAAATTTATTAAGTGTATATACATATATTATGTACGTAATTAATTGGTATATATATTATGAGTATAATATGTATATTTATATATATCTCTACTAGGTAGCCCGAGTGTAAATACGGATACCCCGTAACTACACATGACCTTGTGACCCTGTGAACTATTAGCAGACTGCCATATGTACATCGACGTACTGGCAAGACCCGTATCACCGACTGTCTGATTGTACAGCAATTACTGACGCGACGCTCGTGCAACTTGACGCACACTAATCCTAGTTGACCAGTATCATATCTAGCATAGTCCCGAGTTCCGTGTATTTTTGATTGTGTGATTAGTGTAATGTCTGATGTAATATTGTATTATTTTATGATATGTCTATAGGACTGTTGGATCATCCAGACGATACTCTGGAACAGGATATTGGTATTACCAGCTAAGGACCCAAGGCGAGTACATTCTCTGATAATTTTTAATTATTTGATAATATCTATAATTCCAGTATCTAGAAATGTTACATCTGATTCTTGACACTGTGCTACACGGACTAGTATATAGATTGGATCTGCAGTCATGAGATGTTACATTAATTATTGTATTGACATTGTACACGACATTAATATTTAGACCTTGTACATGATATATTGGATATTGCTCGTGTATCGTGACGTGTCATGATTAGATCCACTGTACTAGTTAGGGGCGGGGGAAATATTAGTAGATTATGTGATCATACCCAACTTTACATGCATCATATCTCACCCCACATCTCACGTCGGGTGCGGCCTGACCATTACATGCCTCATAGCTGTTATATATGATTAGCCTGACCACTACTTGCATTATAGCTAACCAAATGGTTAGCCTGACCTTACATGAATCATAGCTAATCATATGTAACAAGCCTGATCTTGTCCCAAGTCGATCACATGATAGACTGATATTTCAAACACTTAGAATAGTTACAGTTCTCTATTTTAGATCATATACTACATCACCCGTATATGATATTGTATCTCGTTCTTTTCATTTCATATATGCACTGACTGTATCATATTGCCTATATTGCTTGTTTCTTTATATTGCCTGTCTCCTTATTATGCCATTGTATTTATTCATTGTCTTCTCTCAGTATATAGCATCATCTGTTTATTGTTTTATAGCCCTTATCAATTAAATAGAACTATTATTTGAGATGTACTTTGCTCCTTCCTGACTGGAAATATTTTTCCAGACTATGCCTTAGAGGACTGGTGTCCGATATTTATGGACCACAGGGTGAGTAGTTACAGACTAGGACGGTAGTTCAGTTGTGATTCCGGAAGGTCTAGCCGGAATTACTAGTTATCTAGTTAGTTCTTTTAGCAGATTATTTTGGTACCGAATTTGTCTCCGGGATACTCTTTGAGACTTGGATTATATTGTTGAGTTAGACTATTTCTATTTAGACTTGTGTTGCATCTTACTTGTTTCTTCAAGATATCATCGTGCTGTAGTTATGTGGTTGAGTATGTTGTTCATATTATATTGTGGTATCCGTGTCTCCTCGTGGAGTCGGATGCTCGTGTGAAATTGTTTAGATAGCATCAAGACCTAGACAGCGTTCTGCCGCTGATGCTGCAGAATAGGTTGGACGTACCCACGTACTCATGCCCCAATTCCTGGTGCGGGTTGTGACACGTTTGTAGTGGTGGCCTATGCAGGTCAGACTTCGCAAGTTGTGCGATGTCGTGGTAGTGCGATGTCATAGTTGTACTACTGCGTGTCTGCTATAGAATATAGGACATAGGATACTAGGATGAGAGAGGATACTCAATCACAAAATTCTTGAGAGATTCCTGGGATGACCCCTTGAGAATCTTATTATAATTTCCAATTTCCAATTTAAATCCTTCGCCCTTGTTTTCGTCCGTCCTCACTCGTTGATATTGAGTTTGATTCTTGTTGACCAGTTGTTAAATTTAATTCTTGGTATCGTTGTTGAGTTGATTTCTTATCGAGATGAATTTTTTGGACTAAATTTTACGGTATTATCTGATGACATATATTGTTGAGGACAGTGAGAAAGGTGAAACGTCTACTTTGGTTATGGAACCTAGAGTTTATCGCAGCCATACTAGCTGTCGTGACGAGAACGTAGGAACCTGACTTGGATGTACATACTGTAGTTATGAAACTTAGAGTCTCTCGCAGCCATACCGGTTGGCGTGGCGAGGATTCTAGATGACATGATTATAGAGTTGCATACCTTAGTTACGGAATCGGTCGTTTATCGCATCTATGCTTACTGGCGTGGCGAGGATTCTGAGTGTCATTATTTCGGACAGACGTGTATGATTATCAGGTTATATCTTAAATTGGTTCTTAAAGTCTCATCTCAATACTTATCTATCTCCGTTATTACAGGACTTTGTTCCATCGCTTCCTTTTGTTGCTAGTAGTAGAGATATCTTCATTCCTTAATCCAGTTCCTTTTGAGCTTCTTTTCTTTGAGGATTCCTTGTTAGTATGATAATTAGTGACTTGCAATTATGTCTGTGGCTTGTATTAGTGTTGACTGAGTGTTGCTTGTGAGTTTGTAAGTGTTTTCTAGTTGGACATGTGAGTAGTAGGCATTAATCTAGAGTTAACCCATAGCGTAGTGCCTTGTAGCAATAGTTCTATGATAGGTGTGTTATAGTTAGTATTGGCACTATAGATAGAAGTAGAAAAGAGTATCAGTGATTGTTCCAAGAGTTAGTATCAGAGCCAGCATACCCGTCCTGGCTAGTAATGAATTTATGTAATTGGATAATCTATGTAAACAATTAAGTATCAAGGAATTGTGTTAAAGATTAATGGAGCGTGATGTTCAAATTGATGATTGATACTTGGGTGTGTTAAGAGTAAAAAAATTTATATGCATAAAGGGTTTTAATGAGATGTCATGAGTAGAGAAATATCAGGATTGGTAATGGAAGTTGTGAAGCGTATCACAGATTAGTTTAACAGGCTATAAAAGATTAAAGGGAAATACATATACATCAATCGAGATGAGGAACCATATACTTGCCCATGAGAGTAAAGTGAAATATGGGTGTTATAGAAGGTGCAAGTAATCGTGAGTTCTAATAAGTTTGATGAAATGATCCAATAATGAAGCTAGTATTATCATACCAAGAGTACTAATGATTCTATATCGAGGATTAGTCGAGAATGATGCTAATAACAGTAAGCACTTCGTGTGATGATAATTAGATTGATATACCAGTTAATATAGATTGAAACTCATTGGAGAAAATACGTGTGATGATAACTTTGATTATTTGGAAGTAATAGTGCAAGTAATTCAGGCAGTACAATTTCAGTACACAGTTGAGAGTTGTAGACAATGGGGGTATTTGAGTGCACCTTGAGTATTAGAGACCGTGGGTATTTATATGTATACTTGTGGATTTAAAATTGAAGAGTGGAAATGAATTGAAATTTTTAAGAATTTTAAGGAGTTAAGATTTTATGTTATTAAAATGTTTGAGGATTCAAAATTTGATTCAATAAACATAGTCAAAGCTATAAAGATTTTAGAAGTGATTAAAATTTTATTTCGATATTGAGTATTTGACTTTTGAGGAAGTATATGGATTTTATTTTAAATCATTCGAGAAGTAAAATTTTAATGATTTTATTGGAGGATTAAATTTTTATGGTGGGTAAGAAATATATATTAGTAAATGAGTGGATGAAGTGCATACGTAAGGATCTGTTGACTTGGACATGATTGAGATGGCACTGCAAACAGACTTGGGTGTCCATCTAGAGTTGTATTAGAGAGAACAATACTTAGTATGGTGTGTTGTACTTGGTGTGCACTTGAGTGATAAGAACAACTAGTATGAACAATTATAGTAGGAAAGAGAACTAGCAGTGGGTGTACTTGTAGTAGAACAGAGGTACCTAAAGGGATAGGAGTATCAAACCTTGAATGCATCATTGACCTATGATTGTGTTAGAGGTCCTTGGTATCAGATTTTGGTATTAATAGACAGGTGTGTGCAATGAGGATGTATTCATGGATGTTGTGGACTAATGATTAGTTGATATGGGTATCAGTGTATAAGAATAGGAATTAGTTAGTGAATGTGCCAGAGTTAAGTATATGTTAGAAATAGAAGATACTGCAGGTGACGTGTTAGCAGATTTTGTTCTTTTCTTTCCTTCTGTCCTTTTCTGTTTGATTGATTGACTGATTCCTTAGTACCGTAGCTTGTATTCATGATCTTCTTGTTAGAATGTAGTTAGTAGTACACCCTGACAGAGACTATGACCATGCATGTTTCACCTAGATTGCATATTTTATCTAGAGTGCGTGTTGTATGACTGTAGGTAGGAATCTCTTAGACTTTAAATTTTGGGGGTTTTGACTGTAGTAAAGGATTAATGAAAAGGTTATAATTTGACAAAGAGAGACAATGTGCCTTAAATTTCGAGGATAAAATATTAATTTAAATAAAGAGTGAGAATTAATATGGCAGAATTGACGATTTGTTAAATCATAAATTTTTATATAGATTGTGGTATGATTGAATGTCACTAACATTTGAGGAAATTAAGGAGATTGTCATTATATTCATTGGCCTGCAAGTTATGAACTTATATCGAATGTGGTATTGAAGATTTCATAACTATTACATTATTTGTTTTGTGTGGAAAAAGAAATCGAGGATTGAGATCACTAATGGGTTAGTATTCGATTTTAAAATTTGGGATGAGGATTTAAATTTTATAAATATGCATCGACTGGACTTCAATTAAAGGATTGGATAGTAAAATTTTTATTTAGTGATTTACTCAAAATTTGAGGAGTAAGATGATTAATGGGTTAGTGTTTGAATACAAACTTTTTGGATGAGATTTTTAAATTTAAAAAAAAGTGTGCATTGATTAAGTTTAAATTAGAGGATTGAATATCAATTTTTCGAGTATTTAGATATAAAATTAAAATTTTGGAGGAGATTGTGAAAAGAATTGAATTTGATTTTTAAATTTGAGGATTTTTAGAAATTATATTCATAGAATTTTGAGAAAATTGTGAAGTGACAATGTGGATTACTTCATAATTATGTGGGTTGGTGAATTTAGATTTTGATGGAAAATAATAATGTATAATGTGTAAATACTACTATTGAGGATTTTAAATTTTGAGGACTAAATTCTTTTAAGGAGGGTAGACTTGTCACTACTACGTTTCAAAAACAGGGGTATTTTTGACTTTTTGTATATTATTAGTATTGTGTGTATTTAATTTAAATAATTGTATGAGATGTGTATTTACATATATATTATGTACAGTGTCCTTAATGTTTGAGCTAGTAGACTTAACCTGGAAGCCCACTAGATGAAACACCTGACCGAATTATAGGGTTATGAATTTATTTATATTAATTAGAATTTAATTATTTGAGGTTGTAATTAATTACCGTAATTTTATTTAATTGTTGCGCCTTGCCGTTGCTTCGATATTTGGAGCGCTATCCTATCTTTTGTCTTCCAACAAATTTCACAACCTTGCCCTAGACGTGCCCACCTTCCATTCAGACCTTTTTGTAACTCATAATTATGCTCTCTTGTGCTTCATTTTAGCCACACAATATTCGTCGCGAACGTTTATTTAATTTCTAAATAAATTTCAACTTTGTATCGTTGTGCGTTCCAATCGAAATTTGAGGCAATCTCGACCCATTTTCGTGCAACCCAAATTAGGGTAATATTCTGTTCTGAGTTTTCTTCACTAATGATATTTGTGTTCCAACCTAATTTTGGCCCCATGTACTCCTAATTAATTTTAGAACACCGCTTGTATTTATTTCTAACTAAATTAGGGATACTATTTTGACTAATCCCATTTTAACCCAATTTAATCCAAGTACCCCATTAATTAAGCCCATACAAAATACACAATACCCTCTCACCTTACAAAATACCAATTCTCCCATAATTTTTCTATCATTTTATGTGTCTGTGCAAATACCCAAATTTAAGGGGGCTCATTTGCAAATGTTGTATTAGGTGTCAACACCCCATTGGTTCAAACCAAATGAAGAACCCTAATTTTTGACTAGCCAACCCAACCCCTCCCCTTTGTATGAATGAATTTTTCATGTCAAATCTGAGCCACCCATTCAAAATGGGGCTCATCATCACCATACACCTCCCATCACCTCCCCTATTTAATGTCTCTTCATGCACCCTTTCCCAAGCAAGCCCTAATCCCCAAACCTAGGAAAGCCCCCCACCTCTCTCTCTCCTCCCTCTTCTCCCAACGTAGGAAATTTTTTTCTTTCTCTTCTTCTTCTCTTTTTCTCTTCTTCTTCTTCCTCTTCACCTATTTTTTGGTTTAAAACCATCTCCTTCACCCAGTCACCCATTCCCCAGCGTTCATCCGGCCCCCCTCCGGTCATCCAGTCCGGCCATCCTCCTGCACCCTGCTTCCTCCTCGACCAGCCTCCTTCACCGTACCACCACCCACAGCTCCACCTCCGGCCATCTCTTCCCCGTTCGAGCTCGTTCCTCCACCCATCCCTCCGTTCCCAGCCCCGGCCACTCCTTCTTCCCCGACCCCGCTGCTACATCAGAACTACCACCACCATCCTTATCAGTTCAGCCGGCCACTCCCCTCCGCCTCACCGATACTGAACCACCCTATACACGATATCTCCCGGCGAGCCACCCGCTGTGCACCTGTCACCAAAGTCGAACCCCGACTGCTACTGCTTCCTTCCCCGACCTCCCTGCACCTGCCACGACTGCGAGCTCTGGTGGCCTGTTGTGCAACCGCCACTGCTCCGGCCAATCGCGCTGCTATCCCCGCATCCAGCCACAGGCCCCCGCGTCTCCGGCACTGCTGCTCCGGCCGAGTTATGCAATGCCGCACCCGCTGTTCTCCGGCCTGCTACTCCGGCACCACCACACTCCACCAGTACGACCCTGCTCCACCGTCCACCACCACTGCAACCCCTTGCCTCCTCCTTCTTGACCACCTCCGGCCAGGCCCCTCAGTCGAGCTCCCCGTCTGAAGTTCCCCGATGAGCCACCATCGTCATCAGTTTCCTCAAGCCCGGGCATCTGCCCCGACATTTACCCCGCACTCCTGGCGAGCCGATCCCCCACCGAACCACCCGCTCCTCCTTTCCCGGTGAGCCCACAACCTCTTCCTTCCGGCCACGATCACCACCACCATCGTCACTGTGAGCCTCCCTCTCCCTCTTTCCCTCCTTCATTGTTTGAGGAATTGATTCTATGTAGTATATATATGTATGTATTAGTATGTACGTAATAGTATATATGTATTCAATATATACATATGTATATGTATGTATATTGGTATATTTTCATATAGTATATGTTTAATAAAATATATACTGGTATATATATATGATGTATTTCTTGAACTGGTATATATATACACATGTATACGTATTGTACGTGCATCCCTAGTACCCTTTTAATATATGTATATATGTACATAGTATAATTTGATTAGTATGTATATGTGTACATATATATAATAGTGTAAATTCATTAAGTGTATATACATATATTATGTACGTAATTAATTGGTATATATATTATGAGTATAATATGTATATATATATATATATATCTCTACTAGGTAGCCCGAGTGTAAATACGGATACCCCGTAACTACACATGACCTTGTGACCCTTTGAACTGTTAGCAGACTGCCATATGTACATCGACGTACTGGCAAGACCCGTATCACCGACTGTCTGATTGCACAGCAATTACAGACGCGACGCCCGTGCAACTTGACACATACTAACCCTAGTTGACCAATATCATACCTAGCGTAGTCCCGAGTTCAGTGTATTTTTGATTATGTGATTAGTATAATGTCTGGTGCAATATTGTATTATTTTATGATATGTCTATAGGACTGTTGAATCATCCAGACGATACTCTGAAACAGGACATTGGTATTACCAGCTAAGGACCCAAGGCGAGTACATTCTCTGATAATTTCCAATTATTTGATAATATCTATAATTCCAGTATCTAGAAATATTGTATCTGATTCTTGACACTGTGCTACACGGACTAGTATATAGATTAGATCTGCAGTCATGAGATGTTATATTGATTATCGTATTGACATTGTACACGACATTTATATTTAGACCTTGTATATGATATATTGGATATTGCTCGTGTATCGTGACGTGTCGTGATTGGATCCACTGTACTAGTTGGGGGCGGGAAAAATATTAGTAGATTATGTGATCATACCCAACTTTACATGCATCATAGCTCACCCCACATCTCACGTTGGGTGCGGCCTGACCATTACATGCCTCATAGCTATTATATAAGATTAGCCTGACCACTACTTGCATTATAGCTAACCAAATGGTTAGCCTGACCTTACATGAATCATAGCTAATCATATGTAACATGCCTTGATCTTGTCCCAAGCCGATCACATGATAGACTGATATTTTAAATACTTAGAATAGTTACAGTTCTCTATTTTATATCATATACTACATCACCCGTATATGATATTATACCTCATTCTCTTCATTTCATATATGCACTGACTGTATCATATTGCCTATATTGCCTGTCTCTTTATATTTCCTGTCTCCTTATTATGCAATTGCATTTATTCATTGTCTTCTCTCAGTATATAGCATCATCTGTTTATTGTTTTATAGCCATTATCAATTAAATGGAACTGTTATTTGAGATGTACTTTGCTCCTTCCTGACTGGAAATATTTTTTCAAACTATGCCTTAGAGGACTGGTGTCCGACATTTATGGACCACAGGGTGAGTAGCTGCAGACTTGGACTTGGTAGTTCAGTTGTGATTCTGGAAGGTCTAGCTGGAATTACTAGTTATCTAGTTAGTTCTTTTAGCAGATTATTTTGGTACCGGATTTGTCTCCGGCATACTCTTTGAGACTTGGATTATATTGTTGAGTTAGACTATTTCTATTTAGACTTGTGTTGCATCTTACTTGTTTCTTCGAGATCTCATCGAGCTGTAGTTATGTGATTGAGTATGTTGTTCATATTATATTGTGGTATCCGTGTCTCCTCATGGAGTCGGATGCTCGTGTGAGATTGTTTAGATAGCATCAAGACCTAGACAGCATTCTACAGCCGATGCTGCGATGTAGGCTGGACGTACCCACGTACTCGTGCCCCAATTCCGGGTGCGGGTCGTGACATAATGTATATATAGGGATGACCCCCTTCTCTCTTGGGTTAGGGTTTGTGTCATGATAGTTTGATTTGAGTCAAAAGCCCCTCTCATCCTTCCATGAATATGGTCTAACTAAACCATAGGAATTAATATTCTATTCTTGAGTTTAATTGGTTTTAATGGACCTATTCTAGTCATGACTAACTAATGTCTCAAGTGTGCCTCAAACCCAACTAGTCTAAACTTGCTAGCTAACCTATTGGTCACATAATTTAAATCTAATTAGCTAGCATTCACCAATACATATTATAATAAATATCATTATCACTAATAAAATTCTCAAACAATTATTGAAATGACAAAATACCCCTCTTCCGAAATTATAGGTGGTTACAAGTCTACACATTTTAATCTCAACCACCCAATTTTAATCTGACACATTTAACATAGGGTGGTTACATAATATTAAATCACCCAGCATATATATATATATATATATATATATATATATATATATATATATATATATATATTGTTCACCTATAGCCCCCAACTCAAGTAGGGCTCATAACTCACACTACTCGACCCCAAAGGGCTTACAACTCGGCCTGTAGGCCACAACTTAGCTCGTTGGGGTCCACTTCTTTGCACCATGGCTCGTATATCCCCGTAAACTCTCATAGACTTGTCACTCCCCATTATCGATATACGTATTAGTGCGTATACGGCTTGCTGGCATGCTTGCCAATTGACCTGTAGACCAGACCCATTTTCCCTATGAGCTTGGTTTATGGTTTATTTTGTGTCTGATATTGCTTGGAGAGTCATGACTTGATCCTATGGATAATATCCCACCCCTAACCCTTTATAACCCCTTTTTTTCTCTCTCTTCCCTCATTATACTCTCTTCATTCTCTTCCTTCTTCTTAGAGCTTAGGTAAGTACATATTGCATAAAATAAAAAACTTTGATTTTGTTGTTTATTTTAGTTTGCATTATTTTCCCTTATGTTTCTTTACATCATTAGTGTTTGTCATTTTCGGTTATGATGGATATTTTGGAGTAGATCTAAAGTTTCATAAGTTAGGATTTTTATGAACTTTGTATATATGATCTCCAAAACTTAGTGTTTTCAAAAACTAATTATTCCATGTTATAGAGGATTCAATTTCGTACGATTTTGGCTGTTGTTTTACTTGATTTAGAGTTAAAATGAGGATTTCTATGAACATAATTTTTTTTGGAATTTTTCATAGTCTGTTGTCTTTGGGAAGAAGAACATTCCTTCTTTAAAAGTGTGCCGAGATTTTTTTCTTTGTCTTGCGTAAATTTACTCTAGACTTTTCTGTGCACACTTTCTGCACAAATACCCCTTTTCTGCATAAAAGTGCACCGAGCTCCCTTTTGGTGTGTACTTTTGTAGAGAATATTTTTCCGTCAAAAAGATACACAAAGCTTCGGTTTGCGTACTTTTTTGATTTATGAGCTTCTCGATTTCTGTGTTTCCAGTTAGCGTGCTTTTCTTGGTCTGCGTGCTTTTTGACTAACATATTTCTCGGTCAGTATATTTTCTCGATTTGCGTGCTTGCATACTTTTCTTTGTTTTTGTATTCTTCTCGGCTGGCGTACTTTCCTTCCTGACGTACTTTGTCACTTTTCCTTCCCTTCTTAATACGTACTTTGTTACGAGGAATGAGGTCCTTCCCATGCGTACTTTTTAAGGAGCCACTCCTTTGTGAAAAAGTATGCATTCCTTTGCGTAAAAGTGCACTGAGACCATGTCTTTTGTACTTTTACACTGATGACCTTATTTTCTGTTTTGTGCGCACATATGAACCTATGCATACATTTTTTTCATTTGAGTGATCTTGTTACTTTTGCGGTTTTCTCTTGATTGTTCTAACTTTTGTTTTGACCACAGTAAGTTGTGAATTCCATTGAGCTTAGTGATATGCAATATGAATACTATCGTGAATAGTGATTAGTACCTAAGATACCTAGATGAAGCTATAGGCACATTAGACTATGTGATAAACTTGGACTATGTAAAAAACTTGGCCATAGAGGTACCGATCATACATCTGACCTGATCTACGTGTTACAAAGAGAATAGAGTACCTTATTGGACTGACTGTGAGTACTTGACCTGATCAATGTGTCTTCATGTGACAAGAGAAATTCATGTGACCGACTAATCAACCGGCTATCCTAACTCGACTACTTGTATCTGTATTGATACACCTATTCGCACCATGTGCTACTTGTCTTACTTATGCACCAAGGTGTCACTCAATCTCGCTACGTGCTACGTGCTATATGCTACACATTCTTATTTTCCTTGGCATGAACATAGTAGTTGGTTATTAACCCTAGTGTGGTTAGAATGTTTGTTGATTTGTTGCATTACGTTTGGGTGAATCTAGATTAAGCAATGTAGATTCGTACCTAGCATACACGTACCAAAGTATGACATCTAGGAGAATTATCATGTGACCACGATATGAGATTTTATTCAACGTTCGGGTTAATTAGGCAACTAAAATTTGTAGAGTATTGGGAGGGAACATAATTCTGAGATCGTGCATGACAGCTACCTTAAGATATTTTGGGAGTGCACACCAAAGGATACTGCGTAATATTTGTACTAGTGGGGTACAATATCTGGCTACTATGTGCTATGTGTTATAAATGATTTGTTAGCACGGTGGCCTTACAAGGGACCGGTGCATAATCTACGTGCAATATATTATTATTATAGTCTTGGTTAGCCCCGCTCGAACATAGCACGATCTGAGGATTCCTATATTATGCATTATGCTACTGGAATAATCATGGTTTCAACATAACAAGCCATAGGATGGTTTAGACGATTCTGTAACTAATTTGTTTGTGTATTGTATCATTCTATTAGTAGTCTAGGGATATGGACTGTCGTGGAGCGATGGTCCAACCCATGTCCTTGTTTGGTTGTAGGGTTGGGCTATTGTTCTACGATAGGATATGAACCAAAACTATGACGCAAAGGCCTATACTTTCCTTGTTTGGTGTAGGAGTGTCCTATTGCGTCGATGACGAATATGCATCTATGGTGTTTGGCTCATGTATTATTTATTCTTTATCTTGGGTTTTGTTTCTTTACTCGTATTTTCTTGTGGTACTTGCTATTAGGGGGTTTAACTCTACTAGTTTTGCATGGCCAGGTTTAGAGCCAGGGCTTGAGTATCCATCGTATATTTCCTTGATTGATGGCACACACCAGATGGATGGCTACTGAGGGACAAGAGTGGGTTTCTTCTCCACCACTCGTATTATACATTCTTTATATTTTGGGCATTTAGCAATCGACACCTATTAGCCGAAAAGTCTGGACCTCAGTTCATTTACATGATTGTATATATTTAGACTGTGACTGATTACGATTATGCACTTTTGTCACTTAATTAGCTCATCACTCTTTATAGCTAGTTTCCAGATCATACTGATGGAATATTTGGGATGCCTTATGGCTCCATCATATATGTTCTATGCTTACCGCTTCTTGTTTTGAATGATTGAGACATAAATGTTCAGAGACCCTAAGCGACTGAATTGTAGTATGCACCACCTTATCTTCTTACAGCCTTGACTACACTCCGGGGTGCTTGTGTACTCCGTAGTGTGAAGCTGGCCGAGTCATACCTCCGTTCTCCGTATTCTGGTATTGGGGCGTGACAAGATTGCTCATTTTAATTTTCCACCACTGGAAATTAAAGTGCCTCCCCCAAGGCTTGAACCGAAGACCTCTTTGGGGGTGACTCCCACCTTAGCCACTTGAGCTAGAGGTGCTTGTCAAAAGTGAGTCTAGTAAGATTTGAACCTTATCTTACTACTTTATTTGTTGACCACAAGTCCTACATATTTTAATGATGATGATGATTTTGGTGATATATATATATATATATATATATATATATATATATATATATATATATATATATATATATATATATATATATATTATATATATATATATATATATATATATATGTATAACTCCACAAGATCATGGGGGTACAAGCAAGACTAACTGGCTAAATAAATACAACTTGAGTACAATATCTATATGTATGGGCTTCCATAGTAAATCTCTCTGTAGCTCTAGGAACGGAGTCTTTCGGAGAGTATAATAGTCCGTAGCTCCAGAAACAGAGTCTTCCTTTAAGTAATATATCCCATAGCTCCAAAAATAAAGTCTCCCAGAGACTATAATATTTTCATGTCCCGGTTCTGCAAAATCGAAAGTCGTCACTCGACGTAATATCGTAGAAGTCTAAATTATACTTGCACAAGATAAGATTAACCACTGTCGATAAAATATCTCAAAAAAAAGCAGAAAAGTTAAATAAAAATAACATATACAAAAATGATTTCATTATTGATAATTTATAACATAATTACAATGATTAGAGGCCAAAAGAATAACTCGAATACAAGCACTCGCTCTCAATACAATAAAACATGCCACAAGACTTATAACTCAAAAAACTATAAAAACATCAATATTCAATAAATTATGTCATTTATATACAAACGAAATTATCTTTGGCTGAACATCTTCAAGTTGCCAATCTGATCTCCAAAGCCTCAGCACGTCCAAGCAATCTCTACATCTAGGGATATTTTTGGATATAAAAGAATCATATTTCTTCTCGTGGAAAACTGTGTTGAACTTGTTTACTCGAGATCGGTTTACAAAGGTAAGTAAATATAATGCTTTGAGACAAGTCGAGATTCTGGAGAGATGGAATAATGGAGGTCGGATAAGAGCGATCCATTTGCTCCGTTGACGATCTGACACAATGTTTGGCATGGAAAGTGTTAGGAAAGCAGGTGCTTTGTGTCGAAACTAAAATTTTATTGTTGTATGGTCATACTTGATACTTGCAAAGATCCGGGTATTTATAGAAGAGTGATTGCTGGTGGCCGTTCTTGACTTCCCTATAGCGACGTATTATTAGCGAAAAGAAGATGCTGAGTGGAGCACATCCGTAGGATATAGTATCCTAAAATGGAGGCAGCGTATCCCACATACGAGCAGTAACTAGATAGAATTATGGCCTACTTGTTGAGCATGAAGTAGGGTACATCTTTTGAAAATAATATAGAAGTATCACGTGGCTTTTGCGATTGTAGTTGCTTGTACCATGATGCATTCATAGAGGAAGGAAATGGACTGAAGGTTGTAGGCGTCTATCCACGTATGCGTTATGCTAGAGTTTCTAGCAGAGACATTGAGATCGTGGATAAGTGACTGGTGGACATTCTTCCATGTAGGCAGTCAGAGATCATAGGGCAAAGGCAAGGCTTCGTTGTTCTACCGGAGTTGGGGGATTATGACCCTTTTAACTGGTAGACATCTATCAGAAGCAAGCTTCCTTTATTGGGGAGGGAAGGATTCCTTGACATACGTGATTTGATTTAATCTGACTGACATTCTAAAGGATGTCAGTCACGTCTAGGTTGATACGTCACGATTTTGGAGAATCACTAAGTCGTCACCGGGCGTGATGCCGTACAAGCCTAATTTGTGCTTGTACAAGGCATGTTCGTGTGTGCGACAAAGTTACGCAAAAAAAATTAAATAACACATGATATAGAAAAAGATAGCTCTTTCTATTGATAATTTATATTGGATACATAGCTGAGTAAGGGTTACCGTAGGGGCTTATAACTTGAACAACAAAATAAGATTACATTGTGTCCCTTTACTCCAAACAAAATGTATAAACACCTTGGATGAAAGCCTTTGAACTGCAACATGAAGCTTCAAAAAGGGCTATGCACATTCTTCGGTTGTCGGACGAGATGGGCTTCAACTCCTCACTGCACCTCCTTGATTTGCAGAACCTGGGGAGACGTGGGTCAACACATATAAAATTCACTGGTGAGGACAAATTAACCCAACTCACCAAAATTAACATGATAAACATGTGAAGCAAATATTATTATGGTGCTCTTGCTATCTTTCCTTAGTCTAATTTTTATTGAATAGAATCAAAAGAAAGCAAATATAACATATAATGCGTATCACCTAACGATGATTCTTACCCACGACCAATTTTCTTTTCTACAACAGAACTTACCATATTTTTCCCTGTGAAGAAGATATTATTAGCTAAATGTTTCATATAGGTTTCGTCCCATAAGCTATCTCGGACTTCTAGTGAGACGGCGATCCTTCCAGTCTGGGTAGCTAGCCCCACTGGAGGCCCCATACCCATCCTGTGCTAGTATGTCAGCACAACCCCCCTAGGCCGAACTAGTTCTGGTGTCCCGACAACCGTTCGAGAAACCAAACCTTGTACACAAGTTGTCCATGACCATGCATGCTTAAGAACTAAGTTAATAAATAAGCATGCAAGACAACATAATTGAATGTAACTATGCCACATATTCCTATTGTATAGTCTACTTGCCTCAAGCTATCGCTCTTGTTCCATACTACTTGTTGCAACATAAGTAAATGAATCCATTCTATCTTTGACAGTAAATATGATTTACCTTTTATGTATGATAAACATGCAATAGTTCATATTTCTAAATGATAAGCAACAAATCTCATGACTACCTTCTTATTATCTGGATTCTTTTTATTAAGGTATTGTTGATCGAAGAACGCAACAAAAGAGCCATTTTGTTAAGGTGTAAAGATAAGGAAAGAAGGGTCAACGCCAATCACTATTGGAGAATTGCTGAGAGAAAGAGATCTTTAATGCCATGCTCAAGCTTCACTTATGCGAGACCTATATTTGCACCAATAGATGATCAATATCTTCTCTTCTCTCTTCTCTTCTCTTTCCCCTAAAATTTGATATGAATGCGTAAGTCATAGAGCAAAAGCAATAAAACCATCGAAAACATATACAAAAATTCATGAAACCAACAACGAAACCATCAACAAAAATGACAACAAAAATAAACAGTAAAAATGTTCGAAGGGGAGACTCTTATATAGAGTTCTTTCTCGAGACATGATCCATTGAATATGGGACCTGATTTTGATTAGCCAATCTAAATAAAGGAAGGGTCTTAATTCAATCTGTTATTATCAACCGATATCGACCGAATTTTTGACATAGTATCCTCGAATAAGTAGCGGGTCACTACACCATAACCATCTAAGAAAATTTTTTTATCCTCCAAACATAGGAACGAAACCTACAACTAAGAAAATAATAAATAAAAATTATTGTTTATCTCGGCTTCAAGCTCCCAAGTCAACTCCCCAATAGAATGATTTTTCAAAAGCACGCGAATGAGAGGGACCACACGAATCCGGAGCAGCTTTTCCTTCATGTCCAAGATTTGAACAAGTTTTTTCACATATGACAAGTCTTCCTGCAAATCTAGCTAACCAAAATCTACCACGTGACTTGGATTAGAAAATACTTTCAAATCTAGGAGATATGTAAATATCATGCACATCAAACAATACCGGTGGTAACGTGATCTGATAGACAACTGGGGTGACTCGATTGAGAATTTTAAAAGGACCAACAAATCTCGATCTCAACTTTATTTTTGCTCCAAATCTCGTGACTCCTCATATAGGTGTTACTTTAAAAAAAACATGATCGCCTTATATAAACTCGAGAGATCGTCGATGGATAACTACATAGGTTTTCTGCCAACTTTGTGCAACTTTCAGTCTTTTCCGGATCAGATGAATTTTTTTGCACCGTCTATTCCATCTGGGCCAAGAATACGCTATTCCCCAACTTTGTCCCATCATATAGGTGATGTCACGCCCCAGTTTTGTAGACCGAACATCCTCGCTTGGGCTTCCCATACCTCGATCATGCAGAGCCATCGTCCTTGCTTGGCATGATGTTGTACAAGCCTAGGGTTGCGCTTGTACAAGGCATGCTTGTGCTTATTTTGTAACACATATATTTGAAGATTGAGTATACATCATTCATAGAAAAATTGAACACACATTTTAAATGGAAATAGCTCTTTATTGATAATTCTCTGAAATAAAAATATAAGGCCCTCGAACGGCCAAGATAAAAATGGCTGACTTGGCTTACAACTTGCAGAAATATTGAACTGAGATACAATATTTCTCCATACATCATATCCCTTATTAAAATATTAAAACTCATGGACCACCTTCAGCTAGAGTCTTTTTGTCCACTTGGAAGCTTCAAGTGCAAGGCTTTTAAAGAGTCGAACCAAAACCTTCAATGTTTCCTCGCAGAAGCCAAATCCCCAGCACCTGAGGATGCCCACAAACGTGGGTCAGTACGTAACATGTACTGGTGAGCGACCGCAACCAATCTTACCAAAAAAGTCAACACTAAGTAGATATGTGTAAGCAACAGTTATTATTATGATCTTTCTATGTTGCCTTAAGTTCAATTAACAATTCATATCTCAAGAACATAAGGAACACATATATTTATCACCATATTTGGTGATTCTTACCCACGGTCATTCAACCATCCCTGTTTATGAATAATAACTTACTTTGCTTGTATAAGATATTATTAGCATGCACCATGTCTATATGAAGGTCACTGGCCAAGCCATCATGATATTCTTGGAATTTTAGTGCCTTGTTCAGTGCAGGGAGCTAGCCGCACTGAAGGTCCTGAACTTCCGATGCAAGTACTTTAGCACCCATGTTCCCCTTAGGACGTAGTGTTTCCATGGCCTCTGTGCACCGCTTTATGGTACCTACCCCTTGTGCACAAGTTTGTCTATAACCATGCATGAATGCAACTAGCTTGTAGAAGAAAATATACAAATACAGAAACTTGATATAGTATTCCAGAGTCTTATTGATTATCTTAGCCACAACCCACCATACTTACCGCCCAGTCCAGGGTCTTTGCCATATAATAAATTATACTACAACAGTCCAGTTCATAGTAATGTAATTATTATCTTGCTTATCTTTCTGGGTTCTTTGCTAGGTATCATTGATCATTTTGTTAAGCATGATGACTAAAGGATTCATAGAAGGATCGAAGTCACTCACTAGTTGGTGAATTGCTGAGAAAGAAAGATCTCCTTTGCGACTTCAAGCTTGGTTCACAGGTTCACCTGTATTGGCACCAACAAAGGTTCATGATCCTTCTTCTCTTTCTCTCAGTAATTTGATATATAAATGCGAGACAGTAAATGCATGCAATTAAAGTCGTTTATCAAAAACAATCATGAAAACACAAATCATAAAACCCACAGTGAAAACCAACATCGAAAACCAATAGCGCACGGGTCTTGAGGCATAGACCCTTATATGAAGTTCACTCCCCAAGACACCATGCACTGCATCTTGAGAGCAGCTTCTAAGGATTCGATCCCATAACGAGGAATGATTCTTCGTTTGTTTGTCCCGACTAATCGATACCTACAAAGTTTCCCCATTCTCTGATTCTGACTCGGCCATTCAGCCGCTAGCCCAGTCCATGCTCCGCAATAGGATAAGGGCACTACATATTAATACACTAATAAAAAGTTATCCCCGAAACATAAAATAAAACCCACCTTCATAATCGAATAACGAAGGAAACCTTTCTCTCATATCCGCTTTGGGTTTCCATGTCGACTCTTTGACAGAGTGGTTGCGCCAAAACACGCGAACCAAGGTAACAACTCGATTCCTTAACACCTTCTCTTTCCTATCCAAGATTTGGATAGGTTCCTCTACGTAAGTCAAGTCGGCCTACAGTCCCAACTGACCAAAGTCTACCACGTGACTTGGATCATGCATGTACTTTGTAGTTGAGAAATATGGAATATATCGTGTACGTTAGCCAACGATAGTGGTAGCGCGATCTGGTAGGCGACTGGACCCACTCGCTTAAGAATCTCAAACAGACCGACGAACCGAGGGCTCAACTTTTCTTTCGTGCTGAACCGCATAATTCCACGCATCGGAGATACCTTTAAGAACACATGGTCCTCGACCATGAACTCTAACGGTCGTCGATGAATATCTGCGTAACTCTTTTGCCAACTTTGTGACACTTTTAACTTCTCTAAAATTATACAAATTTTCTCGACTGCCTATTCTGTCAATTTTGGCCCAAGTGCTTGCTGTACCCCAACTTTATCCCAGCAGATTGGTGATCGACACTTTCGCCCGTACAATACTTCATACGGTGTCATCTCAATGCTCGATTGGTAACTATTATTGTAGGCAAATTCTGCTAGCGGCAAGTGACTATCCCAACTTATTTTCAGATCTACGGAGCATAGGCGTAACATGTCCTCCAAGATTTAGTTAACCCGTTCGGTCTGACCGCCAATCTGAGGATGATATATAGAGATAAAATACAACCTTGTGCCAGTGCTTCCTGCAGAATGCTCCAAAACCGTGATATAAATCTTCCATCCCTGTTTGCCATTCAATATAAAATGAGAACTGGGAGAACTAGATTTGATTAACAAACTTAGAGAGTACAAAGAAGAGTCCTAGGAGGCAATCTAAGTATAAATTTATTTTCTAAGGAGTGACGATGGAGGGTTAAGAGTGTAGTAACTCTCTTTACTCTATGGACGATACGATATGGAAGCTCTTCTCTATCCCCTGAGTGTTGATTCACAGATAGCTATCCAGCTAGCCCTTAGTCCGGGTCTGGTACCCTACTATTTATAGTCATATTTGTGGCCGCACAAATTTTGGGCCGCATGGATGGCGGGGTTTGCCACGTGTCTCCTCTCAATGGAAGGGTTCTACAACTATGCATGGGAATACGGGCTCCACTGCCACATGAACATTCGTTAGGATTTTGTTGTTTGCTGAGTATCTGGGCGGTTCTCAACTGTGTAGGCGCAACTTGGTCAAATGGACACGTGATTGCTATTTGGCTGGAGAGGGACCACTCAGTTGTAACAATAAGACTTGGTCGACGTGGAATATGGGACACATATGGCCAAAGACATACGGGATGCATGGAGTCTGGAATATACAGGGCTAGAGATGCATGGACCGCATAGAGTCTACAATGCATGGGCCAGAGTTGTATGGGATGCATGGAGTCTGGGACGCATGGGCTAAAGAAGCATGGACCGCATAGAGTCTGGGATGGATGGGCCAGAGCCACGTTGGTTCTTTTTGTGATGTTGTCCACGTGACTCTGCACCATCCTTGGGACTTCTGTCTCTTAGTGTGTTCTCGTCCTTCGAGACGATCATAATTTTTTTTTTGTCAAGATTATGTGTCAGGTGCCATCTTTGTTGTTAGGACGTCATATCAGGTCGACCTGTAGCCAGTTGTCAGGACGCTTGTTTGGACCGCATGGGTATCCCTTTTCTGGGCCGCATGGTGTCCATGCGGTCTATCATCTGTTGAGTTTTATTTGGGGTGCATGGACGTTGGGCGCATGGATGCGTCTTTTCCATGCTTCTACAAGATCCCCTTCAAAGTTTTTAAACTGATAAGTTTGATATACTTTGAATTAGAAGCATGGATGGGATACGTCCGGGCCGCATGCATATTGAGCCGCATGGGCGAACACTGCCAGGATGTCCTTTATTCATTAACTGCCATATTTTGCTTTCACCTATGGGTGGATTTTGTTCGGATTCTGTACCACCTTCTGACACGGGGCTCTAGGAGGCAGTTCCCATAGAGATAAAAGTGGCACGTCAAAATGGAGATATCAGGTTCATCTCCATAAATGTCCCATTCGTTATCTCTCTCTCTTCACGCATAGTTGTAGAGCGTCTGCTCTTGCTCTTCCCTTGCTATCCATTAGTGTGGATTTTTTATATACTAAGGTTTGCACTGTGGAGTAGTGAGCCAGAAATCCTTGAGCTATACTGTTGGGTCTTACTTGTGTCAGTAGCGAAGACAACATGGAGGGGCGCTTCAAATAAAAAAGTTTTGTATGAGTGAGACTTCACAAAAAACTCTTTAAAATATGCTTTCATCATATGTACTCATGACCTTGAATACTAATGAAAACCCTTAGATGTAATAGATTTTCATCATATGTACTCATGATCTTGAATATTAATTAATGAAGTCTCTCATTTTAAAAATTTTTTGTATGCTGTAGGTTTTTGGGTATTGTACTAAAGGTAATATGGATGTGGCACCATGCCGTAGATTTTTAAAGATATCCCACTAGAGGATTTTGGTGGACCTATTACCCTTTTACGCACTTTGGGGTACGAGTAATGATTCGAAACAAACCCTATCAGAGGTAATATGGACGTGATAGGTTTTGCGGATTTTAAGGATATCCTGCTGGAGGATTTTGGTGGACCTATTACCCTTTTATGCACTTGGGGTACGAGTAATAGATTCAAAACAAACCCTATTAGAGATAATATGGACGTGATAGATTTTGTGGATCCATTACTTTTTGCGCACGTTAGTACAAGTAATAGGTTTGAGACAAGCCATGCCAGAGGTAATATGAACATGACAATTTTTATGGACTTAACACTGCGGGCATACTCCAGATTGGGTACGGGTGAAAAGTTGGAAGACAATCGATATCAGAGGTAATATGACGTGATAATTGATGGTCAAGACTGGAAAGTTTGCTTAGAGGTAATATGGACATGGCAGACTCCACCGGAGTAGTGTATTAGAGCGATAGTCCAGAGGTCATGTGGACATAAACCAACGCCCAGGGAGATACGATATAGTTTGGTAATAGAGGAGTACCAATCCAATTTAGATGTAGTACTTTTGAGAAACTTGTCATTGATAGGCATCAGGAGCAAGTCGCTATTGGATTTTGCTAGCCTGTATGTGCCATTGGAAAATACGGTTTCCACAACGAACGAGCCTTCCCATTTAGGTTGGAATTTGCTAGTCGTATTGTGAGTCATAACCATCGGCCTTCTTACTGTTAGGACAAGGTCACCCACTTAAAACATTCTCTGTTTTACCCGCTTATTGAAAACTCCAGAGAGACGCTCTTGATACAACTCTATGCGTTCTTGAGCTAAGATTCGTTTCTTGTCGAGTTTTTCCAACTCCTGTAACCGTCGGCAATAGTTGTCATCCTTGGTTAGTTGGTTGGAGAGAGCTACTCATAGTGAAGGAATTTAGATCTCCAGCAGGATTACCACCTCACTTTCGTACACCAAAGAGAATGGTGTATTCCCAGAAGCTGTTCGGACTATTGTATGATAGGTCCAGAGACATTCACCCAGCTTCTCGTTCCAGTCGTATTTGTTGGAAGATAAAAATTTCTTGAGGAGCTTGTTGATGGTTTTATTGAACTCTTCTACCAGACTATTTGCTGCAGGGTTGTATGCCGTGGAGACTATGTTTTGGATTCAGTTCTTGCCACAAAATTGATAGAAGGCGTACTTGCGAACTGTGGACCATTGTCGTGGTCGATCCTATGTGGCAAGCCGAAGCGATATATGATGTAATGCTTGACAAAGTTAATCATGTTTACTGTTTTGACTTCAGCAAGCGGAATAACTTTTGCCCATTTGTAGAAGTAGTCGGTGATCGCTAGGTTGAACCAATATCCTTTTGATAAAGGCGGACTGATTGGCCCGATGATGTCCATTCCTCATGTCTTAAATGACCAAGATGCTACCATTGGGTGTAGGAACTCATATGGCTGGTGGATGAAGTTCTCGTGGATTTGACATGCTTGGCACTTCCTTGCGTAATCGACCACATCTGCTACCATCGTCGGCCAATAGTAGCCCATTCTCCGAAGACGGTCCTATAACTTTGGACCGGGTTGATGCACCCTCCAGACACCGTCGTAAGCTTCACAGAGGGCTTATTTTGCCTCTGTGTTCGACAGGCATCAGAGCAGAAGGCCGTTGTAAGATCGATGATATAATATTTTGGTCTCTGTGTCGTAATAAAAATAGAGAGAATATTTTCTGATTGAAGTAGCTTCCTTTGGATTTTCAGGTAGAATTCCATAGACTATATAGTCGATGAATGGAAGCCTCCAATCTTAAGTATCGGTGTCGACCTCCGCTGTATAACTGAGGCATAAGGATAGGTTGCTTTTGGAATAGACCAGCTCTTGACCGATCACTATGTTTTGTCTGGGACTTCCAAGGAAGCAGCGAGGCTGGCTAAAGCGTCCACCTCAATGTTTTGCAACCGAGGGACTTGCTTAATAAAGAATATCTTAAAAGTTGCGATAATGCTGTGTATAGCTTGATGGTAGGGGATCAAGTCTTTGTTTTGGACTTCTTATACTCTCCAGACTTGATTGACGATAAGCTGAGAATCGCCATAGGATTCCAAGTACTCTACTCCGACTTGCTTGACGAGTTGGAGCTCGATGATTAGGGCGTTGTATTCTGCTACATTATTGGAGTATGGCTCCGTGAGAGAGTATGCGCGATTGATGATGAGGCTGTATGGGGAGATCAACACTATCCCGACCCCAGCGGTGATTTTACCTTTGGGCCCCGCTCTTGAAGCACCGTCAAAGAACATTCGCCAAACAACTTCGTGTGAAGTAACATTGGCATCCACCATTTCGTCTGAAATCTCTTCATAAAGCTTTGAGATTTCTGACCCCGGATGGGATGTCAGAAAGTCTTTCAATGCTTGACCCTTGACGGCCTTCTGTAGAACGAATACTATATCATATGGAGATAATAGTATTGCCTAGGTAGACAAGCAGGAACTGAGTGCCCCAGCTTTGGTCATGAGGACCCCGAGGGGGTTGACTCACGAGATTATATGAATAGTCTATCCAGTCGCGTAGTGTCGAGTTTTCTAGATGGCGAATACTAGCACAAGGCATTCTTTCTCGACGATGGTACATCTATGCTCTGGGCTGACTATCATCCAGCTGAGGAAGTATATGGCCTTCTTGTGACCTGAATCACTATTATGGGCTAACATGGCACTGAGAGATCGCTTGTACATAGAGAAAGAATGGCTTTTCCATGACCGGATCTACCAGCACAAGTGGGTTCGATAAGTATTCTTTGATATTGTCGAACGCTCATTGGTACTCTTTATTCCAAACAAAGGAGACACATTTCTTCATAAGCTGTGTGAACAGTCGACAACGTCCAGAGAGGTTTGATATGAACCTCCTGATATATATCAACTTCCCTTGGAGGCCGCAGAGTTCCCGGAGGTTTCTTAGCGGATTCATCTCTAAGACGGCCTTGGTCTTGTCGGGATCTATGTGAATATCCCGGAAAATGATAAAAAAACCCAGGAATTTATCGCTGGAGACTCCTAGAAAGGACTTGGTAGGGTTTATCTTGAGGCGGTGTGCGCGCATTAAGTCGAACACAGTCCTAAAATCTTAGAGGTGATCATCTTTGGAGCGACTCTTGATGGCGATGTCGTCTATGTAGCATACACCATCTTGTACAGATGCTCACAGAAAATAGTGTTCATGGCTCGCTGATATGTAGCACCTATATTCTTTAGGCCGAAAGGCATGACCGTATAATAGTATATGCCTATTGGGGGTCCAAAATGATATATGTTTCTCATCGTCGAGAAATATCTTGATTTGGTTGTAGCATGAGAAGCCATCCATGAAGGACATGCGCTCGAAGTCACAAGTGTTGTTTATCATTATGTCGGTGATTGGAAGTGGAATTCATTTTTGGGATATGCCGAGTTTATATCATAGAAGTCGATACAGACTCAGATCTTCTCATTCTTCTTAACGACAGGCACGATGTTGGCTACCCAATCGGGGTGTTGTTCCTCGTGGATGAAGCCACTAGTTATCAGCTTATTGACTTCAGCTTCGATAGAATCTATCACGTCTGGCCGAAACCGTCGCTGCTGTTGCTTGAGTGGTTTGGCGTCTGGCCGAATATTGAGTTTGTAGACCGTGATTTGGGGGGTCAGTCCTGACATATCTTCTTAACTCCTGGCAAGGACATCGATGTATTCCCTGACGAGTTATAATAGGGATTCTCGGTCTTCGTCGGGCAGACTTTTGATGACGAAGATAGAATTTGGGGAGGTCTCGTCACCTAGATTGACTTGAATGACTTAATCCTCGATAGAAGATTCTCGCTGCTCAAATCTTATCTCCTATTATGAACCGAGGTATTTGGCCCAAGGTTTCATCTCAAAGATCTCGGCTGGATCCTCGTTGTCTTCCTCAAAGGCGGTAGACACCATAATAGAGGACAGTTTTTGTCTGAGCATATTTTTGATGCTAACGGTGGAGTCAGAGGCTGATGATTCTGAAGAGTGCGAGTGCTCATCGTCTTCTTTATCTGAGCACTCAGGGGTTATAGGAGGCGTTACATATCCTAAGCCATGCTTAGTCTTATGATAGTAATCCTCGGGCTTGCCCGGGGGGGGGGTAAGTCGTAAAGGCGACCTTTGGTCTTTGCCATAGTTTAATCCTTCAGTGACCTCCAGGTTGTATTCCATCTTTTGGATAAGATGTAGGGCTTGCGAGTTATATCGGTAGAGTAGAATTCTACCTACCTCAGAATCTGGTTCTACTTCCATTGGGATGAAGGACCGGAGGTATTCCACTCTACCGAAGATGATGATCTTGTCTCCCTTCTTCCTGGGTGGGACTAAGAAATAAGAATCCTGACTAGAGCAAAGCCGGTACACGATGCAGGTAGTGGTCACTTGTGTGTGCAGGTAAAGGCCCAGACCATGCTCCAGGGAGTAGACTGTACTTATGTGCATACGCTAGTTCAAAGATAGTCCTTTATTGAGGAAATAAGGTATCTCTTCTGGCGGAATTACATCGTCAGGGAAAGGGATGTTGACACTGGCGAATATATATTCCTCCAGCTTATCCTTCTCCTTGGCTACCCCCAGCGTAAGCGAAGGCTTTGGTGGTTTTCTACATAATTTTACCACCAAAGATCCAGAAGTCGCAGCTGCGGCCGGGTCTTCCTTTGGTGGTCGACTCGGCCTGTGAATACGAACGACCATTGGTTCTGTGGGTGTGGATAGGGCAAAATATCTTTTTGGTGGTTGATTCGTCCTATGAAGGCATACGACCATTGGTTCTTGTGATGCTGAAGGTACCAGAGATTCAGGCGCCTTCTCGTATATTTTGACATTGATGGGTGCGGCCGCATTGGGAGTGCGAGCCTTGAGGCGGATTCTCATAGGCTCCTTGGGTGCTGTTATGGCCTCGGCTTTATTGTCGACTTTGTTGCCACCTTCATCTTGAAGGACTTTCTTGTAGAGGATCGAGTCAGAGTAGTAGATCTCGATACCCTTAAACGGATCAAAGTCAGTGAACTCTGTTTTGATGAAACCGTGTTCATTTACATATTTTAGGCACTGGTGGAGGGTGGATGGCACGATCCTGTGTTTATGTATCCACGGACGCCCCAATAAGATATTGTAGGACGTATCTACGTCTATGACATAGCAGGTGACTTCTGTTTTTAAGTCGTCAATATGACATTTTAGGCAAATTTTGCCCAGAGGGTAACTCCTGCCCTTGTTGAAGCCACTAATGGCGGTATTGGTGGCCACCAGACGATGCATCGGGATCCCCAGGGTCTGAAGCAAACTTCTCAAGATAAAGCTGATCGACGATCCTGGGTCAATATGCATTTGTTCCACCTTGATATTGCCAATATATCATCTATAGTACAGGGGCCGATCGTGTATATTGTTCTTGAGCAACATGTCCTATTACGAGAAGGTGATATTGGGTATCGCATCCATGGCATTGTTGCAATATGGACAAGTAGCATGATCTTCGGTTGGTAGCTTGACTTACGCTAGGTAGACATCGACATTCTATAGTGCCTCACTCAGGGCAGCCCGAGTGTCTTTAGAGAGCCGCAAAAGATTAAATAGTGACAATTTTGTCGGAGTATGGGCTAATTTTGCTATGATGTTAAAATTATAGCCTCTTCAGCCCCTATAGTGCATCCTTACGCAATGGCTTATCGAAGCACGTCTTTTTCTGTTTGGACTTGTCCAACAGTGGAGGTTGAGATGGCCCAGGACCAGTGGTGGTAGGAGTGACAACCGGGGGAGTATCATCGTGAATCGGTTGGTATATTTCGGCTGACCTTGTTGCACCTACTGTCAGCTCTTCAGCCGAGGAGGAAACTGTGTAACAGGTCTTAGATTTTCTGCCTTTGGATTTGGCGGTAGAGGATGCCACCGGCTACGTCCAGTCTGGCACGAGGTCGGGATGGACCCATATATCCTCCCCACGTGGTGTGGCAAGAGGTATTAGACCGACCGTCTGGTTTTAAGCTGGTGGAAGGTTGACCACTTCCATAGTCGCCTTAGGGACCAAGACTACTCCGTCTTGGGTTTTCGTCGGTGGAAAGTTACCAAATAGGAGGGGCACCATGTTGGCGACAACTGTCACATCATTTTAGTCCAGGAAAAGAGCCTTGGTGTCTATCATACATTGGATATACCACTTCAGGATATAGCACTCTTGCGTCGGGTAAGGGATGTAGCGGTGGAAGTGATAATACTTGGGGTTGGCAATCTCTGCCACCTCAGGCTGACGTCTGACGTCGGAGAGCCATATTTTGCCTCCATGTATCAGCATGTCGAAGATGGATTTGACATTGGCATATTCGAAATAGTAAGTCTCCTTCAGTTTTGGAGGCTACGTCGGCTTTTGCTTGGGCTTCTTGGTCAAGGTAGTGACCATAGCCTATTTTCCTTTTCCGTCGCGGCTGCTATTGCCGCTATTGTTGTTGTTGTTGTTGCTGGGACACATGCCCTTTTTCTCAGCAGTAGGGATATGGATCCCCAAGCGCCGAGCATCCTTGAGCTTTTTCTCTGTATTGACAGCACTGACAATGAACATTGTCCAATCTTTGAACTGGCTCTCGCCCATCCAGAGGCTGACTGCTGGGAGCATGTTCTTTCGATACATCTCCATTAATGTAGCCTCAAAATTGCCAGGAGGTAACCTTAGCACGGCTTGTCAGAACTGTTTGATGCAATTTTTGCGTTAGTTCCTTCTCACCCTAGGCGACGTCCATCAGAGAAGACATTGTCATAACATTTTCTGCCTTATAGAATATGTTAAGGAATAGACGCTTGAGGTCATCGAATAATGAGATGCAGTTATCTTTGAGAATGTAAAACCAATCGAAAGCTACCTCCGCCAATGACCCGATGAAGAGCCTGGTAAGGATAGCATCACTGCGGGGTAAGTGTCCCGTGCTGATCTCGAAGTAGCTCATAAAGTACGAGGGGAGGACTTTCTGTCATACATGTTAATGTTAAAGGGCTTGTACTTGGGCGGATATGGTACATCCCTCCACTCTACGGGATATGGTTGCCATACCCCAAGATCACGGAGTGAGTCCCGGTTGCTCATGGAGTCCAGGTGAACCCAAAGTTCTTGGACCTCCCTCCTTGCTTCTTTAGCTTCATCTCCTGCTGAAGGCGTCGATGATCCAGGTAGGAGAGGATCATCGCCTGTGGGTGGAGCGGTCATATTTGCATTTCCATTGGTCCCGGGGTCCAAGTTTGCTTGCCCGAAGGCTCTTGCCGCTGGGAGGCCATGTTTGCCTAGATCTCCAGCATTGTCGGGGTTAAAGCTTGCATTGATGCACTCATTTTATGCATCATAGATTCGAATATCTCGAGGCACTGCCGGTCACTGGGGCCTTCGTGGTCGTCTTCGGCCATGTATACCGTCCTCACACGGGGAGAAATAAAGAGGGTAGTGGATGCCGTGCTCCCTGTTTCATACCCTTATAGTAAGTAGTCTTCAAGGAGGGCGGGAGCCATTGTGTCTTTCTCAGAGTCGGAGGGGATACTACCCCCAGCATAGAAGATTGTGTCATTTTGGTGGGAGTAGCTACCCTCCAGGATCTCGAAGTCCATTCCTTGAGAATCGTTCTCCTTGGAATATCGGGTTATTGCGTACGTCCAGGGAGACACTACCCCCAGCTTGGGCCACCCCCAGAGGTTCTGCGGAAGAACTACCCCTAGGGGCTGACAACTTTTCCTTAAGCGGGTGCCTTGGAAGATGCCTTTCGCAGGTGCCATTGTCAGCCCTCCGGATAATCACCTTCATGATGCAGTGGTAGAGAGCGCCAAACTGGAGGTGTTTGACTGCTTTCTTTCCTTGGCAACGGGAAGCTTTCCAGTTGAGTAGCATGAGGCAAAGGCCAACTCTCCCTCCTCTGATACCTGCACTTGATCTATGTGGTTCTGCCAGGTAGGTGCTTTCCGGTGCAGTCGTTGGAAGGCTAACTGCCTGTCTGTGAGTACTACTGCTTTATTGCAGTAGTAGTTTATAATAATGTTAGCGCAGCTGTGCCTCAGAGTGGGCACGTCGCACATCACAGTTATTTTCCTTGCTTTGCATTTGTGAGTAATCACGTTAAGAAGATCATGCGAAGGGTATTTTACCTTTGCATCCTCTTTGTGAGTCAGGATATCCTGGGCATACGAATGCGCAGGTGCTGTTCTTACTCCCTGGCCTCGGGTTAATATACGAACTTGCCCCGAGGAACTGGTGGAAGACTTTTGAGACTGACCTGGTCCGTTGGTCCTTGTGGGCTAGACTTATGGGTCAGTCTTGTACAACTTTTCGTCAGAGGCTCGCGTAATAACTAGCAATGCCTGTTGGCTGTCGCTAATATGAGCAGTTGCTTGAGCTTGACGTGCTCGCACTGCCTTGGATTTCTCTATCTTAGGTACCGTAGGTGCATAGTATGAAGAGTCCAGTTTTGGTTTTTTACCAATCTCAGTGGGTCGTATAGGATCTGCGCCACATGAGATACAATCCAAAATAGAGGTTATGTTGCTATTGGGGCCAGATGTGGCTTGCCGTCTGCGGTTGTGAGTTGATGCCGCATGGGCAGTCTTATGCGACCTCATTCTTGGTCGCATAGAAGCCGCCTTAGCACCAAGATGTCTGGCATCATAGTATTTTCCTCTACCAGAGCCTGGGTGCTGAACAGTCTCTTCGTCAGCCTGGGATGCTGCATAGATGTAGATGTTAAGGGTTCTCGTTTGACGACTGTCATGGGCAACAGAGTGAGAGGCTTGAAGCGTCTGTTCCGCAGCTGGGTGGGGCGCAGTGACCTTGGCCACCCATGTTCTGTGGGTCTTCGAGTGGGGAGCACCCTTTTGGCTGGAAGAGGCAGCCGTATAGACAGTGGTCGCATAATGCACGGTCCTTGCGACATGGAAAGAGACGGGGAGCTCATGCTACATAGTTAGGTGAGGCTCAAAGGCCTTTGCCACCCACATCATGCGGGTCTTCTTGGGCTTTGCTTGCCTTAGAGAAGGACCCGAGCTGTCCCCAGAGAGCATGTCCTCGAACACTTGCTGGTCGAAGCAGACCACCAGCATCTTTTGTGTCGAGCCAAGCTTAGCCACATCAGATTGCATCACCAACTTCCCAAAAGAGGAGAAGAAAGTCCCCAGCAGAGTCGTCACTATGTTTGCCATTTAATATCAAAACGAGAACTGGGAGAACTAGATTTGATTAACAAACCAAGAGAGTACAAAGAAGAGTCCTAGGAGGCAATCTAAGCACAAATTTATTTTTTGGGGGATGACGATGGAGGGTTAGAAGTGTAGCAACTCTCTTTACTCCATGGACGATCCGATGCGGAAGCTCTTCTCTCTCCCATGAGTGTTGATTCGCAGATAGCCAGCCAGCCCTTTGCCCGAGTCTGGTACCCTACTATTTATATCATATTTATGGCTGTATGGATTTTGGGCCGCATGGATGGCAGGGTTTGCCACGTGTCCCCTCTTAACGGAAGGAAGCTACAACTATGTACGGGAATACGGACTCCGCTGCCACATGAACATTCGTTGGGATTTTGTTATTTGTGGAGTCTCTGGGCGGTTCTCAACTGTGTAGGCGCAATTTGGTCAAATAGATATGTGGTCGCTATTTGGCTGGAGAGGACCACTCAGTTGTAACAGCAAGACTTGGTCGACGTGGAATCTGGGACACATATGGCCAAAGATGCACTGGACGCACAGAGTCTGGAACGCACAAAGTCAGAGATGCATGGACCGTATGGAGTCTGGAACGCATTGTCCAGAGTCGCATGGGACGCATGGATTCTGGGATGCGTGGGCCAGAGACGTATGGACCGCATGGAGTCTGTGATGCATGGGCCAGAGACGCATAGATTTTTTTATCGTATTGTCTACGTAGCTCTGCACCATCCTTGTGACTTCTGCCTCTTAGTGTGTTCTCATCCTTCAAGGCGATCAGGAAAATTCTTTTTGTCAAGATTCTGTGTTAGGCACCATCTTTGTTGTCAAGATGTCTTGTTAGGTCGACATGCGGCCAAATTTTAGGACACTTGTTTGGACCGTATATGTGTCCTTTTCTGGGCCGTATGATGTCCATGCGATCCATCATCTTTTGAGTTTTATTTGGGGTGCGTGGACGTTGGGCGCATGGATGCGTCTTATACATGCTTCTATTATCCCTATCTAACACGATTGAAGCTGGCACGCCGTGTAGTCATACTACTTCATCCAATTATAGCTGAGCCAACCGATCGCTGCCCCAGAAGATCTTGATCGTGATGAAATATGTCGACTTGGTCAATCTATCCACGATTACCCAAATCGCATCATTCCCTCGTGGCGTCTTCGGCAAGCCAACTATGAAAGCCATGGAAATGTGATCCTATTTCCCATATGGAATATGGAAGTTCTGCTGCTCCCCGCCTGGTCTTTGGTGTTCTTCTTTCACTTGTTGACAGGCCATATATTGTGACACAAAAAGTACCACATCTTTCTTTATACCGTGTCACCAAAAGTTTACGCGCAAGTCCTTATGCATCTTGGTACTCCCCGGATGTAGTATATAACTTACAAAGTGCGCTTCAGTCAATATCTCTTTTTGAAGCTCTGTATCATTAGGCACACACAATCTTCCCTCTACTCGCAATATTCTATTTTCGTCTTCCGCAAAGTCAGTTGCCTTTCCTGTTGAAGTCAGCTCGCGTATTTTTTGTAGGTACGAATCATCCTTCTGTACGAACTTGATTTGTTCCGGCAAGCTCGACTCAAGGTTCATTTGAGCCAGTTGTACCCCACGGTGCTGAACTCGGAGTTCGATACCCATATTCTCAAAATCCTAAAATAACTATTTGTCAACTGATAGAGACGCCATATACTTTTGGCTTAATGCATCCGCTACAACATTGCCTTTTCCCAGAGTATAATCTATTGATAAATCATAATCTTTAATGAGTTCTAGCCAACGCATCTGTCGTAAATTTAATTCCTTTTGGGTGAAAAGGTACTTGAGGCTCTGATGATCTGTGTAGATCTTGCAAGCCGTATAATAAAGGTAGTGCCGCCATAATTTCAACGCGAATAAAATTTTTGCCAATTCTAGATTATGAGTAGGATAATTCTTTTCATGTGGCTTAAGTTATCTCGAAGCAAAGGATATCACTTTATCTCCTTGCAGGAGTACACACCCCAAGCCTTGGTCCGATGCATCACTGAAAATCTGAAATTCCTCATCGCCTTCCGAAAGTGCAAGGATTGGAGCTGACATGAGACGCTATTTCAATTCTTGAAAACTGGCTTCACAGTCATTGGTCCACTTAAATGTCACTCCCTTGTGGGTGAGGCGAGTCAAAGGCGACGCCACTATAGCAAAAACTTTTATAAATTTTCTGTAATAGCCCGCCAAACCAAGGAAACTTCGGACTTCGCTAGCTGACGTGGGCTGTTTCCAGTCCACCACTGCCTCAAATTTCTTTGGATCTACCGAAACACCCTCCGACGAGATAACGTGTCCAAGGAATGACACGCTACTCATCCAAAATTCACATTTACTGAGCTTGGTATAAAGTTGGTATTCTCGTAGGGTCTGCAGTACTGTTCTCAAATGGGCAGTATGATCTTCCTTGCTCTTTGAATATATTAGGATATAATCGATTAACACGACCACAAACTTATCTAAGTAGGGGCGGAAGACTCGGTTCATCATATCCATGAAGGCAACATGGACATTGGTTAAACCAAACGACATAACCAAAAACTTGTAGTATCCATATCTCATACAAAATACAGACTTAGGAACATCGTCTGGCTTAATCTTCAACTGATGGTAACCCGAGCGAAGATCAATCTTCGAAAACAATATCGTACCTTGGTACTGATCTGTAACCTCCGTATCTTAAAATTTGTGCTTAAATGTTGTTATTAGGTTAATTTGGGGCTATTAAATTTTTTTCATAAGTTTTAGTTAATTAAAAACTAGTAACCCTAATTTCCTAGGACTTTCAAGAATTTATTTTAGGGACAAACTTAAATAAAAATATCCCAAACTTTTATTTTAGGTTCTAAATAATAAAATATATTTTCTAGAATTTTTTGGGAATTTTTTGATTATTTTTAGCATTTAATTTGAGTTAATTATGAAAAACTAAATTAAAAACTAATTTCTTAAAAAAACCCAAAAAGTAATTATTTCTGCCCAGTCAGCCAACTGGGGCCCACCTGTCAGCCTCCCGCAGCCAACAGTGCGGGACCCGCCTGTCAGTGACCGCGGTGTGGGTGTGGGTGAAGCCGAGCCGACCTCGAGCCGAGCCGAGTCAGAGTTTGACTCGGACTCAGCTGAGCCGAGCCGCGTCAGTGCCTGACCGTTCGATCTGAGCGGGCAGCAGCGGATGGATGCCACGTGGCACTCTCCGAGCCGCGGCTGCTCTCTCTCTTTCCTCTATATATATTAGTTTAAGTTATTAATTTCTAGGGTTTTCCTTGAGCCAAATTTTGGAGAATTGCCATTTAGAACGATATTGAGGTTAGATTTCTGATTATATAATTTTTTTACGAAATTATGAGTATTACATTCTGGAAAATTCGTAGAGCACAGCATATCCGAAAATAGGCGTGTTTCGATGTTTTCACGATTCTGGGAGAACCAGAAATCAAAATCAATAACCATTTGAAGTTTCGGAAAGATAATTTCGAGATCATTGACATATGTTTTTTCTAGAATTTAGTTTGAAGTATTTATATATTATTAATTCTGTAGAACTTCTATGTTAGAATTTAACCATCGGTGCACAATACGAAATTTGTATGTGCCATAATTTCCAAACGAATTTGAATTCGGATGAGCTATAAATTCTAGCATATTTTTGATGCTAAAATATACAGGAAATCATGTATGAAAGTCGAGTTTGTGTCGGTTGACTTTTCGGTCAACATATTGCCTCGATTTGCGTGCCATGAGTCTCGAGTCGATAAAATTTAGTTCCTTTGGACAAAATTTAGGAATTAACCTAAAAAATAGAATAATAAGATTAAAATAGAATTTTAGAGTAAATATTCCAGAATTAAATAAATTAAAATAAATTATCTTTTGACATGATAAATTTGTAATACATAGGCTATTTGGACTGTGACTTGGATTCCGACCCGTACCAGCTAAGGACCCTAGGCGAGTACATTCTTTGACAGTTTCCATTATATTGATTATCTTTATAACTCTTGTTATATAGCGTACATGACTTTGACATTATTGTTTACACGAGTTGGCATCATTGAGACCTGTCACGAGGAGTCGTGATTGGAATCCATCGTGTTAGCTGGGGATAAATAGGAAAATATTAGTAGCTTATGTGATCATACCCAACTTTACATGCATCATAGCTCACCCATACCTCACGTCGGTGCAGCCTTACCCTTACATGCCTCATCGCTATTACATATGGTTAGCCTGACCTGTTAGGGATGATCGCTAATCAATGTAATGAGTCATATAGTCCCAAGTCGATCACATGATATGCTGATATTTCATACACTTAGTTAGATGATTCTTGACATGCATCTCTAGTATATTGATTTAGCATCTCTACATGTTCTAGTTATTGATCTTGTACATACTTATATACCAGTTCATTGTTCTTGCGTGTACTTCTATTTCTATTTCATTGCTAGATGTACATTGATGATGACATGCTCCAGTGTTCCATTTATTCTAGTATTTCTATTTCTAGTATATCCATGCTTGTCAGTATTTCTTATTGCCAATATTCATATCTGTCTTGTATTTCTTTACACGGTGTTATAGTTTTTGTCAATATACATGGAACTGCTGTTAGTGCTTGTACTTTGTTCCAATCCTGACTGGATATTTTTTTCAGACTGTGACATAGAGGACTTGTTTCTGGCATACTTGGAGATATAGATGTTATTGATTGCAGGTTAGACTATATATTGTTGTTAGACTTGTCTTATATTTTATTTGTTTTCTTCGATATCTTATCGTGCTCTAGTTTATGTGATTGAATATATTCCATATTATATTATGATATATGTGTCTCCTTATGGAGTTGGATATTAGTGAGAGAATGATTAGATAGTATTATGACCTAGATAGCGTTCTACCGCAAATGCTGCAGCGTAGGCTGGATGTACCCACGTACTCGTACCCCTATAACGGGGGTGGGTCGTGACACATTTTTAGTGGTGGCCCATGCAGGTCAGACTTTGCAAGTTATGCGATATCGTGGTAGTGCGACGTCTTAGTTGTACTACTGTGTCCCTACGATAGAATATAGGACATAAGATACTAGGATGAGAGAGGATACTCAATCATAAAATCTTGAGAGATTCCTGGGACGACCCCTTGAGAATCTTATTATAATTTCCAATCTAAATCTTTTTCCTTGTTTCCGTCTGCTCTTGCTTGTTGTTATTAAACTTGATTCTTGTTCAGTTATTAAATTAAAATCTTGGTATCATTGTTGAGTTTGATTCTTGTTAACCAGTTGTTAAATTTAACTCTTAGTGTCGTTGTTGAGTTTGATTTTTTTTATCGAGATAAATTTTACGGACTAAACTTTACAGTATCATCTGATGACATATATTGATGAGGACTGTAAGAAAGGTAAAATGTCTACTTTGGTTATGGAACCTAGAATTTATTACAGCCAAATTAGCTGCCATGGCGAAAACGTGGAAACCTGACTTCGGATGTACATATCTTAGTTATAAATTTAGAGTTTCTCGCAGCCATACCAGTTGGCGTGGCGAGGATTGTAGATGACATGATTATAGAGTTGCATACCTTAGTTACGGAACCTGTCGTTTATCGCATCTATGCTTACTGGCGTGGCGAGGATTCTGAGTGTCATGATTTCTGATAGACGTGTATGATTATCAGCTTGTATCTTAAAATGGTTCTTAAAGTCTCATCTCAATACTTATCTATTTTGTTATTACGGGACCTTGTTCCATCGCTTCTTTTCTTTACTAGCAGTAGAAATACCTTTAGTCCTTAACCCAGTTCTTTTGAGCCTTATTTCTTTAAGGATCCTTGTTAGTGTGATAATTAGTGACTTGCAATTTTGTCTGTGTCTTGTATTAGTGTTGACTAAGTGTGACTTGTTAGTTGTAAGTGTTTCTTAGTTAGACATGTGAGCAGTAGGAATCAATCTAGAGTTAACCCATAGCATAGTACCTCGTAGCAATAGTTCTATAATATATGTTATTATGGTTAGTATTGGTACTATTACTAGAAGGAGGAAAAAAGAGTATCAGTGATGGTTCCAAGAGCTAGTATCAGAGTCAGCATGCCAGTCTTGGATACTCATAAAATTATGCAATTGGATGATCTATGTAAACAATTAAGTATCAAGGAATTGTGTTAAAGATTAATGGAGCATGATATTCAATTTGATGATTGATACCCAGTGTGTTAAGAGTAAAGGAATGTATATGCATAAAGGGTTTAATGAGATGTCATAAGTAGAGAAATATCAGGATTAGTAATGAAAGTTGTGAAGTGTATCACAAATTAGTTTAACAGGCTGTAAAAGGATTAAGAGATATGCTTATACATCAATCGAGATATGGAACCATATGCCTGCCATTGAGAGTGAAGTAAAACATGGGTGTTATAACTAGTATGAATAATCGGGAGTTCTAATAAGCTTGATGAGGTGATCTAATGATGGAGCTAGTGTTACCATACCAATAGTGCTGGTAATTCTATATTAAGGATTTGTTGAGCAAGGTTCTAATGACAGTAAGTACTTCGTGTGATGATAATTAGATTGGTGTATAATTAATATAAATAGAAAATCATTAGAGAAAATACGTGTGATGATAACTTTGATCACTTGGAAGTAATAGTGCAAGTAATTCGGGCAGTACAAGTTTCAGTACACAGTTGAGAGTTGTAGACAATTGGTGTATTTGAGTGCACCTTTAGTATTAGAGACTGTGAGTATTTATATGTATACTTGTGGATTTAAATTTATAAATTGAAGAGTGGAAATGAATTTCAATTTTTAAAGAATTTTGAGGAGTTAAGATTTTATGTGATTAAAATTTTGAGGATTCAAATTCAATTTAATAAACATAGTCAAAGCTATAAGGATTTTAGAAGTGATTAAAAAATTTATTTCGATATTTGAGCATTTAACTTTTGAGGAAAGTATATGCATTTTATTTTAAATTGTTCGAGAAGTTAAATTTTGATGATTTTATTTTGAGGATAAATTTTTATGGTGGATAAGAAATGTATAACAGTATATGAGTGGTTGATGTGCATGTGTAAGGATCTATTGGCTTGAGAATGCTTGAGATGGCACTGCAAACTGACTTGGATGTCTATCTAGAGTTGTATTAGAGAGACCAGTACTTAATATGGTGTATTGCACTTGTTGTGCACTTGAGTGATAAGAACAACTAGTATAAACAATTGTAGTGGGTAAGGGAGCTAGCAGTGAGTATGCTTGTAGTAGAACAGTGGTACCTAAAGGGATAGAGGTATCAAACTTTGGATGCATCATTCGGCTGATGATTATATTAAGAGGTCCTTGGTATCAGATTTTGGTATTAATAGACAGATATGTGTAATATGGATATATCCATGGATATCTTGTGGACTAGTGATTAGATGAGATGGGTATCAGTATATAGGGACAAAAATTTATGAATAAATGTGCCAGAGTTAAATGTATGATAGAGGTTGTAGATGTCCGAGTAATGGGATTAGAAGACTATGTTATGTTCTTTCCTTCTGTTCCTTTCCGTCTATTGGATTAATTAATTTTCTAAGTACCATAGCTTGCCTCAATGATTCTCTTGCTAGAATATAGTTAGTAGTACCCCTCGACAGAGACTACAATACCATGACAAAAGAGGCTATGACCATGCATGTTTCATCTAGATTGCATATTTTATCTAGATTGCGTGTTGTATTGCGTGTGTATGATTATAGGTAAGATTCTCTTAGACTTTGATTGTTGGGAGTTTGACCGTAGTGAAGAATTAATGAAGATGTTATGATTTGACAAAGAGAGACAAGGTGACTGAAATTTTGAGGATAAAATATTAATTTAAATAAAGAGTGAGAATTAATATGGCAGAATTGACGATTTCGTTAAATCATTGATTTTTAAGAAGATTAAGATATGATTGAATTTGTCATTAAAATTCGAGAAAATTAAGGAGATTATCATTATATCTATTTGACTGCAGGATATAAATTTATAGTTGAATGTATATGATATTTGAAGATTTCATAACTATTGTATTATTTGATTTTTTGTGGAAAAAGAAATTGAGGATTAAGATCACCTATGGGTTAGTGTTCGATTTAAAATTTTTGGGATGAGAATTTAAATTTTATAAACGTACATCAATTGAATTTAAATTTGAGGATTAAGATGATTAATGGATTAGTGTTGAATTCAAATTTTGGGATAAGATTTTTTTTAAAATTTTATAAATATGCATTGACAGGATTTCAATTAAAGGATTAGATAGTAAATTTTGTATTTAGTGATTTACTAAAAATTTGAGGAGTAAGATGATTAATGGTTTAGTATTTGAATACAAACTTTTTGGATGAGATTTTTAAATTTTATAAATATACATTGAGTGGCTTTAAAATTAGAGGATTGAATATTAAGTTTTGTATTTAGTGATTAGCATAAAATTTTGAGAAGATTTTGATAAGAATGGAATTTGATTTTTAATTTTAAAGATTTGCAGGAATATGATACTTCTGGAATTTTGAAAAGTTGTGAAAAAACAATATGGATTACTTCATGATTGTATGATTTGATGAATTTAATTTTGATGGTAATAAATAAATAAATAAAATAATTGAGGATTTTAAATTTCGAGGACAAAATTTTTTTAAGGTGGGTAGACTTGTAACCTCTGTATCATGAAATTCGTACTTAAATGTTGTTATTAGGTTAATTTGGGGCTATTGAAATTTTTTCATAATTTTTAGTTAATTAAAAACTAGTAACCCTAATTTCCTAGGACTTTCAAGAATTTATCTTAGGAAAAAACTTAAATAAAAATATCCCAAACTTTTATTTTATGTTCTAAATAATAAAATATATTTTCTAGAATTTTTTGGAAATTTTTTGATTATTTTTAGCATTTAATTTGAGTTAATTATGAAAAACTAAATTAAAAACTAATTTCTTAAAAAGAAAACCCAAAAAGTAATTATTTCTGCCCTGTCAGCCAACTGGGCCCCAGCTTTCAGCCTCCCGCAGCCAACAGTGCGGGGCCCGCTTGTCAGTGACCGCGGTGTGGGTGTGGGTGAAGCCGAGCCGACCTCGAGCCGAGCCGAGTCAGAGTTCGACTCAGACTCAGCTGAGCCGAGCCGCGTCAGTGCCTGACCGTTCGATCTGAGCGGGCAGCCGCGGATGGCTGCCACGTGGCGCTCTCCGAGCCGCGGCTGCTCTCTCTCTCTCCTCTATATATATATTAGTTTAAGTTATTAATTTCTAGGATTTTTCTTGAGCCGAATTTTGGAGAATTGCCATCTAGGGTTCCTTCATCTTCCAGAAGCCATTGCGCATAGCTCCGGACTCCAAACGAGGCCCAGTTTCTTATATTAGAACGATATTGAGATTAGATTTTTGATTATATAAATTTTTTTACGAAATTATGAGTATTACATTCTGGAAATTCGTAGAGCACAACATGTCCGAAAATATGCGGGTTTCGATGTTTTTGCGATTTCGGGAGAACCAGAAATCAAAATCATGAACCGTTTGAAGTTTCGGAAAGATAATATCGAGATCATTGACATATGTTTTTTTCAGAATTTAGTTCAAAGTATTTATATATTATTAATTCTGTAGAACTTCTAGGTTAGAATTTGACCATCGGTGCAAAATACGAAATTTGTATGTGCCATAATTCTCAAATGAATTTGAATTCGGATGAGCTATAAATTCTAGCATATTTTTGATACTGAAATATACAGGAAATCATGCATGAAAGTTGAGTTTGTGTCGGTTGACTTTTCGGTCAACAGATTGCCTCGATTTGCGTGCCATGAGTCTCGAGTCGATAAAATTCAATTCCTTTGGACAAAATTTAGGAATTAACCTAAAAACAGAATAATAAGATTAAAATAGGATTTTAGAGTAATTATTCCAAAATTAAATAAATTAAAATAAATTATCTTTTGACATGATAAATTTGTAATACATAGGCTATTTGGACTGTGAATTGGATTCCGACTCGTACCAGCTAAGGACCCCAGGCGAGTACATTCTCTGACAGTTTCTATTATATTGATTATCTCTATAACTCTTGTTGTATAGCATACATGACTCTGACACTATTGTTTACACGATTTGGCATCATTGAGACCTGTCACGAGGAGTCGTGATTGGAATCCAACGTGCTAGCTGGGGATAAATAGGGAAATATTAGTAGCTTATGTGATCATACCTAACTTTACATGCATCATAGCTCACCCACACCTCACGTCGGTGCAGCCTTACCCTTACATGCCTCATCGCTGTTACATATGGTTAGCCTGACCTGTTAGGGATGATCGCTAATCAATGTAATGAGTCATATAGTCCCAAGCCGATCACATAATATGCTAATGTTTCACACACTTAGTTAAATGATTCTTGACATGCATCTCTAGTATATTGATCTAGCATCTCTACATGTTCTAGTTATTGATCTTGTACATACTTATATACCAGTTCATTGTTCTTGCGTGTACTTGTATTTCTATTTCATTGCTAGATGTACATTAATGATGACATGCTCCAGTGTTCCATTTATTCCAGTATTTCTATTTTCAGTATATCCATGCTCGTCAGTATTTCTTATTGCCAGTATTCATATCTGTCTTGTATTTCTTTACACTATGTTATAGTTTTTGTCAATATACATAGAACTGCTATTAGTGCTTGTACTTCGTTCCAATCCTGACTGGATATTTTTTCCAGACTGTGACATAGAGGACTTGTTTCTGCATACTTGGAGATATGGATGTTATTGATTGCAGGTTAGACTATTTATTGTTGTTAGACTTGTCTTGTATTTTATTTGTTTTCTTCGATATCTCATCGTGCTCTAGTTTATGTGATTGAATATATTCCATATTATATTATGATATCTGTGTCTCCTTATGGAGTTGGATATCAGTGAGAGAATAATTAGATAGTATTATGACCTAGATAGCGTTCTACCGCCGATGCTGCGGCGTAGGCTGGACGTACCCACGTACTCGTGCCCCTATATCGGGTGCGGGTCGTGACATGATCGAACATGTCATTGATTCTAGGTAGAGGATACTTGTTCTGAACTGTGGCTTTATTGAGTTCACGATAGTCGATGCACAGCCGCATCGTACCATTTTTCTTTTTAACAAATAATACCGGGGATCCCCATGGAGAGACACTGGGACGAATGTATCCGCGATCCAAAAATTCTTGAAGTTGGACCTTAAGTTCCTTTAATTATGCGGGCCCCATCCTGTACGGGACTCTAGAGATCGATCTTATATTCAAAAATGCATTGATGCAAAACTCAATCTTGCGGTCTGGTGGTATTTCAGGTATTTCGTTATGAAACACATCCAAAAATTCGGCCACGACTTCAGTGTGAGCTAGGTCGGCACCTTCCTTGAGTGTGTCTCGAATAGAAGATAAATACCCTTCGCAACTAGAATATAACATCCGTCGGGCCATGGCTGCGAAAATTACCATCGATGGCTTGGTCGATACCGCACCGTACGAGTATAAGAATTCTGTCTCTCCTGGTAGACAAAACACAACTCTCTTCCCTGCGCAATCGATCATCGCACCACAAGTACTAAGCCAATCCATTCCCAGAATATTATCATAATCCTTGTTGTCGAGAACAAAGACATCTAGTGATAAGTTTTTTCTCCCAATACGTATATAGCCATCCCTACATATCAAGTTAGCAGGCATCTCTACCCCCGAGGGAGTGCTAACACTAAGTCTTACATTTAACACAGATATTTTCAGTTCATGTTCCATCACATAATTAGCCGATATATAACTATGGGTAGCACCAGAGTCAAATAGTACACATGTAGGAATATTATTAAATAACACTATACTTGTCTCGAGCGTATCAGAAGCGAAGGACTCCTCCCGAGAAAAAGCATAGACTCGGCCTAGCGCACCGTTTCTCTGATTCTGATTTTTCCCAATCTGGGGTGCCCGTGAAGCTTGCCCACGAATCTGTTGATTTTGTTGTGGAGACTGCTGACGCTGAGGACCTTGATTTACGATCGTTCCTTTGCACTCCCAAGACTTATGGCCCAAGTGGCCTCATTTAAAGCACCCTCCCTCTGTGACTTACCAATCCCTAGCAATGTGTCCCTTGCAGCGACATCTATAGCAGTACTTCCCACCTTGGTTGTGCCCCTAGATGCCGCCGTTGTTCTGGCGCTTCAGAGCCTCATACCTTCCCCCTAAGTTTGATCGCTTATTGTTGGAATTATGTACTGATGGGGCGACCGGAGATGGTGTAGGATAATGTATATCCAGCTTCTTTGTGCAGTCAAAAGATTCTTTAAAGGTCTTATACTTATGGATTTCCACTTGCGATTGTAGAGCAGACCTGAGTCCCTGCTCGAAGTGACGAGCCTTGACCGCTTCATCGGCAAATCTGGTATTGGAATACTGAGACAGTTGGGAAAATTTTGCCTCATACTTCTTCAAGAAAATATCACCCAGCTTCAGCTTGCTGAATTCATGCTCTTTCCGGCGCTGTTCCGTTGAGAAAAAATACTGTTCCAGAAAGGTTTCCTTGAATATCGGCCACATAATCTTCGTAGCCCCATTTGCTCCAATAAGCATGCATTTCAGATATTGCCACCAGTAGTGCACATTGGACACCAGCAATAATTATGCGCACGACACTATCTTAAGCCAGTGATGTTGAGAAGTTCAAAATGCTCCACCACTTCAGCTACCCAATCCACCGCGACAGTGGCTTCTTCTGTCCCCTTGAACAAAATATTGCAAATCTTCTTGAATTCTGCAATATCCATGGCAAAACTTTTCTTCTTTACTGGTTGGGTGTCATCCTCCCCAACGATGTCCATTGTCCTTCTAGTAGGGCCAATTGGGACAGCTGTAGGCATAGCATTGGAATTATTAGCTACAACCGTCTGCAGCATCTGTTAGAGATCATTGATTTGTCTTTGTCGTGCCTCTCCCAACTTTTGTTGCACTTCCAGCTTCCTTAACATCTGATCCATCTGATCTGTCGAAGGGCCGAAGATGTCGGTACTCTCAAACTACTTGGGATCCCTTGTCCAGACTTTGTCATTTTTTGCACCACACAGAAGAAAAACGTTAGTCTCATAAAGTATTATGGACTTATTGTATGGGGCATCTCATTTCATGGCAACAAAAATTCAAGGACTAAAAATCAATCACTTGTGTTATTTTTGAAAACTCAAAACCAAGAAGTTTCCAAGGAAGTAAAATCGTGCTTTGATACCAATCTGTTACGCCCCAGTTTCGCAGAACCGAACGTCCTCACTTGGGCTTCCCACACCCTGGTCCTGTAGAGTCCTTTTCCTCGCTTGGTGTGATATCGTACAAGCCTAGGGTTGCGCTTATACAAGGCGTACTCGTGTGTAGAAGCATAAAAAATACGCTGGGGAATTATACGCGGAAAACCTCCAACATGCAGGAAGCCCACGTAAAACAGAGCTCCAGCACTGGGTGGCATAAAACATGACTTCAGAGCCATTGGCGTACAACAGAGCTTCAGCGCTATTCCGTATAAAACATAGCTCCAGAATAATCCGTGTAAAGCAGTACTTCCAGACTGCTTTAGCGTAAAAAGGGTGCTACATCACCACTTCGGCGTAATACCTGTCTGCTTTTAATGCAGCGGGAAGTTGTACGAGGAACTCTTCGCATTCCTCGAATAAACCTGTCAGACGAAGCAGTAAACCTGACTCCTGACAAAGAGTACTACACGACGATCGAGAGGGCGGCTGTAATAATGATTCTACACAGTGCCCCAGACTGTCGTTTAGTGACATAATCCTTGGTATAAGACGTCATCTACGCATTCAAGGAATACGCTGCCTATTCTACACAGGCAGAGATGAGCTTTTATACTCAGGATGAGACAAAACCAACCGACACGTCAAAAGTTATTCTTCGTACAGAACTCGAGGCACATCTCTGCAGTTAATGTACGAGATGGGGGCAGATCTCTGCATTTAATGCACGAGATTTGGTTCTACTTTTAATGACCGAGAGAGCTAAAATTAGGGCTAATACGCTCACATCACCACCCCTGCATATTACGCCAACCAGGCTATTTTTAGCTATAGGAGCACGCCGTATGCTATCTCCTCAAAATACGCCGACCTGGCTATTTTCAACTATAGGAGTACGCCGTATGCTATCTCCTCGAAATACGCCAACTCAGGCTATATTTGCAAAGGTGCATGATAAGGCTATTTAGCCCAGAATACGCTCAAGACCTCGGTCAAAGAAGGATAATTGGCTTTATTTATGCTGGTTACCTATCCATGCAGCATCAAGCTTTACGCAGAACTTGGCTTCTACGCCAGCAAGATAGTTATTTGGCTTCTACGCCAATATGACAGCTATTTGGCTTCTACGCCAATAAGATAGCTATTTGGCTTCTACGCCAATAGGACAGCTATTTGGCTTCTATGCCAATAGGACCGCTATTTGGCTTCTACACCAACCAGACAGCTACTCGGCTTCTACGCCAACAAGATGACTATTTGGCTTTTATGCCAACATGACAGTTATTTGGCTTTTATGCCAACCTTCTCTACGCGAGGGGCAGTTACCGACGTGGCTTGCATGCCGTGATCTTCGATGAGTGATTATACGCGTTACCTCATAATGGGACACGTGTCACACGCAGATTCAGGAGATCATTCAGACGTGGGTAGCAGTTATTATAACCGCCGCGTAAAAGGTGCAGCTCTCTCCGCTGTTCGTTTTTACGCCGACTGGTTAGTTACTGTGACCGAACTCTATAAGTAGAGACTTCCGGCCACATGAGTGAGGGGGGAGAATTTTAAAAGGTCGAGAGAACTGAGGAGTCACAGACAATGGTCGAATTCAAGGGAGAAAAGAGAGTACATCCAGAGAGTGTTGATTGACTACTTTGGCAATGAGAGTTTAATCCCTCCTGCAGTCTTTGAAGCTTCTTCTTCGTCTTATACAATACTTCTTCATTATCGTGTGGTCCAAGAGACAAAGTGATCGACCGCAAATCAGATTCCTATAGCAATATTTCCCCAGAATCAAATTTTTGTACTTAACATCCTCGTATAGGATTAATTGTACTTTTTTTCTTGTTTGTAAACAAAGAAAGGGTTTCGTATAAACCTAGTTTCAATTTCTTTCGTTTATTATCAAACACAAGATGGCGACTCTGATGGAGATTACTTTCTTATCTGACGAGAAAGCCATTGCTCAACACGATGCTGTATCCGTCGGATCAACGAAGAAGACTCTGGTCGTCCAATTCGACCAATCTGCTTATCACGACATGCTTCGCACAGGGGGTGGCTCTCATTCCCTCTCTGTTCAAGACAACAGCAAGTTGCATAAAGTATGGATGCCCCGGACATCCTCTACCCTTCCTGCGGACTCTCCCTCTTCGACCAACAAGGTTGTGACATCGCAACCTGTGCGCCTTGCGCGTAAAACTCTGTCTCCCGTCTGTGACATGGCAGACAAAGATTCTGGCAATGCCTTAGTGCCAATCCAGAAGTCTACACCGTGCCTTGTGCGTAAAACTCTATCTTCCGTCTGTGACGTGGTAGACAAAGCTTCTGACAATGCCTTAATGCCAATCTAGAAGTCTATACCGCGCCTTGCGCGTAAAACTCTGTCTCCTGTCTGTGATGTGGCAGATAAAGCTTTTGGCAATGCCTTAATGCCAATCCAGAAGTCTACACCGCGCTCCGCGCGTAAAACTTCGTCTCCCGTCTGTGACGTGGCAGACAAAATTTCTGATAAGGCCTCAGCGCCAATTCAGAAATTCCAAACGCGCCCTACGCATAAAAATACATCTCCCATCTATGATGAGGCAGATGATCCCTGCAATCACTGCAAGGGAAAATAAGTGGCAGATTTCTCGACCTCTCGGCTTTTACGCCATCAAGAGAAGAATTTGCCCGTTCTTCAGATTACGCAGAATGCTGACGGTCGATTGAGGACTTCTTCAGTTTTACACCAACCTGTGCATAGCTCCAGATTACGCCAGGATAAGCCCCTCAGCGTAAAGAAGATCCGGTTCACGAGAATATACGCTCCTCAGATGGATGACGGATCGTATTCTACTCATATGGCTAAACTGCTGTATTCTTATGACAGGGAAAGAGTTATGATTCCCAATCTCCGTACCCCAACTGATGTAAAAAGGCAAAATAAGCCTTCTTCTTCTTCTTCTTCTTCTCCTGTTAATCCCCCTGATTTACGTAATTTCTTGATCCATAAGCGGAAAGACAGGGGATCTTCTAATAGGTCTATTACATTCCCTTGGGAGCACTATTGTAATAGTCATAAAGTTGTAGTTAACTACTGCTACTCTAAGGCAAAATGGTCAGTTTTTGATCGGTTGAACTACTCTTTGCCCTTACAGGAAGAAGAGCCTACATTCGCATCAGTGAACATGGCTTCACACATTCCTAGAGGAAGGTCAAATCCAAGACGTCACCCCTCTAGAACTCCAAGCCAAAGGAGATTTGATAGGCTCCTTGAGAATATTGAAGCAGGCGTCTTTCGGAATACTCGCTCGAGGTCACGACAATCAGCTTCATATTCCTCTGATTCCGACAATGGGGGTCGTCAGTTTCCTGAATGTGATACTGACAGTATAGACTCGATCTCCACAGAGATCTATACTAGCCCCTCAGTAGCACCCAGAGAAATGGGAGTTTATGCCATCGGAGATGAACATGAAGAAGCTTCCCCGTCAGGGAGTACTGAGCAACGCATCGCTGTATTGGAAATATCGCTGAAAGAGATGCATTCCATGACGGAGAATATGCACCAGATGATGCTGACTCAACATGCAGCTACTATAGCTCAAGCATCGGTTTCTCCAACTCAACTGCGTGTGGAGGTGAACATGTCACCATCCAACACAAACCAGGAGCCTGCTCCAAATCAAGAGTCAACGACTCCTCTACCTCTGAACCCGGAGAATATATTGCCTCCAGTTGGAGTTACAATACAACCGACCTCTCACCTCTCTGCGGTCCCTTTCCCAGCTGAAGATTCGATGCAGGCAGTTCGGGAGTTGAAAGCCCAATTTGATACCTTGAAGCACAAGGATCAACTCAAGAAGTTGGGCATCAACCAGCCTTATCCAGCTATCTGGGACGAGATCCCTTTCCCACCAAAATACAAACCACAGGCTATGGTTTTGTTTGAGGGAAAGATGTCACCAAGTTAGTACATGAACTACTTCAGCATGATGACGGTGTTGCTGCAAGGGAATGACGCCCTTCTCACTCGAGTATTTAAGGGCTGTCTGTCTGGAGTGGCCTATCAATGGTACCGTAGTCTTGCGGACAACTGCATTACTTCCTTTGAAGACTTCAAGACTCTGTTCTTCACTCGATTCTACGAAGGAGGGATGGACATGCCTATGTCCTCGCTCATCAAAGTGAAGCAGAAGGAGAAAGAGAACATTCGTACTTTTATTGAACATTTTTGTCAGGCCACTTTGCAGATGCCTCCCGGAGTTTTGGATTCAGCCTTGGTGGACATTTGCAGGAAGAACCTTCTTCCGTTGATCTCGGTGTTCATAGGACCATATCAGTTCCATGATTGGCCCTTATTTATCATCTCAGTGGTAGCCGCTGAAGATAACAGTCGGAAGGTGCGTGATAATGGAATCATGATCTCTACCTCTAAAAGAGGGAAGCGGTCATCCTCCAATAGCGACCATCCTCGTGGTTCCAAAGAAAAAGAAGCTCTGACGATCAACACGTCCGGGCAACATACTCTAGGGACTACGTAGACAAATTATGGGACTTCCAGGCCTAAAGAATAATATTCTTTCGACGACGACGATATTTCGAGCATATTTGATTGTCTGGTCAAAAGTAGCAAGCTCACCCTCCCCGAGGTAAAGCGGCCCAATGAAGTCGGCAGTACCAACAACCATAAGTACTGCATTTTCTATAGGTAAATACATCACCCTACAGAGGCGTGTTATGTACTAAAAAGGAAAATCCAGGAGTTGATCGACGCCAAGGCCATCACTCTGCATAATAGCGAGAAGACGGTCACCGCCAACATGCTCTCTCCAATTCGGCAATCTGTCCCCTCAAGAAGTTCCGGATGGCATAGTACCTATTTCCCAGACGATGATGAACATTGTTAATCTCCCTCCGACCAGGGGTCAAAACCATGACCTGGTACCCCTAACTACTCAGCGTGGTGAGATTATGTGGGTTCATCCCAATCTGGTGTCAGAGATTGAGGAAGAGACTCAAGCTGCTAAGGCTAAGTCTGAAAAGAACTCAAGATGCAAACCATGTCATATGGTTGCAATATCCCCGACATCAGAAGAAGAGGCTTTGGCTATAGGAACCCGTTCAGGGAAAGCCCACCTCAAGGACAATGGAGGAAATCTAGAAGAAGCAACGACAGACGCCTCGGCCTCCAAACTTCCAGAACTCGAACCTATCATACTAGAGACAGGTCCTTCTAGACCAACTTTGGCAGACAAGGGCAAACAAAAAGAAGTTCGTTTTGATAAACCTTTGAAGAATATTCAAAACAAAGGTTTGGAGAAACTATATAACTTCGACATCCTGGCCTAATTGGGTAATACTCCAGCCAGACTGTCCATTTTCGAGCTACTCAGGCTTTCCAAAGACACTTGTCAATCCTTGAGTGAAGCTTTAATGCAGGCGGATGTATGCTTGACTCAGCTTAAGTCCCCCGACAAAGAGCCTGTGGCATGTCCTCAATGCCATAGTGTGATGGAAGTGGTCCCTAATATCACTTTCACTCAAGAGGACATGTTGTTAAAATATAACAAGCATGACAGGCCTCTTTATTACACCGGATATGTTGGTTCCATGGAGGTAGACCACATTCACATAGATCCTAGATCGTCGATCATCATTATCCCTCATAGTCTGCTCAGACCATTGAGGATTCCTACAAGCGAACTGGCTTACACCACCACTACAATCGTGGGCTTCAACGCCAGAAAAAGTAAGCCGTTGGGAAAGATTCGTCTGAGGATCCAGATTGGGGACCTTAGATCAGTGGCTACTTGCTACGTTATTGATTCGGAGGTGTCCTACAATATTCTGTTGGGTAGACCATGGATCCATGAGTACAACATTATTCCTTCGACTCTACATCAGTGCTTCAAATATGTAGACACACACGGGACAGTAAGAACGGATTTTGCTGACCTCAACCCGTTCAAAGGAGTTGAGTCCTACTATTTTGATGCCATGTTGTATACCCAAGAATACATGAAAGTGGTGTCAGGCAAGATGGAGGAGGAATCCCATTGGGAGCCAGGAGAACCATCTGTTGAACAACCTCTGCCAATCCAGGTGAAAGGGCGGACTACCCGTCCAAAAGTCATGGAACCCATGTCTATCCACTTGAACACAACCAAACTAGGAGGAGGAAATGATCCCCTAGTAATCACTCCGAACCAGAAGCCTCCACCGTTGGTCATCAACCTTTGGCGCAGCGCACAGCCGACTGATGTAAATACAATCGGGAACGCGGTTTCTGACGATAATAAAGATTCTCTTTTCCAGTATTTTGATACTCAAATTCTAAATCAGGAATCCTCCCCTCATAACTATATAGAACCTATAGCACAAAAATTCTTGGAAGCTATAGACTACTATCATCCGTATGTATGGGAACTAGCATCAACATCTAATGTCATCACGACATAAGGGCCACATGAAGATTCTATCTTTATTATCCTGCCTACTCGCAACAATCAGCATCCAATAGTCTTCGGTCGCATGTGGAGCAGACCGATTGTACAAGAAGATTATCATGAGTCCGATGCTGGGAAAATACAGGTTCACAGATATAGCCCACAAGCTTTGAAGATTATTCAAAGCATGGGTTATGACCTGAAGTTAGAACCAGGCCTCAACTATGGGAAAGGCAGGCGAATGCCATTGCATGTTGACCCCTACCGTCAACGAACTTACTTCGGGTTAGGGTATACCACGTCTCTTGCGACTCTTGAGTCAAGTGAGGATACCTTTTTCTCTTCTCAGGATGGGTCATCGTCTTCCGACTCATATGTTGGTCTCGAACGAGTATTATCAGCAAATACAGTATTGACAGATTCTCTCGAAGTAGACGAACAAGAATCTGAACCGTTTAAAAATGACTCCTGGACACGACAAATGGATACACAATGGGAACTTCGGTTCGAGCAGAGAGAACCGCCCACTGAAGATAAAGTTATCCAGGTCGATGTTGGGGATAAATTTTTACCAAAGCCGATATTTATCAGTAACAATCTTTCCGAAGCAGAAAGGAAAGAGATGATCCAGCTGATAAAAGAATATATCGACGTCTTTATATAGGATTATGAGGATATGCCAGGTCTTGATCCAAAAGTGGGTACCCATAAGCTCAACATACTGCCCAATTCGAAGCCTGTAAAACAATACCAACGCCGGTTCCGCCCGAATATGATGGATGCCATTGAAGCTGAAATCAAAAAGTTGGTAGCCTGTGGGTAACTCCGGGAAGAACAACATCCTGATTGGGTCGCCAATGTTGTCCCGGTCATGAAGAAAAGCGAGAAAGTCTGCATTTGCATCGACTTTCGAGATCTCAATGCGGCTTGCCCCAAGGATGAGTTCCATCTTCCCATCACAGACGTCATGATCGATAATACATGCGGCTTTGAGCGCATGTCCTTCATGGACGAATTTTTAGGATACAATCAGATTAAGATGGACCCTGAAGACGAGAAGCATACTGCCTTTCGTACACCACTGGAGGTATATTGCTACACAGTCATGCCTTTTGGATTAAAGAATGCTGGGGCTACTTATCAGCGGGCTATGAGTAACATATTCTGTGAGTATCTACGCAAAACAGTAGAATGTTACGTAGACGACATCGCTGTCAAAAGCCACCTCAAGGGCAATCACATTCAAGACTTAAAGATAGTGTTCGAGTTGATGCGCCAACATCAGCTTAAAATGAACCCTACGAAGTCCTTTCTCGGTGTATCCAGTGGCAAATTCTTGGGATTTGTCATTACTGCCAAAGGTATTCAAGTTTACCCTGATAAAGTAAAGGCTATCCTAGAAATGTGACCGCCCCATAATCTGAGAGAACTCAGGGGATTTCAAGGTCGCCTAGCTTATATCAGGAGATTCATATCCAACATCTCTGGGAGATGTCAATCGTTTTCCCGCCTGATAAAGAAAGGTGTGTCATTCGTATGGGATGAAGCCTGTCAGCAAGCATTTAATGATATCAAACGCTATCTCACTAATCCTCCAATTCTGGTGCCTTCCGTCATAGGAAGATTATTTTTGCTGTATGTTCGAGCAATGGATCATTATTTAGGAGCTCTCCTCGCACAGAAGAACAATGAGGGTCATGAACAGGCTATCTACTACCTAAGTTGGATGATGGTCGGAGCTGAACACCGGTATAATCCAGTAGAAAAAGAATGCTTGGCCCTAGTATTCGCCATTCAAAAAATGCGATATTACGTCACAGGCCAAACTATTCATATCATCTCCAGGATCAATCCTCTTTGGGTACTGATGAATAAGACGAGCGTCCTTAATTCCTGACTCGCGACTTGGGCGATGTTATTAACACCGTATGATATGGTGTACGTCCCCCAGAAGTCTATAAAGGGTCAAGCCTTGGCTGATTTCTTAGCTGCTCATCCAATTCCGAAAACCTCCAAACTATATGAGGAGATTCTCGACGAAGGTGCAGAATGTAATTCCACAATGGAAGGTGATACGTGGCAGCTATTCTTCGATGGTGCCTCCAGGACTGGTCCCAAGGGAAACGTGGTTTCAGGAGTAGGAATTATCCTAGTAACTCCTGATAAACTAGTTATCTATCGAGCATATTCTTTTAGCGAACCCTGCTCTAATAACGTGGCAGAGTATAACACCCTACTAATCGGGCTTCAAGTCGCTAAAGAATTGGAGATTGAATACCTGGAAGCTTTTGGTGATTCTCAGCTGATCGTCAATCAAGTCAGAGGAATATATGAAGTCCGCAACCCAGACCTCATTCTTTATCACCAAGCAACGATCGAGAAAACCATGTCTTTTAAAGGATTCTTCCTAGAACATGTGCCTCGATCTCAAAATTTGGAAGCTGATGCTCTGGCCAGTCTAGCTGCAGATCTAGCCATTCCTATAAGAAGGCAGAATTCGGTGATCCTTCTCAATAGAGATATATTCTGTGTAAAAAATAACTTTCACATGGAACGCAGATACGCCGTGAACACGGTTCCTCCTAAGAGAGACTGGAGAAGTCCCTTTATAGATTTTGTGGCGTACGGAATCTTACCAAAGGACCCTAAAGAAGTAGTATCTATCAAGAGACGATCAGTACGCTTCTATTTTGATGCTCCTTCACAAAGTCTATATCGCCGAACATACGATGGACTACTGCTACGATGTCTCTCCGATGATGATACAAAACGAATTATCCGTGAAGCTCATGACGGAGTATGTGAAGCACATCATCCCGGTCCTAAGTTACAGGATCGTATCAGGAGGATGGGCTACTACTGGCCTACTATGATTGCAGATGCAATAAAATATACAAGATAATACAAAGCCTGTTAGGTTCATGCGGATTTTATACATCAGCCTTCTGAGTATCTACATCCTACCATTGCATCATGGCCCTTTGAAGCATGGGGTATTGACATTATTGGTCCTATTCACCCGTCATCCTCTAGAGGATATCGATTTATATTGGCTATCACCGATTATTTCTCTAAACGGGCAAAAGCGATCCCCCTTGTTGAGGTAAAGACATCCAATGTGATCAGCTTTATCAATCACCATATAATTTATCACTTTGGGATACCCCGAAGGATAATTCATGATAACGGGCCCCAATTCATCAGCCAAGTGTTTCACCGATTTTGCGATAAGAATCAGATACAAAATATGGCCTCTATGGCATATAATCCGGCTGATAATGGTTTGGCAGAAGCTTTCAACAAAACTATTATCAAACTCTTGAAGAAGTTTGTCTCTGCGAACAAAAGAGATTGGAATAAGAAGCTGGGAGAATGCCTCTGGGCCTACCGCACAACGGTACGAGCATCGACGGGTTGTACCCTATTCTCATTGGTCTACGGTATGAAGCAGTTCTCCCTATTGAAATCCAAATTCCGTCACTCAGAATAGCAGTGGATAATGAGTTGACTCAGGAAAATAATGATCGACTAAGGCTTCAAGAGCTAGAAGGAATAGACGAGAAATGCCCTCAAGCCCAATAGCGCATTGCGTTCTACCAGGAACGCATTTCCAGAGCTTTTAATCAAAAAGTGAAGGAAAGAGTGTTCAAAGTTGGTGAGCTAGTTTTAGCTGTGAAGAGGCCAATGATCATTACGCACAAGAGTAAGGGTAAATTCTAGCCCAAATGGGAGGGCCCTTATATGATTGAAACGATGTTTTCAAACGACGCTTACAGATTAGCCAAGCCTAATGGAGATCTGATAGTGGCTCCTATCAACGGCAAATTCCTGAAGAAGTACTATGCTTAATCTCCTTTGCTTAAACGGAGTATGGTGAAGATCTCTTTCTGACGATACTACGTATAAAGACTGGTTGGAGCATATTCTATCATGTTCTTATGACCGCTGAATAGATATGTTTAACTAATTTGGAACTTCAAAATCTATCATGTCCATATTACCTCTGATAGTATTTTGTATACAAATTCAGCTGGAGCATATTCTATCATGTCCATATAACCTCTTAATAGATATATCTAACTGAAGCTCACCGAAAGTATATTACGTCCATATTACCTCTGATATCACTTTCATCTTAGCCTATCATTTATATTCAAAAGTGATAGGTCCACAAAATCAGAAGAAATATCTTTATTATCTCTGGAATAGCAAAATTACAGAAGAAGCAAAAGATACATCATTGGGGAGGAGCAGTTAAGTCGTGAATCTGTTGCGCTAAAGCAACCATCCTCTCATTCCTGGAGTCTAAGATGTTAGCGCGAGCCCGCTTCAGTCGTGCCTTGTCATCACTCAAGAGGGATAGTTCGGACCGAGCATGAACAAAACCGGCACAGATGACACCCGCGTGTGCCAAGTTCTGCTGAGCTGAATCCATTCGGCTCTTCAGCACATCTCGAGCTGCAGACGTCTTGAGAGCCCGCTCCTTTGCCTGAGCGAGTTTAGCTTCCAATTTGTGAACCCTCGCGTTATTTCCCTCACATTCGGCCTCACACTTGGTTAGCTGAGGGATAACTTCTGCCAAGACAGCCTGCTCTTCATCCATCTCCTGCTGATGTTCCTAGATAGATTTGTTTAAATATTCCATCTGCTCAGCAAGCTTCGCAGTCAAGGAGTTGTACTCGGCCTGAACCATATCATCGACGCTACCTCGAGATAGTTGCAAATATTCGTTAATGGGTTGTTCTAAACCATTAACTATTTTCTCCAGCGCATCAGCTCTTCCAGCGTCGTTGAAATTTCTGATCGGCGCTATCGCAAGCTGGGAGGATGTCAACAGATTATCAAAGCTCAGGTTCTTCTCCAGCACCATGGAAATTAACTCCTTCAAACTGTGGTAGAATAGGCTGGTATATTGTTCAATCAGCATATCGAAGACCGGATGCACGCTAGGAGTGGCTGCGATACCAGGAAATTACCTTTCAGGAATGACTGCGGAGGATATTGCCACAATCATTGCCTTACAGATAGCGCTATAAAAGAAGGTACACCAGCAACGGTTAAAGTTGCTGGCATACTCAACAAAAGAGGTGTAGTCGTGATGACGGGCTCATCCTCCTCTGAGGATATCTGAACTGCTGTTGGCGAGACGACACCCAAAAATGTTACGGATGAAGGATCGGCAGCTTCAAAGCATGCCTCTTCGGTATTAAACATCGACGTTTCATCGGCAGGAGGCCTCCCCAGAGATGTCTTCGCCTGAAAAGAAGACATAAGAAAGTTAATATCAGCTTGATGTTAATTTTCCTAAAAGAGGCGTAAAGACAATATTTACCCATGACCGATGGTATATATGTCGCGTCTGCAGCCTGTACAACTAAATCATTTCTTAATGATGCTAAGCGAGCTGTCATACCTGGAGAAGAGGGTGCACCAAATGATGTTGGAGGATAGTCTTCCCAGTCGTCACCAAGACCCACTCGAGGTTCATCGGGTAGAATATCGCTGGAAATACTTACAGACGAAGGAGGGGTTATCCCCATTATTTGTCTGGATAAAGGTATTCTTAATAGGCTCGGCCTTGAAGGCGATCTCGTAGCACTACCAGAAGCAGTAGTACCAGCAGCGATCTCGAGCAAAGAATCTCCGACACTGTCAGCCGGAACTATGGAGGTTCCCTCTCTAAAAGGAGAAGGACCTATAATCAAAGAATTATCCCCAACAGGGGAAACGACAGGCTCGCTCCTAGAAGCCCCTCTGGTGGAAGCCCTTTTCGAACCTCTGGCAATCTTCTTCTTGTGGGGGGAAGGCTCTTTCAGAGTTAAAGTCTTCCGTTTATGGGGGATAACAAGAGGCTATGCTGCCGGAGCTATTACGCCTTTCGATATTATCACCAAAAACTCGTCTGCCCCGGCGATATCTTCATTCTCATCCGAGGAAACAGACGAAATCTTCTCCCTTCCAGTGGACCTATGTGAGGGCATCCTAAAACTTCTATGCACATCAAAATCACGATGGAAGGTATTGATGGACGCATAGAACTGCGCGTACGAGTGCAGAATACACAACTCCATAGAGAGAGAAGTCGCGGACACAGCAAACATTGTACCTGTACAACCCGTGATGAAGTATCGTCATCCTCTGGCTCCATCAATAAGTCCACCTTTGGACTTAAAACTGGTGATAGAGTTCCCCACATGCAACTGGTCATACCCAAATTGCCTGGGGAACCGACTGGGCAAATAAGGTTCCAGGTAGCAGTGGTCCTCACTTCTGTACAGCAAATAGGAAGGTCTAATGTAAACCAACCAGTAGAAGGCTTCAGGAGAAAGAATGGTCCTGCCATGGCCCTCATCCTTAAGTTTTGTTCCCTATTGATTGATATGTACGGGGGGAACGGTACAGAAGAGCTTCCAGCCGTGGGCAAAATTTAACGCCCACCGGCAATCTATGACGGTCGCCACATTCCAAGGGGAATTCTTGTAATTCAACAAGAAGTTATTTCCCGAATTACTGGCAGGACCGGGAGACATCACCCTGGTGTTGTGAAGAATTAACCATCCTATCAAGTATAGGAATGGTAATTCCACTCGGGAAAATCCTTCACGCTACGTATCATCAGCTAGCAGCCCATCAGTAATGGCCCTCAGGCCAGCTTGTACTCTATACACCATAGCAGGGAGCAGGCCCAGTCTCGCTCTAAATACTAAAAGCACTGCGGGCTATAAGGTGTTACGATGTATGCGGTTCGTAGACGTGATGCCAGGCACTACCCATCGGCGTAGCCAGACAGAGAGGAAGCCATCCAGTTGAGCTTCCCTTGACAGAGGCTTGCGACAATGCCTCATATAACTGAAGGCTTTCGTGCCTGCAGGATAACCCCCTATCTCCTCATCGAGAGTATAATCCGAAGCCCCTGCGTCTTCAATAAGGTCATCGACCGTGTTGGCGCTGAGCATGCTCAGGAGGTTCAAGGTCTTATCTCTGCTATCTATAACCTTGTCCGGCTTAGCATTTCTGGCCTGGTGGAAGAAGAGGTAGGTTGCCCACTTGTTGATGTGAGCCAAATCAGAAGGCTCTTTGTAAAAAGTGGTACAGGCAAGATAGTGGCACATCAGCTCCTGGTACACTTCCACTACCCGAAGGCTTGTATCCCTCAGCTCCCTATTCGTGGGAACGTACTCCTCATAAGGGGTATCCCCCATTGGTAGCTTTGAAATCTCTGCCATCTCATGAAGGGCCAAGCCTAACTCACCTAGCGGAGTGGCAAAAGTCCCAGTGAGTGAGTTGTATCGCTCCATCAAGGCTAAGAACAAGTTGGGGTTGACAGGCAGCCCAACACTAGTGGCGCTCACAGTCGCGAACAAGCCAATACTTTCCAGCTCTGTTTGGAAGTGCTTCAGGGCCCAGGCAGTTAAACTGGCCCATCGAAGATTCCCGGGGCTAAGCAATCCACTGGTCCGAGGGTTGACCTTAGGGTACACTCCTCCCTGCCCCATAAAATTATTGCAAAAAGTCAATATTTGGACCGGCTGGATCAGCAAAGTATCCTCACTCGGGACACTACCGACAGTAATCCCCTAAAGGGCATAACTGGGCCTGAAGGTCTGCTCATATAGGCCCCTCGGTTCAATCCTTTGTTATATAAAATCTTCCCCGGTCTGCCATGAAGATCGGGAGTCAAGGTCCATATCATCTTCCTAGGATGTGTGGCAAGGAAGAATGCCGAGATAGGGTAATCCCTGGGCATCTTGGGCAAATACATAACCGTGCCCTCAGCAGTAAACACCCAATCCTCCTTCTTGGGTTTAGTCTGGGACTGTTTGTCGATAACTTCCCCGAACAAGAAACCTGGTTTCTTATACTCTGTCCCATCTATATATGTCAGGGGCTCCCCACTGATCATACTCAGCAGCATGCGTTCCCCTTGGGACGAGATCAGGGTTCCTCGTTCTTCAGGATAATTGGCTCCAGAGATGGGGAATGTCACATGGGACAAATCTTCCAGATAATTGGAGTTCAGCAATCCGGCAGCAGAGCCCATCACCTCAGCCAAAAGAGGGATCTACAAGTCCACTGCAAAATGCAAAAAAATAAGTCAGATTTTACACTAGACGCTATACCCTTGCAGTTTACGCCAAAGATTATCAGTCTGAGCTTTTAAGACAAGACTGCAAAAACTGGATTCTTACGCTGGAATTTACTTCCGAGGCGTAAAATTCAAGGTTAGCAGTATACGCCAAAATCTAACAGCCTGAGCTTTTACGCCAGATTGACAAAATTTGAATTTTTACGCCGGAATTCGTATTCAGCACGTAAAATTCAATGTTTGTAGTATACGCCAAATTTTGACAGTCTGAGTTTTTTTTATGCCAGACTACAAAAAATATAGAGTTTTTACGCTGACACATTAGGAATGTGCGCGTAATAATAAAACATCTCTGTACATCCTCCTCCTCTAAGAGGCTCTCAGCACAGAAGATGACCTTGCGCATGCACATACAACGTGTGCGAAGGGTTTTTCCTCCCGGAGTCTTTACCTGTAATGTCCGGAGCACAACTCGACGGTGGAGCACTTCGTTCAGATCGAGGCTCATTCAGCCTAATGGGAGTGGCTCGTGCTTGAGCAGTGGAGCGAGATGAGGAAGCGACCTTCTTTCCCTTAGCAGTGAAAGCCTGTTTAGGTGCCATGGCGAATCTGAGTTCTCAGGAAAGAGACAAAGAAGAAGGGTTTTTAGAAAGCAAGGATTTTGCGAAGACAGATGAAGGGTTTCCCTCTCAAGACCTTGGGCTATTTATAGAGTTCGGATAACTCTTCGAATCCCTAACCAAATTCGATATTTAATAGTCGGTTATGATTTGGGACCACGTCAGCCTATCATTTGAAAAAAGTAGACGGACAGTCATGCTGCGTAACGGATCCGGATTTTACGCTCAGAGGCTATAAATCTATAGCTTTACGCTCAGATGCTTTTACGCTCAGAGGCTACAACCCTACGGTTTTACGCTCAGTGGCTACAAATCTACGATTTTATGCTCAGAAGCTTTTTACGCTCAGAGGCTACAAGTCTACGATTCTACGCTCGAAAGCTACAGATGGAAAATTACAAGGGTTTACGCAAACAATGCTCCTTTTTGGCTACAAAACATTCCAAGTGCCTGAAACAGGCAAAGTTCAGCATTGAAGATGACTCTTCTTCTTGGGCCATTGGAAGGTCATCCAAAGTCCAGTCAGAATCTTTTACAAAAGTTCAAGTATGGCCTGTTCGACGGACATTTCTTACCCTATTTCAAGGAATTTTCGGGAAACTATTCTTGAAGATGATGGTCTGAACAGAAAATTCTTCGTATCAGAAGAAGTGACAGTTTAGAATTCTACGCGACTCCTTGTCCAAAATAGCATAATAGTTTGGATCTTCAAAGACAAATGCTAAGGAGCTTTCTACGTGCCTTCAGTTACGCATAAAAGACGGGACGTGATCAGATACTCTTTTATCAGAGTTGGCGTAAAATTATTCAGACGTGCTGAAGCTGCACATTATCAGACTTCCTCACAGCAAATATGGCAAATCATCATATGCATAAAAGAAGACAAATTTATTAATCATGATTACACATGATGAAAATCCAGTTTACAAAGGGTTTTTCATCTTCATGATTACATATGATGGAAATCCTTTTCCTACAAAGGGTTTCTCATTTTTTTATTTAAGATCACACCAAGAATCTATTGTGCCAGGTTCTCATATTGGTGTAGATCTTTTTCGTCTTCTACAGTAGTTAATCGGCTTCCGCCGGTCGATTAACAAGAAAATGATTAATGGCGGGAGGATACAGAATTGGGCATGTATTAATTACGCAAGCCCACCCTCCATACGCGATGGCAGGCATGCCCTAGATTTGTGTTAGGGTTCAGACCCAACACAATACTGGAAGACAGGGCCAAATTGTCTACCCTCGTCCAGCTCCATAATGGGAGAAAATACAACTTGCAAGCTGTGTGGCCAAATGAGACTCTTCCTCTCTCCTAGACGAATCGCCATAAGAAATTATTGATCATCCCGAGCAAAGAAAGCTATGATATCCTTCCATGATCCATCCTTGCAGAGGATATTTGCTCGAAGATGCCTCTTTTTACGGCTCCTTACATGCTGGAAGAACATGATCTTCTTCTTCCTCAAGTCAGACCGACGAATCTCGACAACCATCTCTTGTTGGTGAAGGAAGTATGGGAAAAATAGGTTCACTCACCTGCCTTTATATAGGCAGAAGAGAACATGCCAAATCCCAACAAATTCCTAAAAATTTGCCGAGAAATCAACCTCGCAGAACGAGTCAAATATTGACCGTTTTATGCTTCATTCAAAGTATTTCAAATTACGAGGAATTTGAAAACTTTGAAGGGGGTCTTGTAGAAGCATAAAAAATACGCTGGAGAATTATACGCATAAAACCTCCAATATGCAGGAAGCCCGCGTAAAACAGAGCTCCAGCACAGGGTGGCGTAAAACATGACTTCAGATCCATAGGCGTACAACAGAGCTTCAGCGCTATTCCGCGTAAAACATAGCTCCAGAATAATCCGCGTAAAGCAGTACTTCTAGACTGCTTTGGCGTAAAAAGGTTGCTACATCGCCACTTCGGTGTAATACCTGTCTGCTTTTAATGCAGTGGGAAGTTGTATGAGGAACTCTTTACATTCCTCGAATAAACCTGTCAGACGAAGCAGTGAACCTGACTCCTGACAAAGAGTACTACACGATGATCGAGAGGACGGCTGTAATGATGATTCTACACAGTGCCCCAGACTATCGTTTAGTGACATAATCCTTGGTATAAGACGTCGTTTACGCATTCAAGGAATACGTTGCCTATTCTACATAGGCAGAGATGAGCTTTTACACTCAGGATGAGACGAAACCAACCGCCACGTCAAAAGCTGTTCTTTGTACAGAACTTGAGGTACGTCTCTGCAATTAATGCGCGAGATGGGGGCAGATCTCTACATTTAATGCACGAGATTTGGTTCTACTTTTAATGACTGAGAGAGCTAAAATTAGGGCTAATACACTCACATCACCACTCCTGCATATTACGCCAACCAGGCTATTTTTAGCTATAGGAGCACGCCGTATGCTATCTCTTCGAAATATGCCGACTTGGCTATTTTCAACTATAGGAGTACGCCGTATGCTATCTCCTCGAAATACGCCAACTTAGGCTATATTTGCAAAGGTGCATGATAAGGCTATTTGGCCCAGAATACACTCAAGACCTCGGTCAAAGAAGGATAATTGGCTATATTTACGCTGGTTACCTATCCATGCAGCATCAAGCTTTACGCAGAACTTGGCTTCTATGCCAGCAAGATAGCTATTTGGCTTCTACGCCAATAGGACAGCTATTTGGCTTCTACGCCAATAAGATAGCTATTTGGCTTCTACGCCAATAGGACAGCTATTTGGCTTCTACGCCAACCAGACAGCTACTCGGCTTCTACGCCAACAAGATGACTATTTGGCTTTTACGCCAACATGACAGTTATTTGGCTTTTATGCCAACCTTCTCTACGTTAGGGGCAGTTACCGACGTGGCTTGCATGCCGTGATCTTCGATAAACGATTATATGCATTACCTCATAATGGGACACGTGTCACACGCAGATTCAGGAGATCATTCAGACGTGGGTAGCAATTATTATAACCGCCGCGTAAAAGGTACAGCTCTCTCCGCTGTTCGGTTTTTACGTCGACTGGTCAGTTACTATGACCGAACTCTATAAGTAGAGACTTCTGTCCACAGGAGTGAGGGGGGAGAATTTTAAAAGGTCGAGAGAACTGAGGAGTCACAGACAAAGGTCGAATTCAAGGGAGAAAAGTGAGTACATCCAGAGAGTGTTGATTGACTACTTTGGCAACGAGAGTTCAATCCCTCCTACAGTCTTAGAAGCTTCTTCTTCGTCTTCTACAATACTTCTTTATCATCGTGTGGTCCAAGGGACAAAGTGATCGACCGCAGATCAGACTCCTATAGCAATATTTCCCCAGAATCAAATTTTTGTACTTAACATCTTCGTATAGGATTAATTGTACTTTTTTTTTCTTGTTTGTAAACAAAGAAAGGGTTTCGTATAAACCTAGTTTCAATTTCTTTCGTTTATTATCAAACACATCGTGCTTATTTTATAACACATATATTTGAAGATAGAGTATACATCATTTATAGAGAAATTGAATACATATTTAAAATAGAAATAGCTTTTTTTATTGATAATTCTCTGAAATAAAAATATAAGGCCCTCGAACGGTCGAGATAAAAATGCCTGACTTGGTTTAAAACTTGCAAAAATATTAAAATGAGATACAACATTGCTCCATATATCATATCTCTTATTGAAATATTAAAACTCATAGTCCACCATCAGCTAGAGTCTTTTTCTTCACTTGGAATTTTCAAGTGCAAGGCTTCTAAAGAGTCAAACCAAAACCTTCAATGTTCCCTCACAGTAGCCAAATCTCAAGCACCTGAGGATGCCCACAAACGTGGGTCAGTACGCAACATGTACTGGTGATCGACCACAACCAATCTCACCTAAAAACCCAACACTAAGTAGATATTTGAAAGCAACAGTTATTATTATGATCTTGCTATGTTGCCTTAAGTTCAATTAACAATTCATATCTCAAGAACATAAGGAACATATATATTTATCACCATATTTGGTGATTCTTACCCACGGTCATTCAGCCATCCCTGTTTATGAATAATAACTTACTTTGCCTGCACAAGACATTATTAGCATGTACCCTGTCTATATGAAGGTCACTGGCCAAGCTATCACGACATTCTTAGAATTTTAGCGTCCCATTCAGTGCAGGGAACTAGTCTCACTGAAGATCCTAAACTTTCGATGCAAGTACTTTAGCACCCATGTTCTCCTCGGAAGAAGTGGTCCCATAGCCTCAGTGCACAGCTTCAAGGAACCTACCCCTTGTGCACAAGCTTGTCTATGACCATGCATGAATGCAACTAGCTAGTAGAAGAAAACATGTAAATACAGAAACTTGATATAGTATTCTAGAGTCTTATTGATTGTCTTAGCCACAACCCGCCATACTTACCGCCCAGTCCAGGGTCTTTGCCACATAATCAATTATACTACAACAATCTAGTTCATAGTAATATAATTATTATCTTGCTTATCTTTCTGGGTTATTTGGTAGGTATCATTGATCGTTTTGTTAAGCATGATGACTAAATGATTCATCAAAAGATCGAAGTCACTAACTAGTTGGTAAATTTTTTAGAGAGAGAGTTCTTTTTTGCGACTTCAAGCTTGGTTCATATGTTCACCTGCATTGGCACCAACAAAGGTTCAGGATCCTTCTTCTCTTTTTCTCAGTAATTCGATATGTAAATGTGAGACAGTGAATGCATGTAATGAGCCGTTCATCGAAAATAATTACAAAAACGCATATCACAAAACCAACAGTAAAAAACAACATCGAAAATCAATAGCGCACGGGTCTTGAGGCATAGACCCTCATATGGAGTTCACTTCCCAAGACATCATGTACTGCATCTTGGGAGCAACTTCTAAGGATTCCATCCCATAACGAAAAATGACTCCCCGTTGTTTGTCCCGACCAATCGATACCTGCAAAGTTTTCCCATTCTCTGATTCTGACTCGGCCATTCAGCCGCTAGCCCAGTCCGTGCTCCACAACAGGATCAGGGCACTACAGTTGACCTACACTTTCGTCCGTATAGTGCTTCATAAACCATCTGTATACTAGAATGATACTTCAAATCCATTGCACAGAGACATAGCATGTCTTCGAGAATCTGATTCACCTATTTTGTTTGATTGTTGGTTTGAGGATGATATACTGAGATAAACTTTAACTTAGTCCGCATTAGTGACCGAAGACAACTCAAAAAATGTGACAAGAATTGCCTATACCGATTTGAGATAATCAATACTGGAACTCTATACAAATGAACTATTTTATCAAGATAGATCTGATCCAGGTGATCAAAGCTCCAAGAAACGTTGACAATAATAAAATGAGCAGGCTTGGTTAATTGATCAATAAACACCCATGTGGCATCGTTCTCCCGTTGTGTCTTTTATAAGATAACAATAAATTCCATACTGATGTACTCCCACTTCCACTCCAAAATGGAAAGAATTTGAATGCATCTAGTAGGCCTCTAATGACCGTCTTTTACTTTCTGACATGCCATACATTGTGACGCAACGAGTACCATATCTTTTTTAATGCCATGCCACAAAAACGTTATTAAAAAATAATTTTACATTTTTGTGCCTCCATAAGAATTTCTTTTTGGAACGCTTCATCCTTCAGGACACACCATCTTCCTTTCAGTCTCAATTCCCCATCTTCAAATTATGAAAACTCAATGGCCTTTTCCTTGCTAACTGCTCATGAATTTTCTATAGGAGCTTATCCCCTTTATGAGCTATTTTGATTCTCTCGACTAGACTCGGTTCAATTTGAAGTTGAGCAAACTGCACGCTCTAACTACGAGCTCGAATCTTATTTCCTATATTCTCTAAGACTTTCAGTAACGCCGGTGCCATAGACAATGCACCCACAAATCTATGGCTTAATACATCTACCACAATATTCATCTTGCCAAGTGTGTACGTAATTATTAAGTCATAATCTTTAATAAGCTAAAGTCATCGCCTCTGCCTCAAGTTCAATTCCTTCTAAATGAATATATACTTGAGGCTCTTGCGGTCCGTAAAGATCTCGCATGACACATAATATAAATAGTGACACCATAACTTTAGTACAATTTTTTTTACTGCTAGTTCCAAATCATGAGTAAGGTATTTCCATTCAGGTGGCTTTAACTGTCTTGAGGCATATGAGATCACCCTTTCCTTCTATATCAGCACAAACCCGAGGCTCTGTCCTGACGCATCGTTGAAAATCTGAAATCCCCCAGTCCCGTATAGAAGTAAAATGATTGGAGCTGAAATGAGTCGCTGCTTTAACTCTTGAAAGCAAGCCTCACAGTCGTCTGTCCAATATAATATGACTCCCTTCTGGATGAGGTGAGTCAGAGATGATGTAATCTTTGAAAAATCTTTCACAAACTGTTGGTAGTAGTCCGCCAAGCCGAGAAAGTTCTGAATCTTACCGGCTGAAGTGGGTCGTTTCCAATCAACAATTACTTCTATCTTCTTTGGGTCGATAGTGATGCCTTTTGCAAAATTAATATGACTAAGAAATGATATACTGTTCATCCAAAATTCATACTTAGCTTCGTGTATAATTGATTCTCTCGGAGGGTCTGTAACACTGTCTACAGATGCTCTTCGTGCTCCTGCTTACTCTTTGAGTAATATAAAACCCCTATTTTTAAAACGTATTATAAGTATTTAAATAAATTATTTAGTTTAATAACATTATTAAATAGTATATTAGAAAGATATAATTTATTGGATTTAACTATTAGGTAAATATGCATTTAGAGATTTATGGAAAAAAAACTATTATTTTACCTTATTTTATTTTATGTAGGAGACCTGGTAGAAGGATAAAAGATTATGTTTATGTACAAATATAATTTTCTGGAATTATATATATATATATATATATATATATATATATATATATATATATATATATATATATATATATATATATATATATATATATAAGTAATTGATTAATAAATAGAAAAGAAAAGAAAGAAAAAAAAATTAAATCAAAACCTAAACCCTACCCGTCTAAAACCCGTTAGCAACCCAAACCCGCCTATACCTAACCCCCCCCCCCCCCCCCCGCTGTACAAAACCCAGCAGCAGCAGCAGTATCCCCTTTACCCCCTCGCGCGAGTAACCCGACCCCCTTCGGTTCTCAGCCTATATATATATATATATATATATATATATATATATATATATATATATATATATATATAGTTATAAACCCTAAACCCTAACCCTTACCATCCACTCGACCCTGAGACCGCCGTAGCCCAGCCACAACACCACCGCCGCCGTCGCCGGAGCAGCCGCCTGCGGCTCGCCGTACGAGATCCCGCGAGCACCCCGGGCAAGAAATCACTGCAACGAAGCCCTGTTCAGACGCTAATTCCCGTTCCATCGTTCGACCAAATTTGACCCCGTCTTCACTGGTATGTTCACGACCTATCCCTCTTCCAACTCTCTGTATTATTTTCCTTCGAACAGCACGTAATCCTAGGTGAAAACTGAGACCAAGTTAGAGAAAAACGGCAACTTTTAATCTCAGAAAAATATTGTAACCACCCATGTTTACGGACTCGTATCTCCCACCACAGAGATCCAAACTTAGAAATTCTTTTTGTTATGTGAAGACCATGTAACTGAGATTATTTTTTGTCAATTATAATATTTTATTTGATGTTGTATGCAGAATTAAACTGGGTTAAAAATCACGAAAAACCTATTTTTGAACCTTTAAAATTATGATACGGAGCGCGTCCCACCAAATGGGACCGTCCCATCGCATACCAATTGCACCGAAAGGTGCGTATGGTATGTCCAGACGTGTGGGCTTTCGTGAAAACTGATTCGGACGCATGTGCGTGTCGGAATCAACCCGTATCCGCGAAAAGTTCCCGTATCGCGACTTTTGTAAAACATCGCACCATTTAGTGTACGCTTGTCAGAATGCAAAGTTTTATGCAACTTTTGTGCCATTGGATTCATGTTATCATGCTAGTCCTGTGATCCAAGTTTTACGCAATTCCGAGATAGTTGACCAAGCCGCCTATTTGCGGGCCCCATGGTTGACTTTTTGGGCAAAATTGTGTTCGGCTCACCGGAATCCAAAATTGGACGCACCGTTGAGTTTGTATTAACGATTAGAATTGGTTTGACCTATAATTTGTCCCTTTTAGAGGCCTTTACCCCTGGCACGCTTATTGGTGCAAAGTGGGCCACATGTGGACCCCGCTTTGACCCAAAATTATCGTTTTGCCCCTGTGTCCAAATTGGGCGAAAGGGTAGTATTTTCTAGCTATCTCGCTTATTCTGGGAACATTGATGACATTTATTTCAGCATCCGGAGACGTTCATTCTGAGACCGTAGTTTTTGATCTTGTGTGCTTGACTCCTGGACGTTACACTTTGCAGCTCTCTTGTCAGGCAAGATACCTTGCCAAATTGCTTACAGTACTTTGCATGCTTATTATATTTTTATATGTTCATTGCATGTGTATTTTTTTCAGTCATTTATATACTATATATATGTTGACACACACTTGACACATAGTATCATGGGAGGGGAGGACAATCAGTAGGCGTATGGGCTATAACCACTCTTGTAAACCGTAGTATCTAGCACGCACTACGGTAGTGTGTCGTGCTGGTCGCTACCCCCTAGGTATGTTAATTTCTGGTATCGCGCTGGTCGCTACCCCCGAGGTATGTCGATTTTTGATATCTCTGTCGTGTGTGTGAGTTGTAAGAATTAGATCGAGTAGCCTACCCATGCCCATACATCAAAAAGTTGTCCTTATTATTTATTCATATAGATTGTCTTGTACAGCATACTTACATATTTTCTACCAATTATGCATGTTTACTGTATTCAAATTGGCATGCTTCTATGTATCATGTTACGTCCCTCTGAGGACTTGGTCCTTTTCCAGGTGTAGACGATCTTGACTATTCGCAGGAGCACGGATCATGACTTACTACTTATCTCTTCTGAGGAGGTCTTACCTTCTGAGCATCTTTGATTATCTCTAGCGATGGATCACTTCGCTGATACCTTTATATTATCTTATTTTATATTGGAGATTACCCTCCTATCTCATTTTAGTATTGATATAGTCAATTGGTAGTGGATTTGTCTCCACCCGACTATTATTTTGGATTATTCAGACTCATTATTCTAGTTTAGTTATTTCTTTTCTATGACTTGTTGTATGAATGAGATTAGTATTTCTGTGACTTATGACTATATATATACCACATGTGAGTTAATATTCATATTACAGCGTACGTATGTATTATGGTATTCATATATTGGAGTTGCCATATACATACGGCTGGCATGCTTACATGTTCCTAATCCTACGTATTTTGGGACTGGGGCGTGACATATTTTTGTGGTGGCCCATGCAGGTCAAGAGCATATTATCTCAGTTATGTTACTGTACCGAGCAAGCCTGCGCTTAGGATTAGAATATAGGATCTCATCCACTTAATTATCATCTCCTTTGATTTTGTTTCGCATTCTTATTTGATTGCTTGCATTGCATCTTGCTTGATCCCTTCTCAACGTCAATCTTCTATTTTCTTTCGTGCTTGATAGGGGTTAGGAAGGTGCCTTGTACCAGGTATATACACTCTAGTATTCAATAACACTATTAGTTAAATCTTTGTAAGTTTGGTAGTATGCCTCATAACCTAGTATCACATAGTCCTTTTAACCAATTAATGAAATATAAATGAATGATACCCACTATAGGGTTGCATAAGAAGATAGTGTTTATCTAGACTATAGAACTTTAGTATTTATCTAGACTGTAGAACTTAGAGGCCCATACACCCATTTGGTTGACTTTAGACTTAGACAAGAAATTAGTATGGCAACTGTAGAGGCACAACACCGATCTTCTTGGTGAACTTAAATTATTCTGTACCTTCCTCCATCATAATCAAGTGTACTTATATTTTTTTGTACTACCTCGACTTATGCTTCTATTATAGCCTAATTTTGCAAGCTTATTATTTATTGAGCTTGTTCATGACATATGTATTATTGGGGGCCCATACTAATACATTGTCTAAATCAGAATCAGTGCATTATGGTATAATCAACCTTAGTGCACTTGGTTCTCTCTTCGTATCACTACTTTATGTGGATTGAGATATAGTTGACTCAACTTGTTAGACGAATATACTTGCCCTCTAGACTGGTCAGAGCATATCATGTCAGGTACATAACTGTTATGATGTAAACATATGAATAGGAATTTACTGAAATAAGATCTCAATCCAAAACTGCCTTGACAACTCCCTTTCAATTTCTCTAATCCCTTTGAATCCGTACTTGTATTCTATCACCTCCTCCTTGAATTCTTTATTATTATTTTCCGTCTTCCCCTATTTTGGAAAGATGAACGTTCGTGCTTAGTATAAGTTTGATACACGGATAGTACTAGATATACCCCATTGGCCAAGCACTCATGATGACAAATAAGGGAGCACAGGCACAGGAAGTCGTAGATACAGGTATGACCTTTAGTTATATTTGTCATTTCATACTCATGACCCCCTTTATGTCACGAGATCTTAGGTGCATAATAGACGTAGAATTATATATATGGTGGTTTAGCAGTTATGAGGAGATATTGATATTCTACCCAGATAGCATACACGCGATGCTAATAGATGACGTGACAGTAGTAGTACTCTTTTTCCTATCACCATCTCGCCCTTGGGGTGGCTCATCTTCTTTTCTATATCCATTCCTTGTCCCATGCTTAATTCTTCCTATCGTAGTTACATCTTTTCGTGCCATCATGAATTGTTTGGTTTACTTTGACCCCACCCTTATTTTTGTTAGTTAAAAACATAAATGTGTTAGTAATGATTAATAACTAAAAGATGAGTACATAATGATAACCCTTATGTATATGCACTGTAGCAATATATGTATTCTTTTACTTTTTTAAAACCATGTATAACATCCCTTAGTCTAATAGGAATTTGTTAGATTGTTGAACTAGTTCATACTTCTAATAGTTTTATAATTTAGCAAAGACCTTAACTGTTGTCCTAAAAACTTAGACTAAACTTAGGAAAGAGTTGAAGGCACTTGTTGCAAACTGATGACTATGACAAATCGCTGGCGAAGTAGCGACAGCTGCAGCTAGACCATTATAGTAGAGTAGTCAAAGTATTTGCAGACATACTGGTCAGGTGGCATGGCAGTATTAGAGTATGATACTTGATGATTACAAAGAAAAATCATGGTTATGAGATTCCAGACAGGTATCCTAAGATTCTCGATCCAATGAATAAATTCGTCTTACAACCTAGATAATAGCCTCAAGAGACTTTGACTACTTGTAGAATTTTTGTAAGATGGTAGTATAGACGAGTTAGAGGATAATAGAATAATGTATGGACAATGAATGAGAAAAGGGTTAGAATGGCTTACCATAACTTTTAGGAAGCACTGCTAGATAGCAATAAAGAGTAATAGCTATAGTGATTTATTATGAATATGGGTTAGTGTCAATTTCGAGGACAAAATTTTTCTAAGTTGGGTAGAATGTAAAACTCCTATTTTTAAAACATATTATAAGTATTTAAATAAATTATTTTGTTTAATAACATTATTAAATAGTATATTAGAAAGATATAATTTATTAGATTTAACTACTAGGTAAATATGTATTTAGAGATTTATGGAGGAAAACTATTATTTTACCATATTTTATTTTATGTAGGAGACCTGGTAGAAGGATAAAAGATTATTTTTATGTACAAATATAATTTTCTGGAATTATATATATATATATATAAATGTATATATATGTGTGTGTGTGTGTGTGTGTGTGTGTGTGTGTGTGTGTGTGTGTGTGTATATATATATATAAGTAATTGATTAATAAATAGAAAAGAAAAGAAAGAAAAAGAAAAAAAATTAAATCAAAACCTAAACCCTACCCGCCTAAAACCCGTTAGCAACCCAAACCCGCCTATACCTAACCCCCACCCCCCCCCCCACCCCGCTGTACAAAACCCAGCAGCAACAGCAGTATCCCCTTTCCCCCCCGCGTGAGTAACCCGACCCCCTTCGGTTCTCATCCTATATATATATATATATATATATATATAAACCCTAAACCCTAACCCTTACTATCCACTCAACCCTGAGACCGACGCAGCCCAGCCACGACACCACCGCCGCCGCCATCGGAGCAGCCGCCTGCCGCTCGCCGCACGAGATCCCGCGAGCACCCCGCACAGGAAATCACTGCAACGAACCCCTGTTCAGACGCTGATTCATGTTTTATCGCTCGACCAAATTCAACTTCGTCTTCACCGATATGTTCATGACCTATCCCTCTTCCAACTCTCTGTATTATTTTCCTTCGAACAGCGCATAACACTAGGTAAAAACCGAGACCAAGTTTGAGAAAAACGATAACTTTTAATCTCAGAAAAACTGTTGTAACCACCCATGTTTACGGACTCGTATCTCCCACCACAGAGATCCAAACTTAGAAATTTTTTTTGCTATGTGAAGACCATGTAATCGAGATTATTTTCTGTCAATTACAATATTTTATTTTATGTTGTATGCAGAATTAAACTGGGTTAAAAATTACGAAAAATTTGTTTTTGAACCTTCAAAATTGTGATACGGAGCGCGTTCCGCCAAACGGAACTGCCCCATCGCGTACCAATTGCACCAAAAGCGCGTGTGGTACGTCCAGACGTGTAGGCCTTCGCGGAAACTGATTCGGAAGCGTATGCGCGACAAAAATTATCGTTTTGCCCCTGTGTCCAAATTGGGCGAAAGGGTAGTATTTTCTAGCTATCTCGCTTATTTTGTGAACGTTGGTGATGTTTATTTCAGCATCCGAAGACGTTCATTCTGAGGCCATAGTTTCTGATCCTGTGTGCTTGACTCCTGGACGTTACACTTTGCAACTCTCTTGCCAGGCAAGATACCTTGCCAAATTGCTTACAGTACTTTGCATGCTTATTATATTTTTATATGTTCATTGCATGTGTATTTTTCTTTCAGTCATTTATATACTATATATATATGTTGACACACACTTGACACATAATATCATGGGAGGGGAGGACAATCAGTAGGCGTATGAGCTATTACCACTCTGGTAAACCGTAGTATCTAGCATACACTACGGTAGTGTGTCGTGCTGGTTGCTACCCCCGAGGTATGCCAATTTCTGGTATCACGCTAGTCGCTACCCCCGAGGTATATCAATTTTTGATGTCCCTGCCATGTGTGTGAGTTGTGATAATTAGATCGAGTAGCCTACCCATGCCCATACGTCAAAAAGTTGTCCTCATTATGTATTCATATAGATTGTCTTGTACAGCGTACTTACATATTTTCTACCTATTATGCATGTTTACTGTATTCAAATTGGCATACTTCTATGTATCTTATTATGTCCCTCTGAGGACCTGGTCCCTTTCCAGGTGTAGACGATCTTGACTATTCGCATGAGCACGGATTAGAACTTACTACTTATCTCTTCCGAGGAGGTCTTACCTTCTGAGCATCTTTGATTATCTCTAGCGATAGATCGCTTCGCTGATATCTTTATATCATCATCTTATTTTATATTGAAGATTATCCTCCTCTCTCATTTTAGTATTGATATAGTCATTGGTAGTGGATTTGTCTCCACCCGACTATTATTTTGGATTATTCAGACTCATTATTATAGTTTAGTTATTTCTTTTCTATGACTTGTTGTATGGATGAGATTAGTATTTCTGTGACTTGTGACTATATATACCACATGTGAGTTAATATTCATATTACAGCATACGTATATATTATGGTATCCATATATTGGAGTTGCCATATACATACGGCTGACATGCTTACGTGTTCCATATCCCACTGCACCTCCATGTGGTGGAGCACAGGATCGGAGAGTTGGAGCTAGGCACCTGTGGCACAGCATCATGCCCCGCACCAGCAGAGGAAGATACCCCAGCAGGACAGGGCTTATGCGTTGACGGTCGAGGAA
>JAYESA010000018.1:112430335-112475335 GCA_036927795.1 Iris macrosiphon
ACATAGAATCATGGAGTCTAGATCCAAAACCCCATTTCTGGAAAGGAACCATAGAAAGAAAGAAAAGAAAAAGAAAAAGTTGGGATTTTTACCTCTAAAAGAACACAATGGAGAGATCAAGGGGTGGTGCTTGATGGCATTGGTGGTGATCAAGAGGAGAGAGAGAGAGAGAGGAGAGAGAGAGGGAGAGAGAGATATCTTGGTTTAGTTTGGTAGAGAGTGGAGGGGAGAGAGGGTTAGAACAAAACACACCTTCCACCTCCCTCTCTACCCTTCTCATTTTCATTCTTCCTGCTGGCTGGGCCCCAACCAGCACCCAATGACCAAAATGCCCCTAGGTTTAAATGGTACTTTGGTCAATTGCTGCTGCTACTAGGAGTTGGTGGTACATTTGTTCTCTTCTCCTTTCTTTTCTTTATGGATCTTTTGCATGTAGGTCCTTCTCTGAAGCAAAGTCTACAAAGTCTTCTTATTTGTTTAGAAAATTTATATGTCATTTGTTTAGAAAATTTAGATTTTATACCTTGTCTAGAAAATTCTACTTATACTTCGGATGGCTACCATTTATTCTACTTAACAATTATGTCTGCCCAATAATGTATAAAATAAAATTTATTTTTTAAAAAAGTCTCACACTTACTAATAATTGAGTTTATATATATATATATATATATATATATATGGAAAATAAGATATGAGCCAATGGCTCTTAAAGTCTTATTATAGAATAAATCATTGTCATGTTAGACAAAGAATAAAAAAATAAAAAATAATATTACCATGTTGAACCATATTAATTGTTTCTTCTTACTCCAAGCATCATACAAAAAAAAAATATATATATATATATATATATATATATATATATATATAGTTCTAGTGGTCAGCAGATGAAAACATAATACATTCTCAATATGGGCCCGGATAGCCCAGAACCAGGTTCGATCCCGGCACGATTAAACCCAGGCTATGTCTGTCTGGGCCCGATTAACGGACCGGCCTAGACCACTAGGACTTCGGATTCAGGCAGGATTTAGTTCACAGGTCCGAAGGCAAGTCTCGGACCAATCTGGTCCTAAATCCGGTTCGAACCGAGTCTTGCTTCCAAATCCGGTCGATGACCTGGTTAGGCCTGGTTCTAGGTCCTATCCATAAAAATATTAAAAATAATAATATATATGTATATAAAATATATAAAATTAAGTAAAATTACTCTAATATAATTAATCACTCTCTTTTAGTTAATATGGTAGTATGTAAAATTAATGATAGCTAATTTGGTTAAAAAAAATCTAGTTTAGTAGTTTATTTATCACTCTCTCTTTTTCTCAAAAATATTATCATATATTCTAAATTTACCATGATATAGTTAATAGGGTAGCATTCAAAATTATTATCATATATTAATATTATACTAAATTTAGTTAGTATGATTGGAACAAAAGTTAATATGGTAGTACTAAAAATTATTTTCATATATTCTAAAATTACTCTCTAATATAGTTAGTATGATATTATTTAAAAACATTATCTTATATTAATATTATGCTAAATTTAGCTAGTATGTTTAGAGCAAAAGTTAATATGGTAGTACTCTAAAATATTACTATATATACTAAAATTATTCCAATATAGTTAATATGGTAGTATTTAAAACGATTATCATATATTAATATAATACTAAATTTAGTTAATATGGTACAATTAAAAAAAATTATAACTAAATTTAACTAATATATTATGCTCTCTTTTTTTTTCCATTGGATCACCCTGAACCCGGCTCTATACTAGCCCGGACCCAGTCCGATCAGGTCTGACCCATTGCTCATCTGTGTTCGGATCCGGACTGAATTTGAATTTTTCGGTCTGGATCAAATCGGCCCAGAATTCGATCAAGTCCAATTAACACTGAGCCCAAGTCGGTTCGAACCAACCAAAAACACACCTTGAGCACATTCTTACCACAGATAAGCAGATGATTCCTTCCAACTGTCTCATACTCATCTGCCCTGATTCGATCGGATGGGAGCCTATCATATTGCTTATCAGTTTAAATTTATATTGCATTTGGCTGACAGTCCAATGATAGCTAATTTGTTTGTAAAGGTCGTATTAAGTTTGAAAAACCACAACAAAATAAATTCTCTATAAGAAACGATTGATTCAGGTACGCTTCCGCAATTAAGGTTATGTTCTTCATCTCATGAATCAATCGGTTTAATCTAACAGTTAAATTATTAAAGTTGAACTTTAAAACACATATATAAAATTATTGTTTTTAAAATATACACAATTTTAATGACAAAAAATATATATATTTGAGAATATTTACATAATTGTATATGTTTTCTTCGATTTTTAGTTTTATACCGAAATCAAAATTCAAACAAAAACTAAAATCAAAATCGAAATCGAAATCGAAACGAAACGAAATGAAACGAATCAAATCGAATCGAATCTTGATTTTTCCAAAACCAAATTGAATTATCGATTAAGTTCGATTTTCGGTCCAAAATCAATGCTGCTTGAAGTAGACTGGACACGTGAACATTTTGGGTCCAACGGAATTGTGGGCGAGATCTTTTGTGTCCGGATCATACATTAATCCTTGTGAAAAAAATGATTGCACAGTCACCTTAGCCTAGGCTTCACCCATACCTATACTATTATATAATAGAAAACTTTAAAAGACTTTCCAGTAAAACTTTCAAAATTCAAATTCTTTTATATTAACTTATATTTAATTAGTTTAAAATATAATTAAAAATATAATCCTATTTATAGTACAATTGTTATTTATTCACTACCATAATTACTACCATCATTAATATCTAATAACATAATAAATATTTACTATCCATTATCATATATCATCCACCCGTATTTTTTATTTTATAAATATATAATAATATCAATATCAATAATTTATAAATATTTTATTCCCTCACAAATACAATAATTTTTTCTTCAAAAAATATATTTCATTGCAAATCTTTCGCTTTTGAAAAATAAAAATATAGCATAATATAAAATATTTTTTTCAAATAATTATAAGTATTTATTATACAATATTTTCTAAAAAAATTGGTATACACTAAATTAGTATAAAATATATGGACAAACACGTGTGCAAAATGCTAGTATTATTAATTTTCTTACTTTATACTCGAATGAGAAATGGTGATCTACTTAAACTACACAAGAAGAATGAATTAGCAAGCAAATTAGATTGGAAAGGACCCAAAACAAAATCATAAGGACAGGATATTAAATACAGGAAAAGAAAAAGGGGGTTGAATGCATAATTTGGACCCCCGGGCCCACCCCCACGTTCTTCTGCCGACAAAGAATCCAAAAGAAGTAAAAATGGTACTTTTGTTAATATTCTCTTCTTAATTAAATTATGATCTGTGCCCCCTCGCTTTGAGCTGGCTTTCTTATTAAGCCACCATTACTAAGAAGAGGGGCATTTTCGTCATAGTATAAACAGATTCCGGTGATTCCTCTCGCGCTAGCTGTCCCCACTTAGACAGCGACGCTGTACCCCAACAGTGTCTCGGGAAACGAGTTTTTCCTAATCGCTGATCCCAAATACACTTAATCGCCACCTCATTGTCTTCCAAAATAGCGAAATATCAATTACAATTTTTTTGTCCGGATAGCTAGGTTGGGTTTGCATGCCTTTTGGACTTATTGTCATTTTTTTCAAATAAAAAGAATCATACACGTCCATACACGTTTACCCCAGTTCGAATCAGGATAGATGGGACAAATATTTTCTATCTCAACCACTAGACTAGAGGTGATTGGCTCAATCACAAAATAAGTTAATTAAGTATTTTTGGAAAATTGTGAGCTCGAGATCTCCTCTAGATTTTCCAAACATTTCCGGTAAAAATATTTTAAAATTTAGAGATCTTGGATGAGATTATGTCCGGTGCTCATGTAAATATAAATGTAAATGTAAGTATAAATTACTTAAAAATAATTGGAATCATTATGGAGTTATTTGGTTTCCATAAACTTAAAGTCTATACGAAAGTGCTTAATTATTAGTGGTTAGTAATTATGTTAGTTGGGACGTGTAGTTTACCCAGGGTCGGCCCGTGGGTAAGCAAAGAAGAGCTCGAGCTTGGACAACTCCACTGCTAGGGACAACCCTCCAGATTTAAAAATAAAATAAAATTCCAAAGCCCAATTACCAGCCCACCACCCCACCAGTAGTGTGAGAGCCATGTGATCTATTTTCATATCCAAAATCCAAATCCCTCTTTCTCCTCCTCCTTTGACTGAAGAAACACACTGATCCCTCTTTCTTCTCCTCCTCTGGTTGAAAAAACACACTGATTTCTTTTTCGGTCAGTTTTTTTTTTTTAATAATACTCTTCTTCTTCTTCTTCTCCTTCGAATAAGTTTGAACATTTGCATAGGTTGATCTCTATTCGTTGTCGAGGAAATAGAAGGAGTTGGTTGACAAGGCTCAGGCAAAGCAACTGCAACCTCAGGAGTACACCACTGGTATTTTATTTGTCTTTTATGATGCTATATAGATTTGTACATATTTCTCTTGTAGTACTTGTAATGTTGCATCACTTATTATTACTATGACTATGGAGATTAAGATTTCTCTTTAAAATTATAGAGAAACTAGGTTTTTGATTTTCCATGTATTCCAATAAGGGATTTATTAGCTTCTAACTGTATTAGGAGCATGAAAAGATTTATATTGTGTTTAAAATTTAAAGCTCATATATAGAAGCTTAATACATAATACATTCTATGATGCATTGATTAGTAGAGTACATTCCATGATGCATTGACTAGTTAGGAAAGAAACACCGGGGTGCAAAATTAATGGTTTAAAATTAATGTATGTGTATCTTTCATTCTCTATTACGACTTAAGAAGTTAATTTTCATATTGTATTAATTGGAAGAAAGCATGACTACTTAGCTTAGTAATTATGGTTTGAAATATAATTGTAATGTTGTATTTGTATAGGTACTATGGCGAAGAATGAAAATAATAAGGATCGAGTAAGATTCTGACAACAAAATTCTAGAGCTTATAATATAAGGGTTAAGCAACATAAAGATGCAACATCACAATCACTAGCAGGCTCAATTTTCAAGTTGTTTAATACAAGAGGTCAAAAATCTCAATATTTGAGTCAAGTAGAAGAAGTTAATAATGAAAGCGTGGATGATGCCCTTGAAGAGCCTAGCAATGACGGTGATGATGTAGCAAATAATGAATCTATGGGGGATGAAGAAGCTAAAGCTAGTGGTGAAGGTCATGTGGAGCCTATGAATGAAAGTATTCATATAGAAAATGAAGAATCTAGAGAGAAGCATAATGAATATCATGTTCTTGAAGATCACGTGGAGCATATGAATGTAAGTGGTAATGAAGAAAAAAAAGTATGCTTGACATTGAGAAAGATGTTGATGTGAATTACGATCCGGGTTTATGAAAAAATATTAATGATGACAAAAGAATAATGTTAGTTCAACAAGGTCCCATTAACATTTTGAAAGAAAATGATGAGTTTCCAAGAGACAAAAATAATGGAGATGCTTTTCTTCTAAATATTATATTAGTCATCAACTAAGCCAAGAGAAGTAAGAAAGAAAGTGGCATGTCTATTCAAATGAGTTGAATAAAGTAATTTGTTTTTGTTGCAAGCTATTCAAACATAGGCCGATGGCATCAAATTTAGTTGAGAATAAAATTGATAATTGGCACAACCTTCCTACAAAGCTTCAAAATTATGAAGGTAATCCGGAATACAATACAAATATTGTGAAGCGGGTTGACTTGCAAAAGGGACTAAAACTAAAGACAACGAATGACAAAGAAATGCAAGCACAAATTGACAAATAAAAAGTTCGTTGGAAGATGATACTAGTTCAAATTATTGGGGTTGTGAAGACACTTTCTCGAAATGGTTTGCCATTTTGTGAAAACTAATGAGAAGATCTACCAGAAGAACAATGGACTTTTTTGTCAACTTATAGATTTTTTTGCGGAGTTTGATCCAATCATGCAAGAGCATCTTCATCACGTGGTTGATAATAAAATTCAACATCATTATCTTAGCCACAAAATTCAAAACGAGTTGATATTCTTGTTAGCAAATGAGATCAAATAAAAAATTCTTCAAAAAATACTTCAAATTTTTTTGAAGGCAAAGTATTTCTTAATTATTCTTAACTGCACTCCGGATCTAAGTCATGAAGAATAAATGTCAATTGTCATAAGATGTGTGGATGTTGAAAATGGAAGTAAAGCCAAGGTAGAAGAGTTTTTTCTCGGGTTTGTAAATGTTGATGACACTTTGGGTCTTGGACTTTTTTAAGCGACTTGAAGATATTTTGATTGATCTTAAGCTCAACATTAATGACATAATAGGTCAAGGCTATGATAATTGGTCAAATATGAAAGAAAAAATTATTGTGTACAAAAGAGGCTACTTAACATAAATCCTAGAGAATTTTATGCACCATGTGGATGTCATAGCCTAAACTTGCACTACGTGATATGACAAAATCTTGTGTGAAAGCTAAAAACTTTTTCGCATATGTACAAAAGGTTTATACTTTGTTTTCGAGTTCAACACAGCGATGAAATGTTCTTAGAAGATATGTGAAGGGGTTGACACAAAGCTGTTGTTGGTAACTCGTTGGAAAAGTTATATTGAGAGTGTTAGAGCAATAAGAAATCAAGCATCGAAATTGAGAGATGCTTTGATTGAAATTGCAAATAGCTCTAAAGAGGATATTATGACGGCCGAAACTAAATGTTTGTACAAAATACTTTAGAAGATTTTGAGTTCTTAATTACCTTATGCATTTGGTATAAAATTTTGGATAAAATTAATTGGGTTAGCAAAGTACTTCAATAAGAAGAGATGAATTTAGAGGATGCAATTACAAGAATAAAGGATCTCATCGTATTCTTTCAAAAGTTTAGAGATAATGGTTTTGAAGACTTGATAAAAGAAGCTAAAGAACTTGCTAATGAAGTAGGTATCGATCAGACTTTCCAACAAAAAGAGTTGTTAGTAGAAACAAGTATTTCGATAAGGATATAGAGGCGGGTGCCGAAGGAAGCCAAACACCGGAGGATAACTTTAGAATTACCTACTTTATCTGTATTATAGATCAAGCTCTTACATCACTTAAGGATCAATTTGAACTATTTGGGCTTTATGAAGAAATTTTTATGTTCTCGTTTAATGCAAAGTTGAGAAGTGTTAGTGATGAAAACTTGATGGGGGCATTGCACTAAACTAGAAGGTTTTTTTTAGAACACGACCAACATTGTGATATAAATTGGAAAGAGTTATTTGGAGACCTTAGAGAATTAAAAGCAATATTGTCAAAGAAGTAACAAAATCAGTTGACATCCTTGACTTCATAAGATCTTATTGGGAAGATGGTATTTTTCAGAATGGTTGGGCTTGATGGGAAACAAATTTAGATTTTTTTATTATCTTATAGTTAATTTTGATTATTATAGATGGTGATTATTTTTATTATTTTATTGGTTATAATTTAGGTTATCTTAGATAAGACTTTAGAGATTGGCTTTATCTTCTTTTTATTTATTTAGAGCCTATAAATAGTTTTATAAACTCATAAGTTATGAATCGAAGAATTGAGAATGATAAATCTATTTTGAGTTTGTATGGTGCGATTCCAAAATCCTAAAGTGGATCTCCATCTTATTTGCTTCTCCTCTTCCGATGTTGACGTCTCCAACGGTAATCCTAATTATTATTTTATATTATTATTATATTTTTGTGATAAATTTATAATAGTTGTTGTTCACTCTTCAATTAAAGCTTCTGCGCCCAAAATTTTCGTAAATTCCAATATTAAAATTATATTTTTTTTCCTTTTGGATCTTCGTCCCGCGTCAGATTTGTAACCTCATAAGTTATGAATCGAAGAATCAAAGAATGAGAAATCTATTTTGAGTTTGTATGGTACGATGCCAAAATCCTAAAGTAGATTTCTCGATCTTATTTCCTTCTCCTCTTCCGACGTTGACGTCTCCAACGGTATTTCCTTCTCCACTTCCAACGGTATTCTCAGTTATTATTTTCATGTTTATATTTTAATTATTTGTCATAAATCGATAATATTTGATTGTTCACTCTTCAATTAAAGTTTTCGTGCATAAATCTTTCCAATTCCCTAAATTCATAAAAATTATCTTTCTTTTGGGTATTCGTCATGCTCAAATTGGTATCAGAGCTAAACCTTGATTTAGAAATATTTGTATACAAAGGTAGGTAAGACCCATACTAGAATGTCTATACAAAATTTCTTGCAACAATTTTGTGCAATAATCGATAATATATATAATAAGCTGCTTGTTGTAATAAAAAAAGTGTTTGAAGATTTTTTCAATCATAATAAAGTAAAAACTATTGCTAACGGTGATTATATGTCCTTAAAAAACTTATTAGTAGAAACTACTGAGTCTTTTATAGATGAGTCAGAAGTTAAATCCAAGTCCGAGTCTAAGTCTAGGTTTAGTCCAGTAATAAATTTTAAGATTTATTAGTCTAGATTTAAACCATTAATAAATTTTGAGTGTTATATATCATCATTAGAAGAATTAAATAGGTCATTTAATGAAACCAATAAATTTAAAAAACCTACTAAGTAATCTAAATATTTTGAACGTGTTCCAATAATTAAACATGTGAACAATTTCTATTATATGTTTATTACAAATAATTGTACTAGTTTGTAGAGAATAATAATTGATTGTAGGGGCGATCATTTTGCTTTTCTGGAGGCATCGATACATCCACAAGTTGTTGAAGTGCGTGATAGGTCCCTGTTGAATATTCTACTTCTTCCACTTCTACAACCTCCAGTACAACCATGGAGTTTTGTCATCTTGTAAGAAGCTTCAATATTGACTACCTTGTCGAAGTAGAGGCCTCCGCCATGGTCGATTTGAAAAACATAACAAGGAGCATCATTCTCGAATTTCACGCTTACATGATTGACCGTGAGGTAGATTTTCCAAGGCGAGGAGAATAATGAGAAACAAATTTAGATTTTCTATTACTTGTAGTTAATTTTGGTTATTTTAGATAGTGATTACTTTTATTTGTTTTATCGATTATGATTTAGGTTATCTTAGATAAGTTTTTAGAGATGGGCTTTATCTTCTTTTTATTTCTTTAGATCCTAAATAGTTTGTAACCTCATAAGTTATGAATTGAAGAATTGAGAATGAGAAATCTATTTTGAGTTTGTATGGTGAGATGCCAAAACCCTAAAGTGGATCTCTACCTCATTTGCTTCTCCTTTTTTGATGTTGACGTCTCCGACGGTAATCCTAATTATTATTTTGCATTTATATTATAATTTTTATGATAAATTTATAATAGTTGTTGTTCACTCTTCAATTAAAGCTTCTGCGCCCAAAATTTTAATAGATCCCAAAATTCAAATCATATTTTTTTTCTTTGGGTCTTCGTCCCGCATCAGTGTTGCTTATCAAATTTTGTTGACTATATGTGTCATGCCCCCTTCCCGACGCACTTCTGGCACATTTTCTGCTTGGTGCACTTGGCATATGATTGCTTAACCGACCCTTGTTTAGACTGGACCGAGAGGCTTGGGGTGAGATAGGTTCGGTTGGGGTTGGAGGTGTGTGGCTTGGATTGATCTTGGGTATCCAATGGTCCACATATCAACCCTAAACCTATATATTCTCATATACTTCTCTCTCCTCATTTATTTTCATCCTCTTCCTTCTCTTTCTTCATAGGCAAGTACATCTTGTACACATGAAGAACCATGGATCTTGCATGATATGTATTTTGATTGTTTCTTATATATTGTTAACTTATATTATTTGTAATGAGTTCCTTTATATCTTTAGTTATTACTATTTTAGGTTTTGATGGATGGAGTGGCATAGATCTGAGTTCTGATCTATGAATTTCATGTGGGTTCTTGTGTTTTTTTTAGCAATTGATCTCCCAAAACTTAGTACTTTTGGAAACTATTTGGCTCATATTATAGAGCATTATATTCTACTTAACTTTGCCTTTGATTTCGTTGATTTGGAGTCCAACTGAGTTCAGTGTTGGAGCTCTGAAGGATACACCAACCACGGTTGCTGGCCGGGAAAGAAGAATAGTGGATGCAGAAAGTGTGCATTTCCCTTGTTGGCACAGAAGTATGCCAAATACACCCTTGGGCGCACTTTGTGCAAACCCACTCTTTCTGTGTACCATGAGTACTACACCCTTTTCCTAGCAATTGTGCGCCAATGACTCTAAGAGTTATCATTGGGCACAATTTTGGGAGGAAAAACCCCTAGTGCACTTTTGGTGCGTACCCCTTCAAAGATTTCCTTGACCAAGAAAATTCGCCAACCTTTCCATATTAATCAAACTTTGTTGATTGGCGCACTTTTCTTAGTTGGCCCACTTTGGCTCTCTGGCGCACTCTTCTTCCTTCGTTTTCTTACGAACGAAGCTTGGTTGGTTTCTCGATTGGTGTGCTCCTCGACAGATGAGCTTTTCGACTGTCGTGCTCTCGTTGGAATTTGAGTTTTGTCTTTTAGCTGTGCTTCAGTTGGCGGGTCAGTCGGTTGGACAGTGTATTATATTTGTGCGCCAACCCCTGACTAACTGATTTGTGCGCCAACCTTCCTGCTTGCATACTTTGTAATAGTGCTCCTAGTTCCTTGTGAGTATGCTTTTGTAGCAAAGTACGTCGAGCTTGCTTTTGTACGCCTGGACTCGTTTGGCTTTGAGCGTGCACTTTGTGCAGAAGGAATCTTGTGCGCTCTTTTACATGAGTTCTTCTCCCTTATTAAGAAGAACGTCTTCCTTCCTTACATTGTGCGCCGAGACATTTTCGGGCGTACTTTTGTATGTTGTGCATCATTGCTTGGTTCGACCGTTTGTGCGCGGTTTGCTTGGTTATTGTAATTGCTTGTTACCTTAGGCGTATAATTACTAGAGATGTGGATTTCTCTTACTTGCTTACTGTATTGACTATAATGAGTGGTACTTGAGCATAAACTTAATGACTAGAATTGCCTGACCATAAACTCGGCTAGAATGACATGATCACATGATTATAAGACTTGCCTGATCACAAGAGGACCTGATTTTGGCCTGCTATGTATACCTGACCTGATTACTTTATCCGTGCTGATACACTTAAATGCACCGAGAGTGCCTACTTGTTATACTTGTGAGTCATCGTGCCACTTGATCATGCTTGCTACGTGATATATATATACATATATTTATAATATTAAGTGATTACTTTCTTGCACGGATTTGATAGTTGGCCAGTGATCATGACCGTGGATAGGTTGATATTGATTGTTGTATCACGCTTGGGTGAATCTAGATTGAACTCTCAAGTGACAATAAGGATTCGTACCTAGCGTGCACACACTTAAGTATGACATTTAAGGAGGAATGTTCGTGTGACCACAACACAATATTCTATTTAATATATTGTTAATTATGCAACTAAACTTGTAGAGCATTGGGAGGGAACAAGATTTCGAGATCATGCCTGCCAGCCACCCCCGGACACTAGTCATGGCGTGTCGGGTTAGTCCCCACCAGATACTGTATATCATCTGTACTAGCAGAGTGCAGTATCTGATTATATTATTTTACTACATGATATAATATTTAAAGGCACGGTGGCCCTACGGGGGACCGATATATCACTACATGCTCGAATTATTGGCTCGACTAGCCCTGCTTGGCAATGGCAAGATTTAAGAATTCCTGTAATTGTATTCTGGGATAACCTAGACACCACATATTAAGCCATGGTATATGCTTGACCGCTTTACTTAAATCTTCTTGATAGCCAGGAAAGAGGGCTATTGTGGCATGATGGTTCAACCCTTGCCCTTGTTTGGTTGTGGGATTGTACTATTGTGTTATGATAGGCCATGGACCGAAGCTATATTATATTATTATATTTTAGTTTATTCCTATTGTGTATTGTGCTTTCTGTTAGTGGAACTAGGGATATGGACTGCCGTGGTATGGTGGTTCAACCTTCTCCTTGTTTGGTTGTGGGGTTGGAATATTATGCTACGATAGGTTGTGAACCGAAACTACGATGGAAAGACTTTGGCTGGTCCATAATCAAGGGACGTACCCTATCTCGGCACGATATGACACTCCTTGTCCTTGTTTGGTTGTAGGAATGTTGTATTATCTCGATGATAGGGCATGCACTATCGGTTCTTAGTTCATGTATCTACATCATAGGTCTGGTTTGATTCTTCATTCGTGCTTCCTTGTTGTACTTACTATTTGGGGTCTCACTCCACTGGTTTAGCATGACAAGGTTTAGAATCAGAGCCCGGGGATCTAGCTTATCTTCCCACGGATGGCGTACACCAGACGGATGGCCGCTGAGGGACACGAGTGAGTTTTTTCTTTCCTGCTCGTTATTGTACATTTTATTCTTTTGGGCGTTTAGTCACCGGTACTTGTTAGCCGACAAGTCTGGACACTACTTTTCCTACATGACTGAAATTAATCAGACTGTAGCTAATCTCTGTTATATAACTTTTGATACTTCTCTAGCCTAATATTTTGATAGCTAGACTTCTAGACCATTTTAATAGAGCATTTGGGACGCCTTACTACTTTATCTTATATATTCTATGCTTACTGCTACTTTATTGAATATGCATAGATGTTCGGAGACCATAAAAGACTTTATTGTAGCATGCACCTCATTGTCTTTCTATAGCTGTAATTTCCCTACGATGTTCTATGCCTTGTACGGGGTAGCTGGCCATGTCTATCTCCATATTCTGGTACTGGGCGTGCCAAGATTTTAGTGGTGGCTCATGTAGGTCTATTTCTCAGACTTGTGGGGTGTTATGATCTTAGGAGTCTCAATCAAACATATGTCCTTGAAATCTTGAATTCATCTTCTCGATACTCAGGTGGAACCATCAATTGATAGTTTCCTTGTTGCTTCTCATCATGTTCTTAATATCTCTTATCCCTTTTCTCTAGGGCTTCCCCTCCTCGGTTGTTATAGCAGCAGTGAAGGCAAAACTTCCAGCAGGTCAGGGCAATATGGGGCAACAACATAAGGTGGTGCTTCCTCAGTGGTAGGTTCGGATCGAGCCAGTGGTCGGGCCAGCGGGTGAGACAGTAGTAGAGAATATTGATCAACATATACTAGAGACCCCGGTTCCCCCAGTGGCGCTAGTAGTACCAGCAGTGCTCGATACCCTGACTTTATTATAGATTATCCGGAGGATGATGGCGACCCAACAATATCAGATGGCTGTGCAAAAATATCAACAGCTTCAGTACTAGGAGTAGAATGTCTTATTGAACCAAGGGTTACAGAAAACTCTAGAGAGAGGCAGAAGAATAGACTCAGGGGCAACGGTTAGATTTTGCCGACTTAACCCAAGGTTATTTGACGACACAGAGGATGTCATTATGGTAGATGTTTGGCTACAGGACATCAAGACTATTCTTACAACAGTGAAGGTTCCAGTTGAGGAGCAGGTTGATTAGGTCCGACAACAACTTTAGGATCTTGCTCGTGATTGGTGGACTTCAGAAGGAGTTAGCTTGAGGCATCCTATCTCTTGGGATAGCTTTAAAACGAGATTCAAGACAAAGTATTTTGAAGTGGTAATACAGTATGAGCTACAACAGAGATTCATCGGTCTCAAGCAGGCCGGTAGGATGGTGGATGGTTATGCGACAGAATACTATAAATTGAGCAGATTTGCTCCGACGATGGTAGCTACAAAGCCGGAGAGAGCAATAAGGTTTCAGTACGGACTTTATTTAGAGATCTTGCAGTTGATAGAGGGACATGACTACCATATATTTGATTATGTGCTATTAGCAGCAAGAAGGCACGAGCTTACCATTTAGAGGTTAGCTTCGAGGCCAGGAGGCCAGAAGCGGTATCATGCTCAGATTAGAGGAGGAGGAGCAGTACCACAGACTTTAGTACCATCTCCTGGCATTCACATACATGATATAGCACCAAGTAGGACAGTGACCTCAGTAGTAATAGCACCAGCTCGGCCACATCAACAAAGGCAACAACAACAACGCTTGGGAGCATCGATGGGGTGTACTTACTGCGGTAAGGGAGGTCACACTATAGGCATGTGTTAGTTAGAAAATAGGTTATGTCTGAGGTGTGGTAGTGCAGACCATAGGATGAACACTTGTCCATTGATACAGAGGCCAGGTTCAGCAGTTTTTGGCATTTCCAGCACCAAGGGCAGGGCAATTGGAGGGCCAGTATTGGCAGTGAGGCTGTTAGCTTAGCGTCCGTTGCCGACGTAGGCTCAGATATACGGGCATCAACAACTAGGTCAGTAGAGGCCACAATTGCATATTCAGAGGAGGCAGCAGCAAGGAGCTCAGCAGGGCCAAGGACAAGCTTTCAATTTGTCTTTGGAGGAGGCTTTGGCATCAGGTGAAGTAGTGGCAGGTAATATTCTTGTCGCATCTTTTCCTGCCATAGAATTTTTTGATTCAGAAGCTTCCCATTTATTTTTATATGCATGATTTGTGACACGTGTTGGATTGGAGTTTGAGAAATTGCTAGAGTCTGAATATACTCACTGGTAATGGGCTCGTGGAAGTTAGTAGAGTGAGCTTAGCGCGTTCGATCGTAGTATATGGACATTCATTACCTGCAAGGTTGAGCGAGTTTCCTATGGGTAACTTTGATGTTATCTTAGGCATGGACTGGTTGCGAGATATTCATGCGACGATATATTGCTATATGGGTAAAGCATTATTTAGCATTCTTGGTCTAGATGAGTTTATCCTTAGAATATTAACAAAAAAACAGAGTGAAGAAGGGATTGTTGCAGTAGCAGAAGTAGAGTAACAGATTCCCAAGATAGTTGATGAATTTATGGATGTATTTCTCGAGGAGCTTACAGGGTTACCCCTACTAAGAAAAGTGGAGTTCTGTATAGAGTTGATGCCAGGGGTAGAGCCAATATTAAGTAAAGTTTATCAGATGTCACCAACCGAGCTCGATTAGCTATATCAGAATGTAGAGGAACTGAAGGAGAAGAAGTTTGTTCAGACTAGTGGATCGCCATGGGGACTGCTAGTGGTATTGGTAAAAAAGAAAGATGGGTCGACACGGTTATGTATCGACTATAGACAACTAAATGTAGTAACAGTAAAGAACAAATACCCTTTGCCTAGAATAGATGACTTGTTTGATCAGTTGAACAAAGCCAGAGTATTTTCCAAGATAAATGTTCGATCATGTAATCCCCCTCACCCAAAAATAGGTATCTTGTGTGTATTTTGTATTTTCTATGTTTGTTTTAGATTATTTTTCAAATCAATTAAAAACCAATAATTTTATTAGGATACTTTATCGTGGTTTAGACGTTAATGATATAGGATAGTCCTAAATTCTGTATCGCCCTTCATAAGAAGTAGCCTATACAGGAGACACGATCTTTTCGTGGTACAGAAATTCGACCCTTTGGCATTAGTATGACATTAGTGTAACGACCATATATTTTGTGTTAAATATTTAGATATTATATATATATATATAATTTATTTGTGGTTATTTTTCTATCCCAACTTCCTACAATTAGCATCCCATAATTTTCCATGCCAAATTGAACAATTTTTCTTTTTGTAAGATTTCATATTATTTACTATTATCCTATTTGGTTGGATATCCATTTAGTTATTTATTAGTTAATTGGATAATACAGTTATTTGATTTATATAACTAGATAAATATCTAATTAATAATTATAAAATATTTTTATAAAATAATTTAGGTGTAGTATTTTATTAAATCTTTACAAAGTAAATTTTTAGAATTTATTTTGTGTGCAAATATTCTTTTTGGTTTTTTATAACCTCAACTATATATGTAAATATATATGTTAATAAATATACGGATAATAATAATAATAATAATAATAATAATAATAATAATAATAATGAAAATAATAATAATAATGTTGATAATAAAATAAAAAGAAAAAATAAAAAGGAAAAGAAAAATAAAAATAAAATAAAAGAAATAAAACAAAAACAAAAACAAAAACAAAAACAAAAACAAAATAACAATAATAATAAAAACCTAAACAAAACCTAACCTAAACTCCTAATCCTAAACCAACAAAACCCAAAACCTATTCCAACTAATCCCCCCCCACAGCAACCCCCCCCACCCCCCGCGGCCAGAACTACTTCCCCCATCCCGATCTCTCTCTCTCTCTCTCTCTCTCTCTCTCTCTCTATATATATATATATATATATATATATATATATAATACAAAACTCAAACCCTAATCCCCTACCCTCAGCGCCGTCGACCGCCGCACCCTGGCAGGCGACTGCCGGTGCAGCAGCCGCGGGCCGCCCACGCGGACTGACAGCACAGTAACACCGCCCCGACGCTCCCTTCTTCAAGGTAATATATCTCCTTCATCTTTGATTCTTTTTGTATCCGTATACATTCACAACCTAACCCTCTATGATTCTATTCAAGCGGGATAGATTTTCGTGCCCTGGATTGGTCAAAAAATCGACCGAAAGTTGGCCGAAAAACTGACCAAAACCAGTCCAGAATGTCAACTCAAACCCCCATGTTCATACCTAATTTGCCACCAACCTGTTTAATATTTTTAAAATCTAATTGAAAGGTTTTCTTCTCAATATAACTGAAAATTTAACTGTTCTTTTAGTTTTTATTAATTTATTTTATTTGTTAAATTATTCGGCCTCCAAAACGACCAAAAACTTGTTATTTTAAAACTAAAATTTTGTGATACAGAGTGCGTCCCGCCAAACGGGGCCGTCTTATTGCGTATAAATTATACCAAAAGGCGTGTATGGTATATCCTGACGTGTGAACTTTCGCAAAAGTTAATTCGGACGTGTGTGCGCGTCAGAATCAACCCGTATCCGTAAAAAGTCCCCATATCGAAACTTTTATAAACTACCACCCCACTTTGTGTACGCTTGTCGGAATGCGACGAAACTTGTGCCATTGAATTCGTGGTATCACGTTGGTCCTGTGACCCAAGTTTCACATAATTCTGAGACAGTTGACCGAGCTGCCTATTCGCGGGCCCCACGGTTTGATTTGAAGGTTGTGATCGACTCACCCGAATCCAAAATTAGATATATCGTTGAGTTCGTATCATCGTTTAGAATTTTTTTAACCTATAATTTATCCCATTTAGAGAACTTTACCTATGGCACGTATTTCGGTGTAAAGTGGCCCACATGTGGATCCCGCTTTGACCCAAAATTACCGTTTTGCTCCTGTGTCCAAATTGGACGAAAGGGTAGACTTTTTTGACCATCTCGCTGATTTCAGAGACTTTGGTGATATTTATTTCAGCATCTGGAGGCGTTCATTCGGATGTCATAGTTTCTGATCCCTTGTGCTTGACGTCTGGACGCTTACACTTCGCAGCTTTCTTGCCAGGCAAGTATACATTGACATTGTACTGTGATTTATATTATATATGGTGCATGTATTTTATTTCTGTTATTTAGTTCATATATTTTAAACTGCTATATAAACTGCGCGTCCAAGAATAACTTGGGTGCAACGATGGTGGCGTCGTATTTTATCTTTATTATATATTATGCATGTCGACCTAGTTTTACGAGACTACCACATAATTTGGAGGCATCATTAGGTTTTATTGGTCGTGACACATCTGTTACACGAGTGTGAGTCTCATGCAGAACACGGACTTGCGTGACGGGCTGGCCACGTGTACGTATGAGACGTGCGATAGGAAATAACTGCTAATAAATTTGCATGCTAGAAGACTTAGCAGTTATTAGAGGTACCATCGTGTCATGGATATGACATGGGGTGGGAAGAACAACAAGTAAGACGTTTGGGCTCCTTTGCACTTTTCTTCTGTAATTCGCCCGCTCCGCCGGAGATGCGCGGTACGATGACCCCTATATTATCTACATGCGTCCTCTGATGTTCAAAATACATCATGCTTTTTAGGCCCCTGATTCTCCGAGAGAATCGTGCCAATCCCATTTTATCCATATAGCCCACGTATTAAAAATTTGTTCTCAAAGTGCATTCACATAGATGATTAGGCGACCCTTGAATATTTATTTTCAATACTTTATTGGCATGCTTCTATGTATCTTGTTACGTCCCTCTGAGGACCTGGTCCCTTTCCAGGTGTAGACGATTATGACTATTTGCAGGAGCACGGATTATGACTTGCTACTTATCTCTCTTTCGAGGAGGTCTTCTCTTCGAGCCTCATTGTTCATTAGATGTACTTATTTTATTTCTCTTATATTCTAGTTTGGTAGTGGATTTATCTTCACCCAACTACTTGTTCTTATCAAGCATTTTATACTTGATTCAGTTATATAGTTGATTGGTTATTTGATTCTGTAGATGAGATCTAGTTATGCCCTGTGACTTATAACATAAATCTATACCACTTGTGAATTATTGTTCATAATACAGCGTATGTATGTGTTATGGTTTCCATATATTGGAGTCTCCATATCCATACGACTGGCATGCTTACGTATTCCTAGTCCTACGTATTTTGGGACTGGGGCATGACATATTTTTGTGGTGGTCCATGCAAGTCGAGTTAGCCGTTTCGGTTACGTAACTGTTGTGGTGCCCCGTTCCTCCTATTCGGGGAGCGCGGCTAAGAAATACAAAACGGTATCGTTCGATCGTGATAGATTGAAACAAGAACTCATTCTCATTATAGATCTGCTTCTTCGGAATCGATTTCCATATTCAGTGGACCGTGCCCCCAGGATCGACTTAGCGGCAGAGTCAGGAGGGACCTCTCTCCTCGGTTCTTTTGTTGCCTAGTTTTCGCTGTCACTTGTTGCTTTCGTGCCTTGAGTTGGTTTTCAGATTTGCTTGAGTTTTCTTGAACGGTTTTGATAGATTTTATTATTTTCGTTCATTGAGCTGCACTTCAATTCCGAGATTGAAAAGAGTAGAAGAGGTAATGATCAGCTATTCGTGGCAATACAGGTGAACGAGCAGTAGGCGATGCACGAGCGGAGTCTTGAAGCACCTCTTTCCTTCTCCCTTCCAACCAACTCAGTGAGTGGCTTATATTCGATTCAGTTGACCCTTCTTCCAAGTCTTCACATCTAAAATTTTGTATTCTTGCTTGTCCCGATCAGACGATACCAAGTAATAACTAAAAGATGTCAAGATAAAAAGGGAATAGACTTGGATTATTATGCTTGTCAATCAAACTTGTGAACGATTACCTATTGCATGCTAATTTACTTAGAATATTTTATACATGTCTCAATTTTAGTTAGAATGCATACTTCTTCTATAAATTGTGCTAAGTATGGAACACACCTTGTATGCGAAAAATTGTTCAGGGAGGCTATGCAAAAATGAATCATGCAATGCTACTTGTCTTTTACTCGTATTGCCTCAACTGCATGAATTGTTAACTTAGTAACATACCGTTTGATTACGGACAACTTGTGCACAAGGTCTTAGTTCCTGTGGACGGTCGCTGGGGCACTAGCACCGATCCAATCCAGGTGAAACTCTATTGTATAATCTATTATACTGGACGAGATGGCTTGTAGCGCCCATTGTACTTTCGCTGCATACCATTCTCGCCAGTGACTAGTGTCCTTTATGACATATGCCAGTGATCCCCCTTGTATATTTAAACCTGTGCAAACTAACTTGTGTCTTCGTGGCAGGGAAGGACATGGTAAGTATTATGCAGGTGTTTCAGACGGGCAGGTAAAAGTCATCGAACAGTGGCAAGTTTATTTCAGTAGTTTTATATATATTTCTTGCTGTAAAATGAACTAAGACAAGATAGAAAGACCACAAATAATATGCATGCTTTATATAAATAACGTGTTGATTGGTATAGTTGTGTTAGCTTGCCTTCACCAATATATTTTGATGTACTGACCCTCGTTGAAACAGGTTCCCCAAACTAAGAAGAACCGAACGAGGAGAATAAGTCAATCCCCGATCCAGTCCAGTTGTGGGCGCGTCCTGAGCGTGCCATCTTTGAAGCATTTTGAAGACAAGAGCTATCAACCCAATCATAATGCAGCTCAGAGGGAAAGTTGTCATCCCTCCTGGAGGTCTTATCTTTTGAAGTTTAGTAAAGGGATGTAATGTACAAGATAGTTATCTCATTTTGTGTCAATTTTGTAAGCTCGTGCGACAACCTTATGACTCGTTCAAGTGTTTGTAATAGATGTTCATTATCAATCAAGAGAACTTTTCTATGCATCAACTTGTGTTTTTAATTTATCTGCGTACTCTGAATATGTGCTCGCTATGCAAAATACGTTCGCCTGGTGCGGTGCGCAACCTAGGCCCGCACTGTGTCATGCCCGGGGAACGACTATCGATTCCACAGAATCGGGGGCGTGACATATTGGTATCAGAGCATAGCTTCAAGTTTCTTTGACCCTCGTGCTGGAAAAGTTCCTTTAACGATCAAATCCCTATGCGAACTCTTGAACTCGTTAGGCCAAAATGAGATACGTTCATACAATAATTCCATAATACATTATGATCCTGATGTAATTTACCTTCTTTTGAAGGAATGACACCAGCGCAATCCTCAGCGCTAGCACCGGGCGAGACACAAGCCCAAGAAAGTAGTTCGGGCACTTTGGGAAGTTCACGGAGCCAGCGAGCCATGTCTCGCATCGATCCCATCCAGCAAATGATGCAGATGTTGGAGGCAAACCAACAAAGGGATGAGGCTCACTATGAACGGGCCGAGAAGCGAGCGGAGGAGAGGCAACTCAAGTTTCAAGACAATATAGAAGCCCGATTCTCAGTCCAACAAAAGCAGGTAGATACCCTGCAACAGATTGTGCAGACTTTGGCCTCCAACCAGTCCGCGGCAACAGCAGCGACTCTGGTGGAGCAACCTGCATTTGAAGTTGAGATGCCTCAAACTCCAAGGAAGAGGGATGTGACTGCCTTTGACTTTGGCGACTTCAAGAAAGTCTGCAAAACACCATTTCAAGGGACTGAGGACCCAATTGTGGCTCTAGATTGGTTGGCCGAACTTGAAGACCATTTCTCCCTGCTAGAGGTCCCCGAAGAGAAGTGTGTCGCATGCGCTCAATTGCAGCTCCGTCTTAATGCCACGATTGGTGGGACGTGCATCGACGATCTCTTCAAGTTGACCATGGAGAGGAGGCGATCACGTGGGCTGATTTTCGTGGCGTGTTTGAAGAGGAGTTCATATCCTCTTCCATGCATCGTCAGAAGGAGAACGAGTTCGTACAACTACGGCAAGGCAGCATGACAGTTAAGCAATACTCCGCCGAGTTCAACAGGCTTGCTAAGTTTGCCAGCTCTAATCTACCCGATGTATCGAGTCATGCCAGATGATTCGAAGGAGGTCTGCGCCCTGCCATCCATGCGTACGTAGTCGTTCATAAGTACGAGACTATACGGGGAGTCATGAATCATGCTCTATCTCTTGAACCGCAATATCCTCACGTTCCTAGCAGCGCTGTGCATACCTCTAATCACAAATGCCATAGCAACAAAAGAGGAAATAATGCTGCAAAGCACCCAAACAACGATGGCAATGTAAACCCCCTGATTTTTTCAAAATTTTTAAAGCAATTTTATACAATTTTCTGTAATTTTCTGGGATTAAAACTAAGGTATTTTGTAATTAAATAATTTTAAATGATGTTAAATAAATATAAAATTTCTATTCCTAGAAATCGTATATACTTTATTTTTATTATTAATTATTAATTTAATTGTACTAATTAGTGGCTAATTAGGAGAAATAGATTTTTATTAATTTTTATTTTAGGTGTTGGAGCACTTAGAGGATTTATGGGACCATTAAAAATTTTTCAGAATTTATTTCATGTAGGAGACCCCTTGAGCAGTTGCTAGCTTAATAGTGTGCATTAATATAATCTAGAATTTTTCTTATGAGTGTATATATATATATATATATATATATATATATATATATATATATATATATATGGGACAATTAGGAATTTTTCAGAATTTATTTCATGTAGGAGACCCCTTGAGCAGTTGCTAGCTTAATAGTGTGCATTAATATAATCTAGAATTTTTCTTATGAGTGTATATATATATATATATATATATATATATATATATATATATATATATAATTGAAAAAGATTAAGAAAAGAAAAGAAAAGAAACTATTAAATAAATTAGTAATAACTAATAAACTATTACTACTTATACTACTAAAACCAATACTACTAACTTCCTACCAACCCACCCTATGCTACCCGCTGGCTCCTTCCCATAAAATTCCATAGCCGCCCCATAACAGCAAGCCTTGTGAGACCTTGTTAGCAAATGTGAGCTAACCCCTTGCCAGCAAAACCGACCCCCCCTTTAGCCGCGAATACAAACCCCTCTCTCTCCCTTTTATATATATATATATATATATTAATTCTATTCATAAAATCCTAACCCTAGATCAATCCAATCCCTTCCTCTTCCCATCTAGACCTAGAGAGCGCCGCCACCGCAGCCGAAGAACCCCGCCAGGCCGTCCAAACCAATCCCGACGACCGCGACCCCGCGCACTACAGATTCCCACAGCGAGGTACCTGTGTTCCGGAGTTGTTTTCCGTCGACTCGCTCAACCAAACGCCATCCCGTATTCACCGGTATGCTCATCCCTTAACCCTTTTTCATATCTGTGTGATAGTAGACCTCGAACAACACGTAACCCTAGGCAAAAATAACGTCAAAGTTGGCAGAAACAGACCAAATTCTGGGATCGCAGAAAACTGCGGTGACCACCCATGTTTTAGAGTTCGTATCTTCCACCACAGAGATCCGAATTCAATGATTCTTTTTGGTATGCTTAGACCACTTGACCTAGTTTAATTTCTGTTAAATAACCCTAAATTATTAACTGCTGTAGACAGAATTAAATTCGTTAGAAAACCCCGCGAACCCACTTTTCCCAAATTTCCAAAAGTTATGAAACGGAGCGCGCTCCGCCAAACGGGACCGCCCCGCCGTGTACCAAGTATACCGAACGGTGCACGTAGTGTAACCGAATACGTAAAAATTCATGAAAACTGATTTGAACGCGTGTGCGCGCCGAAATCAGCCCGTATCCGTGGACAAATCCAGTATCGTAACTTTTGTGGAAGTCGCGCACATTTTGTGCACACTAGTCAGATTGCGACAAAACTTATGCCACTGGACTCATGGTAATGCGCTAGTCCTGTGACCCAATTTTCATGCAATTCTGAGATGGTTGACCAAGTCGCCAATTGGCGGGCCATACAGTTGACTTTTTGGGCAAAATTGTGTTCGGCCCATCGAAATCTATATTTGGACATACCGTTGGGTTTGTATTGACATCTAGAGTTTGTTTGACCTATAACTTGTCCCAATTAGAGACTGTTATCCTTGGCACATTTTTCGGTGTGAAGCGGGCCACATATGGACCCCGCTTTGACCAGAAATTGTGATTCTTGTCCTTGTGTCCAAAATGGACTCAAGGACAGGCGTTTCTAGCTATTTAATATTTTTTAAACTTGTTGGTGATGTTTATTACAGCTTTTGGAGGAGTACTTGCAGGATCCACTGATACGGGGACAATTGTTGGTATTCAAACCCCAGGCAAGTGTACCTTGCCAACAATGCAGTTTTGTCACATATTTTCTTGATTCATTTATATTATTGTACATGCTTAACCTAGGACCGTGTGACTTACTTAGCGTCCGATTAATAGTCGGGTGCCAACACCATACGCAAAATTGTGTAACGTCACCTAGAGATAGATATCGTGGCCATTTACGTTCTCGTACTTGTCTTATCAAGTACATCATAACCCAGGACACTTGATACTATTCATGTGACAGAATCTTCCTAAAATATTCAAGGTGATTCTGTGTAGATTGCAGGATTTATAACATAGATATTTTATTCATAGTTATTATATGACTTGCTGCATTAGATATGATCTTACGTGACATGGACATGAGGCATCGTGGACATGAGACGTGTGATTACATTGGGTGGGGAGAGACACACAGGCTACAGGCTGATTATATATATATATGTCACTACATAGTAAATTACATAGTAACCTACATAGTATCACTGCTACAGGCTCCTAGACACAGAGTTTGTAGTGGTCTCAGCCTGAGTTTAGTGATGCTCTCATCTTGCATATCACTTAGCTGGTTATATAGTTTACCCTATACTATTTTATTTATTGTTGCACTGCATTTAATTTGGCTTGCGTTATTTTGTACCTTGCTATGTCCCCTGAGGACCTGGATCCGGATTATGTCCCCAGGTATAGCAGACGAGATCTACCCCGAGGTATACGGGACCGGAGCATTAGCAGGAGCAGAACCAGGAAACGAGGACGAGGTGATTGCAAAAGATTTCTCCTGAGTATATGTTTCTTCTATGCCCAGTCTTGTTGCTATTAAAACTCTTTTATTTCTTGTTTAAATGAAAAATTGTAACAGACTTATTATCGGGTTGTTCTCCGAGTTTATTTACTTGTGGCTGGATGATGTTTTATTTCCTTTTGATGATATTGATGTATTTATTCTGTGGATGAGATTAGTAGACCCTTATTATTGTACTACAGCTTAAGTGTATCCTGATGGGTCCCTTAAATTGGGTTGTCCATCGGTGTGTGCTGCTGGCCATTGCCACGTGTCTAGTCCCTCGATATTTTAGGACTGGGGCGTGACTTGGTTTTTGTGGTGGCCCATGCAGGTCAACGACTAAATTGCTTCGATTTCAACTTAGGGACCAAGCAAGCCTGCAGTAAGAATATGATAAGTTTTTAGGATCTCATCCACTTGCTTGAATCGTTCTTGATATCTATATCGGATTCAAAATTAAAATTTTGACTTGCATCTTGTCTTGATTCCTGTGCGCCTCTTATAGTTTATTTTTGATGCAGAGTAATGGATTCACGAGCAAACGACAAAACTCCAGCAAGAACACCAATAGGTGCTGTAGCCACCTACGGAGAAGATGAAGTGACGCCATTGAGTGGAGATCCCTCTACTCACTGAAGAAGCCAAGCATATCAGTATGCTTCTAGATTTTGGCGTGATGACATCCCACCGCCTCCGCAGTTTGTTACACCGATGTCTATTTTCCCACCAGGACAAGTCATGGATGGACAACAGATGTTCCAAATATTTTATGCCATGATGCAAGCCCAACAGCAGGTTCAACAAGAGACTCAACGTCACGAGGCGGAGTACTTGAGGACCAGCCTAGTAACCGCATTGGAGCAGGTGAACCCACAAGCTAGGCGACCAGTGACAGGATCTATCACTGATTTCCGTCAGCTCAAGCCCCGTAGCTTTTCTGGCAATGAGGAGCCCACTGAAGTTCATGAGTGGCTCACCAACACACAACATCAATTAGAAGCAGCTGAGCTTCCACGGGAACGTTGGATGACTGCCGTCAGAATAGAATTGACGGGCAATGTACATCACTGGTGGCTATCTGAGGAGACACGGCTCGGACCAGACCGAGTCACTTGGAAAGAGTTTTCCAGACTCTTTCAGGAGATGTACATTTCGGCTATCGCTCGATCAGAACTTTAGGACAAGTTCAATCGCCTCACTCAGGACAGTATGACAGTGGAGGAGTACAATGCAGAATTTATTCGTCTAAGTCGCTTCGCCCCAACCCTGATCCCGACAGAAGAAGAGAAGGCTGAGAAGTTCTTTGACGGACTAAACTTTGAGCTACAAAGACTAATTGGATCCGTCGCACCTACCTCTTACTCGGACGTTCTTACTGCAGCCCGATGCATGAAACGCATCACCAGGAGAGAGAAACGATCTTCCACATCAGCCAGAGCACCATAAGAAGAAGCTGCAAAGAGACCTCACTTGCACCAGCCACCTAGATCCCCTCCGTAGATACTACCTACATGTCAATACTGTGGCAAGGTAGGCCATATTGAGAAGGACTGCAGACGCAAGTTAGGATTATGCTTGATTTGCGTAACCAATTAATACTTAGCCAAGGATTGTCCTCAGCATCGAGAGGGAGGACTAATGTTAAACAGACAAGCTTTACCAGCGCCAAAGCCAGTCTATCCAGCATTGGGAGTACCACAAACGGGAAGTGGAGAAGTTAGACCACCAGCCCCAGGAGGGTATCAGCCGAGTCCACCCTTGGCACCACAAGCAGCACTTTTCCAGCAGGCCCAGCAACAGCAGAGGGTACCACTGCAAGGACGCGGACAAGCTTTCGCGATGACCTTGGAGGACGTGCAGACTCGTGGAGTAGCTAATGCACGTAAGTTTTCGTAGTTATCTGTTTCTAGTATTGCTTTAGTTCGTGCCTGTTGGTTCGTGGCCTTAGCCTTAACCTAACAGTTTTAAACTTGCTAATAATTGATAACCTAGTATGTTTTATAAGTGATAACCTAGTTTTTTTAAACTGTAGTTTTCTAGATTTTCTGCACTCTGGAAATTGAATAACTTCCATTGCATAGGGAAATGATTCCCTATGTGTTTTTCTTAAACCCTCAACCTTGATTCTCCTTGAACGTGATGTACTTCGAATAAATGTTTGCAACCGTGTTATCTCTGTTGACCGGTTATTCTTTGATTGCGAGAACGCAATCCTCTTAAGGGGGGTAGATTGTAAACCCCCTGATTTTTTTCAAAATTTTAAAGCAATTTTACACAATTTTCTGTAATTTTCTGGGATTAAAACTAAGATATTTTGTAATTAAACGATTTTAAATAATGTTAAATAAATATAAAACTCCTATTCCTAGAAATCGTATATACTTTATTTTTATTATTAATTATTAATTTAATTGTAGTAATTAGGGCTAATTAGGAGAAATAGATTTTTATTAATTTTTATTTTAGGTGTTGGAGCACTTAGAGGATTTATGGGACCATTAGGAATTTTTCAAAATTTATTTCATGTAGGAGACCCCTTGAGCAGTTGCATCTTAATAGTGTGCATTAATATAATCTAGAATTTTTCTTATGAGTATATATATATATATATATATATATATAATTGAAAAAGATTAAGAAAAGAAAAGAAACTATTAAATAAATTAGTAATAACTAATAAACTATTACTACTTATACTACTAAAACCAATACTACTAACTTCCTACCAACCCACCCTATGCTACCCACTGGCTCCTTCCCATAAAATTCCACAGCCGCCCCATAACAGCAAGCCTTGTGAGCCCTTGTTAGCAAATGTGAGCCAACCCCTTGCCAGCAAAACCAACCCCCCTTTAGCCGCGAATACAAACCCCTCTCTCTCCCTTATATATATATATATATATATATATATATATATATATATATAGAGAGAGAGAGAGAGAGAGAGAATAAGGGAGGTGAGATGGCACCTCACTCTCAAAACAAGGGTGGCAGTGACGTGGCACAATCTCAGCCACACATTTCATAATTGGCAAATTGTATTTAACCCCCTCCTCTCGTTTGTGTGGTTGGAATTGTGCCACATCACCGCCACCCTTGTTTTGAGAGTGAGGTGCCACCTCACCTCCCTTATTCTCTCTCTCTCTCTCTATATATATATATATATATATATATATATATATATATATATATATATATATATATATTAATTCTATTCCTAAAATCCTAACCCTAGATCAATCCAATCCCTTCCTCTTCCCATCTAGATCTAGAGAGCGCCGCCACCGCAGCCGGAGAACCCCGTCAGGCCGTCCAAACCAATCCCGACGACCGCGACCCCGCGTACTGCAGATTCCCACAGCGAGGTACTTGTATTCCGGAGTTGTTTTCCGTCGACTCGCTCAACCAAACGCTATCCCGTCTTCAACGGTATGCTCACCCCTTAACCCTCTTCCATATCTGTGTGATAGTAGACCTCGAACAACACGTAACCCTAGGCGAAAATAATGCCAAAGTTGGCGAAAACAGACCAAATTCTGGGATCGCAAAAAACTGCGGTGACCACCCATGTTTCAGAGTTCGTATCTCCCACCAAAGAGATCCGAATTTGATGATTCTTTTTGGTATGCGTAGACCACTTGACCTAGTTTAATTTTTGTTAAATAACCCTAGATTATTAACTGCTGTAGACAGAATTAAATTCGTTGGAAAACCCCACGAACCCACTTTTTCTAGATTTCTAAAAGTTGTGAAACGGAGCGCGCCCCGCCAAACGGGACCGTTCCACCGTGTACCAAGTATACCGAACGGTGCACACAGTATAACCGGACACGTAAAAATTTGTGAAAACTGATTCGGACGCGTGTGCGCGCCGAAATCAGCCCGTATCCGCGGACAAATCCCGTATCACAACTTTTGTGGAAGTCGTGCGCATTTTGTGCACGCTCGTCAGATTGCGACGAAACTTGCGCCACTGGACTCGTGGTAATGCGCTGGTCCTGTGACCCAGTTTTCACTCAATTCTGAGACGGTTGACCAAGTCGCCAATTGGCGGGCCCCATAGTTGACTTTTTGGGCAAAATTGTGTTTGCCCCATCGGAATCCACATTTGGATATACCGTTGGGTTCGTATTGACATATAGAGTTTGTTTGACCTATAACTTGTCCCAATTAGAGACTGTTACCCTTGGCACATTTTTCGGTGTGAAGCGGGCCACATGTGGACCCCGCTTTGACCAGAAACTGTGATTCTTGCCCTTGTGTCCAAATTGGACTCAAGGACAGGCGTTTTTAGCTATTTAATATTTTTTAAACCTATTGGTGATGTTTATTATAGCTTTTGGAGGAGTACCTGCAGGATCCACTGATACGGGGACAGCTGTTGGTATTCAAACCCCAAGCAAGTGTACCTTGCCAATAATGCAGTTTTGTCACATATTTTCTTGATTCATTTATATTATTGTACATGCTTAACCTTGGACCGTGTGACTTACTTAGCGTCCGATTAATAGTCGGGTGCCAACACCGTACGCGGAATTGTGTAACGTCACCTAGAGATGGATATCTTGACCATTTACGTTCTCGTACTTGTCTTATCAAGTACATCATAACCCAAGACACTTGACACTATTTATGTGAAAGAATCTTCCTGAAATATTCAAGGTGATTCTGTGTAGGTTGCAGGATTTATGACATAGACATTTTATTCATAGTTATTATATGACTTGCTGTATTAGATATGATATTACGTGACATGGACATGAGGCATCGTGGACATGAGACGTGTGATTATATTGGGTGGGGAGAGACACACAGGCTACAGACTGATTTTATATATATATATATTACTACATAGTAAATTACATAGTAACCTACATAGTATCCTGCTATAGGCTCCCAGACACAGAGCTTGTAGTGGTCTCAGCCTGAGTTTCAGTGATGCTCTCATCTTGCATATCACTTAGCTGGTTATATAGTTTATCCCATATTATTTTATTTATTGTTGTACTGCATTTAATTTGGCTTGAGTTATTTTGTACCTTGCTATGTCCCCTGAGGACCTGGATCCGGATTATGTCCCCAGGTATAGCAGACGAGATCTACCCCGAGGTATACGGGACCGGAGCATTAGTAGGAGCAGAACCAGGAAACGAGGATGAGGTGATTGCAGAAGATTTCTCCTGAGTATATGTTTCTTCTATGCTCAGTCTTGTTGCTATTAAAACTCTTTTATTTCTTGTTTAAATGAGCAATTGTAACATACTTATTATTGGGTTGTTCCCCGAGTTTATTTACTTGTGACTGGATGATGTTTTATTTCCTTTTGATGATATTGATATATTTATTCTGTGGATGAGATTAGTAGACCCTTATTGTTGTACTACAGCTTAAGTGCATCCTGATGGGTCCCTTAAATTGGGTTGCCCATCGGTGTGTGCTGCTGGCCATTGCCACGTGTCTAGTCCCTCGATTTTTTGGGACTGGGGCATGACAGGCAAGCAAAGAGAAAATTTAGACAGACTATGTCACTTCTGCAGGCTGCCGGGGCACACGAACGATAAATGTCGTCTGAAACTTGGGTTATGCTTAGCTTGTGGCGAATCAAACCATGCAGTTCATGACTGTCCGTTGTGTCATGATCGCCGTCCTCAACATAATATTTCCTAGCGGTAGGTTCTATTCCTAAGTTTTATGGATGAAACTTAGGAATAGTTGGGTAGGATGTGGTGTCCCGTTCCCCCTATTCGGGGAGCGCGGCTAAGAAATATAAGGCGGTATCGTTCGATCGGGATATATTAAAATAAGAACTCATTCTCGTTATGGATCTGCTTCTTCGAAATCAATTTCCATATTCAATGGACCGTGCCCCCAGGATCGACTTAGCGGTAGAGTCAGGAGGGACATCTCCGCTCGGTTCTTTTGTTGCCTAGTTTTCGCTGTCGCTTGTTGCTTTCGTGCCTTGAGTTAGTTTTCAGATTTGCTTGAGTTTTCTTAAACGGTTTTGATGGATTTCATTGTTTTCGTTTATTGAACTGTACTTCAATTCCAAGATTGGAAAAAGTGGAAGAGGTAATGATCAGCTGTCACGACTCGCACCCGGAATTGGGGCACGAGTACGTGGGTACGTCCAGCCTACGCCGCAGCATCGGCGGTAGAACGCTGTCAAGGTCTTGATACTATCTAGCCAATCTCACACAGCATCCAATCTCCATAAGGAGGCACGGATGATACAAATAAAATGATCACATACTCAATCACAGGACTACAGCACGATAAAATATCGAACAAATAAAATTTAATACAACACAAGTCAAAATATAATCTAACTCACAAATATCCAAGTCATCATAAATGCCGGAGACAAATCCGGTACCAAAAAGTCTGCTAAAAGAACTAACTAGAAGATTAGTGATTCCGGCTAGACCTCCCGGAATCACAACTAATCTACCAAGTCTGCAGCTACTCACCATATGGTCCATAAAGTGTCGGACAGCGGTCCTCTAAGGCATAGTCTGGAAAAATATTTCCAGTCAAGAAGGAGCAAAGTACAATCTCAAATAATAGTTCCATTAAATTGATAAGGACTATAAAGCAATAAACATGTGATGCTAGCTACTGAGAAGATAGTAAAATAAATGCAATGGCAATTAAAAAGAGACAGGCAATATAAAGAGATAGGCAATAGGCAATATGATACAGTCAGTGCATGTATGAGAATGAAAAGAACAAGGAACAGTATCATATACGGGTGATGTAGTATATAATTTAAATAGAAAACTGTAATCTATTCTAAGTGTTTGAAATAGTAGTTTCAAAATGTGATCGGCTTGGGAACATGTACGATAACTATAGGGCCTGGCTAATCATGAGTGAAGAGCATGATTAACACTTATATTGTTCTATACTGTATAAAGGGTATGATCACATTTCTTACTAACTACTTCCCCGCCCCCAACTAGTAATGTGGATCCAACCATGATACGTCACGATACACGAGCAAGTCCAATCTATCATGTACGATATCTAATATACATGTCGTGTACAATGTCAATACGATAATCAATGTAACATCTCATGACTGCAGATCCAAGCTATACTAGTCCGTGTAGCACAGTGTCAAGGATTCAGATGTAACATTTCATGATTATTGAACTTATAGAAATTATCAAGGAATTGGAAATTATCAGAGAATGTACTTGCCTTGGGTCTGGTAATTATTGATATCCTGTTCCAGAGTATCTCCTGGATGAACCAACAGTCCTAAAGACATATCACAAATATAACACTTGTATCAGGTGCTACACTAACACACAGTCAAAAATACTGGCCTTAGGGCTACGCTAGGTACGATAATGGTCATCTAGGATCATCTAGTAGATATAAATATACATATCTTTAACTAGCATATATACTAAAATTATGTTTTTATTAAACATATAGCAAAATAAATATGTATATTTATTTTCGTGTATTCACCAATTAATAATTACATACATATACTAAAAATGTTTGTATACGTATATACCAATTTTTATATATAGCAAATATATAATAAGTGTATACAAAATATATATATATATACATATATATACAAATTGATTTAAATACATACATATACATACCTGTATACCAATCATGTTAAATATATATGTATACATTAATATTAAACATTTATTAAATACCTAATTGCATTCATATAAATACATAAGTACTAATACAATAATTTAATTTACACTAATAATATAGTGTACATTTGATAAAATACAATTTTATGGAAATACCAGTATACATATATGTATACTAATTTTCTTTAAATATATACATATACCTGTATATATATACTAATTTGAAAACACACTTATACATTTACACATACACCAAAATACATTTTTACATATATATACTAAATAAACATTTCATATATCATATATATGTATATATATACATTAATACATACATATACTAATTTATATATATATATACTATGCTTATACATGTCTAACATTTAATTAAATAAATAATATACATGTACATATATTAAATTATAAATTACTAATGTATTTATATACTATACATATTCATGTATTAACATTAATTAAATAACTATTATACATATTATATATACTCATACGTATATAAGTATGTATGTATATATATATATATATATATATATATATATTTATATATATATAAAGAAGGAAGGGGAGAGAGGAATGGCTCACAGGGGGTGGTCGGGCTTGCTGGCCGGCCGGAGGGGGAGCTGGCCGGCGGGTGGTGGTAGGTGATGGAGGTGGTGGTGGTTGTCACAGCGGAAGGAGGAGAAGGGGACTGAGTGTAGCTCGGAGGAGGCCGCCGGTCGGAGCTGTGGGAAGTCGGGGAGGAGCTCGAGAGGGGGCCGCCGGAGTTGAACGACAGAGGGAGTCGGGCTCGGCTGATGGTGGGAGGCCGGAGGTCGGGTTGCCCGAGGGTGGAGCTGTCGGAGTTGAGGAAAGCAGCAGAGGGAGGAGAGTTGTCCGACGGAGGGAGGAAGCTCGGGTTGGCCACCGGAGTGCTGGGCTCGGCCGGGCCTGAGTACAAGGACAGCCGGGAACATTGTTCCCCCCTTTGAAATTTAAATAAAAAAAAACAATAAAGAAGAAGGAGAAAGGAAGAAGGAGAAGAAAAGAGAAGAAGAAGAGAAGAAAAAAAATGTTCATACGTTGGAGAGAGGAATGTGGGGGCTTGTGAGGAGGTGGGAAAACCTAGGTTTTCTAGGGATTAGGGTTTGATGGAACTTTAAATAGGGGAGAGGGTGAGTAAATGAAAGGTGAGGATTTACCCAATTAAATGAGTGGTCCAGGTTTGACATGAGGTTTCTTCATGTGGGGATGAGGGTTATGTTTAGTTAAATATTATTAGGGCTTCCTCATTGTTTTAAACAAATGGGTGTTGACACCAAAAATATAAATTTGCAAATTAGCCCCCTTAAATTTGGGTATTTGCACAGACGCATAAAATGACGAAAATTTGGCGGGCGATTCGGTGTCTGGTATTTTGTAGGGTCAGGGAGCGCTGTATGCTCGGTGTGGGCTCAATTAGCAGGGCACTGGAATTAAATTGGGATTTTCAGAATCGGTTAAAATAGTATCCTCAATTTAATTAGAAATAAATGCAAGTTGTGTTCTAAAATTAATTAGGAGTACATGGGGCCAAAATCAGGTCAGGTCATCAATACCAATAATGAAGAAGACTCAGAACAGGATATTATCCTAATTTGGGTCGCACGAAAAATAGGTCAAGATTGCCTCCAATTTCGATTGGAACGCTCAACGATACAAAATAGGGATTTATTAAATGATGTCCGCGACGATTTTTGTGCGGCTAGAAATAATGCACAGAGAGCATAATTATGAGTTGCAAAAATAGCAGAATGGAAGGCGGGCATGTCTAGGGTAAGATTGTGAAATTTGTTGGAAGAAAAAAGTCAGGATAGCGCTCCAAATATCGAAGCAAAGGCAATGCGCAATAATTAAATAAAATACGGTAATTAATTACTACCTCCAAGAATTTAATTCTAAATAAAACAATTAAATACAGAATTCCATAATTCGGACAGGTGTTCATCTACTGGGCTTCTAGGTCAAGTCTACTAGCTCAAATAATGAACACTGTATATAAATATATATTTAATTACACATCTCACATAATTATTTAAATCAAATATACTTATCACGAAATTACCTAATTGTAACTACAATAATATTAAATATTATAAAAAGTCGAAAATACCCCTGTTTTCGGAACGTGGTAGTGACAAGTCTATCCTCCTTAAAAGAATTTCATCCTCGAAATTTAAAATCCTTAAAGTAGCGTTTATTCATACACATTATTATTTTTTCTCAAAGTTTAAATTCATCATCCATAAAATCAGGTAATAATCCACAATGTCTTTCCACAATTTTCAAAATTTTTGAAATCATTGCATTCCTGAAAAATCCTCGGAATAAAAAATCAAAGTCCATTTTTTTCAAAGATTTCCCCGAAATTTTTTTAGTTAATAATTCAATACTCAGAATTTAATATCCACTCCTCAAATTTGATTTTTATCAATGCACATATAAAATGTAATCTCGTCCCACAAGGTTTGAATTTAAACATTAATCCATCAAAATTTTATTTCTCGATTTCCTCTTTCTCAAAATACTCAACAATGCGATACTTATGGATTCTCTAATTGCAACATCCAAATATAAAATTCTAAAATTTATAACTTGCAATCAAATAAATATAATGATAATCTCCCAAAATTTCCAAATTTTAATAACCAATTTAATCATGTCATAATCTTCCTGGAATTAATAAACCACCAATTATGCCATGTTAATTTCTTAACCCTCTATTTAAATCAATGTTTATCCTCGAATTTTAATCATCTTGTCTCTCTTGTCAAGTCATAACTCCTTCATGAATCTTCGTCATGGTCAAACCCCAATAATCCTGGTCTAAAAATCTTTCCTATAATCATACAACATGCAACCCAAGGGGAATATGTACGGTCATAGTATCTTTTGTCATGGTATTTCAGTCTCTGTATCAGGGTGTACTACTAACTACATTCTAACAAGAAAATTATGCATACAACAATTGTACTAAGGAATCAATCAATCAATCAAATAGAGAGGGACAGAAGGGAGGAAAGAACAGAACATAGCCTTCTAACACAACCATAGGTTTAATGATGCATCCAAAGTTTGATACCCTTATCCTTTTAGGAACCACTATTTCTACTACAAGTACATCCACTGCTAGCTCTCTTACCTACTATAATTGTTCATACTAGTTGTTCTTATCACCCAAGTGCACGCCAAGTACAACACAGCACACTAAGTATTGCTCTTTCTAATACAACTCTAAATGGACACCCAAGTCTGTTTGCAGTGCCATCTCAAGCATGCACAGCCAACAGATCCTTATATATGCACTTCATTCACTCATATACTAGTATATATTTCTTATCCACCATAAAATTTTATCCTCAAAATAAAATTATCAAAATTTACTTCTCGAATGATTTAAAATAAAATGCATATACTTTCCTCAAAAGTCAAATATTCAACATTGAAATAAAATTTTAATCACTTCCAAAAATCTTCATAGCTTTGACTATGTTTATTGAATTGAATTTTAATCCTCAAAAACTTTAATAGCATAAAATCTTAACTCCTCAAAAACTTTTAAAAATTGAAATTCATTTCCACTCTTCAAATTATAAATTTAAATCCACAAGTATACATATAATACTCACAGTCTCTAATACTCAAGGTGCACACAATATACTAATGGTCTACAATTCTCAACTGTGTTCTTAAATTTGTACTGCCCGGATTACTTGCAATATTACTTCCAATAATCAAAGTTATCATCACACATTTTTTTCTCCAATGACTTTCTATCTATATTATCTGGTACACCATTCTAATTATCATCACACGAAGTTCTTACTGTCATTAGCACCTTGCTCAACAAATCTTTGATATAGAATCACTAGCACTATTGGTATGGTAACACTAGCTTCATCATTAGATTATCTCATCAAACTTATTAGAACTCACAATTATTCGCACCTTTTATAATACACCTGTTTCTCTTTACTCTCATGGGCAAGTATATGGCTCCTCATCTCGATTGATGTATATGTATTTTTCTTTTAATCTTTTACAGACTGTTATACTAATCTGTGATACACTTCATACCTTTCATGATTAATCTTGATATTCCTCTACCCATGGCACACTCATTAATACCCTTTATGTATATACATTTTTTTACCCTTGACACACCCAAGTAATCAATCATCAAATTGAACATCATGCTCCATTAATCTTTAATACAATTCTTTGATACTTAATTGTTTACATAGATCATCCAATTACATAATTTTATGACTATCCAAGACTGGCATGCTGATTTTGATACTTACTCTTGGAACCTTCACTGATACTCTTACTCCTCTTTCTATAATACCAATACTAATTATAATAACATCTATCATAGAACTATTGCTACAAGGTACTATACTATGGGTATCTCTAGATTAAGGCCTGTTGCTCCCATGTCCAACTAAGAAACACTTACAAACTCATAAGTCACACTCAGTCAACACTAATACAACACACAAACAAAATTGCAAGTCACTAATTATCATACTAACAAGGAATCCTCAAAGAAGCTCAAAAAGAAACGAGATTAAGGATTGAAGGTATCTTTACTGCTAGTAAAGAAAAGAAGTGATGGAACAAAGTCATGGAATAACAGAAATGGATAAGTTTTGAGATGATACTTTAAGAACCATTTTAAGATACAACCTGATAATCATACACGTCTGTCAGGAATCATGACACTAAGAATCCTCGCCACGCCAGTAAGCATAAATGCGATAAACGACAGGTTCCGTAACTAAGGTATGCAACTATATAATCATGTCATCTAGAATCTTCGCCACGCCAACCGGTATGGCTGCGAGAGACTCTAAGTTTCATAACTAAAGTATGTACATCCAAGTCAGGTTCCTACGTTCTCGTCACGACAGCTAATGTGGCTGCGATAAACTCTAGGTTCCATAACCAAAGTAGACGTTTTACCTTTCTCACTGTCCTCATCAACATATGTCATCAGATGATACCGTAAGGTTTAGTCTGTAAAATTTATCTCGATATAAAATTAACTCAAGAACGATACCAAGAATTTAAATTGTTTAGTCTGTAAAATTTATCTCGATATAAAATTAACTCAAGAACGATACCAAAAATTTAAATTTAACAACTGGTCAACAAGAATCAAATTCAACAATGATACCAAGATTTTTAATTTAATAACTGATCAACAAGGATCAAGTTCAATAACAACAAGCGAGAGCGGACGGAAATAAGGAAAAGATTTAAATTGGAAATTATAATAAGATTCTCAAGGGGTCGTTCCAGAAATCTCTCAAGATTTTTTTTTTTTTTGTGATTGAGTATCCTCTCTCATCCTAGTATCCTATGTCCTATATTCTATAGCAGGCAAGCAGTAGTACAACTAAGACGTCACACTACCACGACATCGCACAACTTGCGAAGTCTGACCTGCATGGGCCACCACTAAAAACGTGTCACGACCCGCACCCGGAATTGGGGCACGAGTACGTGGGTACGTCCAGCCTACGTCGCAGCATCGGCGGTAGAACGCTGTCAAGGTCTTGATACTATCTAGCCAATCTCACACAGCATCCAATCTCCATAAGGAGGCACAGATGATACAAATAAAACGATCACATACTCAATCACAGGACTACAGCACGATAAGATATCGAACAAATAAAATTTAATACAACACAAGTCAAAATATAATCTAACTCACAAATATCCAAGTCATCATAAATGCCGGAGACAAATCCGGTACCAAAAAGTCTGCTAAAAGAACTAACTAGAAGATTAGTGATTCTGGCTAGACCTCCCAAAATCACAACTAATCTACCAAGTCTGCAGCTACTCACCATATGGTCCATAAAGTGTCGGACAGCGGTCCTCTAAGGCATAGTCTGGAAAAATGTTTCCAGTCAGGAAGGAGCAAAGTACAATCTCAAATAACAGTTCCATTAAATTGATAAGGACTATAAAGCAATAAACATGTGATGCTAGCTACTGAGAAGACAGTAAAATAAATGCAATGGCAATTAAAAAGAGACAGGCAATGTAAAGAGACAAGCAATAGGCAATATGATACAGTCAGTGCATGTATGAGAATGAAAAGAACAAGGAACAATATCATATACGGGTGATGTAGTATATGATTTAAATAGAAAACTGTAATCTATTCTAAGTGTTTGAAATAGTAGTTTCAAAATATGATCGGCTTGGGAACATGTACGATAGCTATAGGGCCTGGCTAATCATGAGTGAAGAGCATGATTAACACTTACATTGTTCTATACTGTATAAAGGGTATGATCACATTTCTTACTAACTACTTCCCCGCCCCCAACTAGTAATGTGGATCCAACCATGACATGTCATGATACACGAGCAAGTCCAATCTATCATGTACGATATCTAATATACATGTCATGTACAATGTCAATACGATAATCAATATAACATCTCATGACTGCAGATCCAAGCTATACTAGTCCATGTAGCACAGTGTCAAGGATTCAGATGTAACATTTTATGATTATTGAACTTATAGAAATTATCAAGGAATTGGAAATTATCAGAGAATGTACTTGCCTTGGGTCCTTAGCTGGTAATTATTGATGTCCTGTTCCAGAGTACCTCCTGGATGAACCAACAGTCCTAAAGACATATCACAAATATAACACTTGTATCAGGTGCTACACTAACACACAGTCAAAAATACTGGCCTTAGGGCTACGCTAGGTACGATAATGGTCATCTAGGATCATCTAATAGATATAAATATACATATCTTTAACTAGCATATATACTAAAATTATGTTTTTATTAAACATATAGCAAAATAAATATGTATATTTATTTTCGTGTATTCACCAATTAATAATTACATACATATACTAAAAATATTTGTATACGTATATACCAATTTTTATATATAGCAAATATATAATAAGTGTATACAAAAAATATATATATATACATATATATACATATATATACAAATTAATTTAAATACATACATATACATACCTGTATACCAATCATGTTAAATATATACGTATACATTAATATTAAAAATTTATTAAATACCTAATTGTATTCATATAAATACATAAGTGCTAATACAATAATTTAATTTACACTAATAATATAGTGTACATTTGATAAAATACAATTTTATGGAAATACCAGTATACATATATGTATACTAATTTTCTTTAAATATATACATATACCTGTATATATATACTAATTTGAAAACACACTTATACATTTATACATACACCAAAATATGTTTTTACATATATATACTAAATAAACATTTCATATATCATATATATGTATATATATACATTAATACATACATATACTAATTTATATATATATACTATGCTTATACATGTCTAATATTTAATTAAATAAATAATATACATGTACATATATTAAATTATACATTACTAATGTATTTATATACTATACATATTCATGTATTAACATTAATTAAATAACTATTATACATATTATATATACTCATACGTATATAAGTATGTATATATTCATATATATATATATATATATATATATATATATATATATATATATATATATATATATATATATATATATATATATATATATATAAAGAAGGAAGGGGAGAGAGGAATGGCTCACAGGGGGTGGTCGGGCTTGCTGGCCGGCCGGAGGGGGAGCTGGCCGGCGGGTGGTGGTAGGTGATGGAGGTGGTGGTGGTTGTCACAGCGGAAGGAGGAGAAGGGGACTGAGTGTAGCTCGGTAGGTAGGCCGTCGGTCGGAGCTGTGGGAAGTCGGGGAGGAGCTCGAGAGGGGGCCGCCGGAGTTGAACGGCAGAGGGAGTCGGGCTCGGCTGATGGTGGGAGGCCGGAGGTCGGGTTGCCCGAGGGTGGAGCTGCCGGAGTTGAGGAAAGCAGCAGAGGGAGGAGAGTTATCCGGCGGAGGGAGGAGGCTCGGGTTGGCCGCCGGAGTGCTGGGCTCGGCCGGGCCTGAGTACAAGGACAGCAGGGAACAGTGTTCCCCCCCTTTGAAATTTAAATAAAAAAAAACAATAAAGAAGAAGGAGAAAGGAAGAAGGTGAAGAAAAGAGAAGAAGAAGAGAAGAAAAAAAATGTTCATACGTTGGAGAGAGGAAATGTGGGGGCTTGTGAGGAGGTGGGGAAACCTAGGTTTTCTAGGGATTAGGGTTTGATGGAACTTTAAATAGGGGAGAGGGTGAGTAAATGAAAGGTGAGGATTTACCCAATTAAATGAGTGGTCCAGATTTGACATGAGGTTTCTTCATGTGGGGATGAGGGTTATGTTTAGTTAAATATTATTAGGGCTTCCTCATTATTTTATACAAATGGGTGTTGACACCAAAAATACAAATTTGCAAATTAGCCCCCTTAAATTTGGGTATTTGTACAGACGCATAAAATGACAAAAATTTGTCGGGCGATTCGGTGTTTGGTGTTTTGTAGGGTCAGGGGGCGCTGTATGCTCGGTGTGGGCTCAATTAGCAGGGCACTGGAATTAAATTGGGATTTTCAGAATCGGTTAAAATAGTATCCTCAATTTAATTAGAAATAAATGCAAGTTGTGTTCTAAAATTAATTAGGAGTACATGGGTCCAAAATTAGGTCAGGTCATCAATACCAATAATGAAGAAGACTCAGAACAGGATATTACCCTAATTTGGGTCGCACGAAAAATAGGTCAAGATTGCCTCCAATTTCGATTGGAACGCTCAACGATACAAAATAGGGATTTATTAAATAACGTCCGCGACGATTTTTGTGCGGCTAGAAATAATTCACAGAGAGCATAATTATGAGTTGCAAAAATAGCAGAATGGAAGGCGGGCATGTCTAGGGCAAGATTGTGAAATTTGTTGGAAGACAAAAGTCAGGATAGCGCTCCAAATATCGAAGCAAAGGCAATGCACAATAATTAAATAAAATACGGTAATTAATTACTACCTCCAAGAATTTAATTCTAAATAAAACAATTAAATACATAATTCCATAATTCGGACAGATGTTCATCTACTAGGCTTCTAGGTCAAGTCTACTAGCTCAAATAATGAACACTGTATATAAATATATATTTAATTACACATCTCACATAATTATTTAAATCAAATATACTTATCACGAAATTACTTAATTGTAACTACAATAATATTAAATATTATAAAAAGTCAAAAATACCCCTATTTTCGGAACGTGGTAGTGACATCAGCTGTTCGTGGCAATGCAGATGAACGAGCAGTAGGCGACGCACGAGCGGGGTCTTGAAGCACCTCTTTCCTTCTCCCTTCCAACCAAATCAGTGAGTGGCTTATATTCGATTAAGTTGACCCTTCTTTCAAGTCTTCACATCTAAAATTTTGTATTCTTGCTTGTCCCGATCAGACGATACCAAGTAATAACTAAAAGATGTCAAGATAAAAAGGGAATAGACTTGGATTATTATGCTTGTCAATCAAACTTGTGAACGGTTACCTATTGCATGCTAATTTATTTAGAATATTCTATACATGTTTCAATTTTAGTTAGAATGCATACTTCTTCTATAAATTTGTGCTAAGTATGGAACACACCTTGTATGCGAATAATTATTCAGGGAGGCTATACAAAAATGAATCATACAATGCTACTTGTCTTGTACTCGTGTTGCCTCAACTGCATAAATTGTTAACTTAGTAACATACCGTTTGATCACGAACAACTTGTGCACAAGGTCTTAGTTCCTACGGACGGTCGCTGGGGCACTGGCACCGATCCGATCCGGGTGGAACTCTATTGTATAGTCTATTGTACTAGACGAGATGGCTTGTAGTGCCCATTATACTTTTACTGCATACCATTCTCGCCAGTGACTAGTATCCTTTATGGCATATGCCAGTGATCCCCCTTGTATATTTAAACCTGTGCAAACTAACTTGTGTCTTCGTGGCAGGGAAGGACATGGTAAGTATTGTGCTGGTGTTTCAGACGGGCAAGTAAAAGTCACCAAATGGTGGCAAGTTCATTTCAGTAGTTTCATATATATTGCTTGTTGTAAAATAAACTAAGGCAAGATAGAAAGACCACAAATAATATGTATGCTTCATATAAGCAACGTGTTGATTGGTATAGTTGGGTTAGCTTGCATTCACTAGTATGTTTTGACGTACTGACCCTCGTTGAAACAGGTTTCCCGTACTAAGGAGAGCCGAACGAGCAGAAGTCAATCCCCGATCCAGTCCAGCTGTGGGAACATCCTGAGCATGCCATCTTTGAAGCATTTTGAAGATAAGTGCTAGCAACCCAATCATAATGCAGCTTAGAGAGAAAGCTGTCATCCCTCCTGGAGGTCTTATCTTTTGAAGTTTAGTAAAGGGATGTAATGTACATGACAACTATCTCATTTTGTGTCAACTTTGTAAGCCCGTGCGACAACCTTATGACTCGTTCAAGAGTTTATAATAGATGTTCATTATCAATAAAGAAAACTTTTCTATGCATCAACTTGTGTTTTCAATTTATCTGCGTACTCTGAATATGTGCTCGCTATGCAAAATACGTTCGCCTTGTGGGCAACCTAGTCCCGTACGGCGTCACGCCCGGGGGACGACTATCGATTCCACGGAATCGGGGGCGTGACAACTGTACCGAGCGGGCCTGCACCTAGGATTAGAGTTTTAGGTCTCATCCATATTTGACTATGACTTACCTTCTTTCTAATCTATTCTATTTAAATAATTGCATCCTGCTTGATTCATGTACTTCGCTAATAGTTCCTTGAGTATAGACTTCTCCTAGAATATAGGAATCCTTGTTGTTAGGATGATAATTAGAGTAACATTCCTACTAAGAATACAAACTAGAATATTGACACATCACTAAGTTTAGCATACCTAATGAACCCTAGCATCCAATACCTAAAAATTAATTGACCACTATCCCTTGATATATCTATGAAGGACTTGAGAGTAGTTTAGATACTACTAGGGTTAGTTAAAAATTTGACCATATTGTTTGATCCTAGCATTGAGGAACCAATAGAAATATAAGGTTGAATATTAGGACTAAACCAAACTTTCATAGTGAGATAATATAATAGGAATATAAATTTAGATTCTTGTCTTGATATTAGCATAACCGTACCTTAGGAAACCAAGAGGAATAAAGCAATACCTTAGTAAGAGCAAGGGTACCCCACCTTCAGCTTAGTAGATCCCTTAGAATCTATGATCATCATTGAGTCATACTTGAGTCTCCTTGAGTCACCGACCCTGCCATCTCATCCAACTATCTATATACTTTTCCATCCTGCGTTAATCCCCCCCTCTATCATAGATCAATTGTTATAGCTCTTTACCAATTAAAACCCATTGAATAAATATAACCTTTCCCTTGATCATACCTCGAATACAGAGATTAGCATACCATATTTTCTTAGAAAATCATGATATTATCAAGAGTCTCTCTGCTTAATTTTATATCATGTTCCTCCGAAACCTTAACGCTCGCTATTTGTGCGACGGCTAAAATTTTTCTTCATCATTCAATTCGGGCCACCTAACCCTTCGGATTGTAGGCCAAGTAATTTTTTTATGTTAGGATATATAGGTTGCTAGAATTATAGTTATTAATCATGAATTTTGAAATTATGTGCTTAGTAGTTAGAACTTGGTAGTTTGAGTTGTTCATTTAGATTATAATTTTATGATTACTTTAGTTTCAAATCACGTAATTTGTATCCATATCTCAATACAGGTTATATCCTCTTTCACTTGAGGGCCAGTAACTTTTTCATTCATAATATTAACACTTTGTTCTATAAGCACTATGATTAAGACTTAAGATGACCATTACCTATATAATGCAGTAGGATACCCTAATAGCTACCAAGATCTTTCCTCGTATACCCCAATAAGAGTTTCTACTTTATTTACAAGAACAAGATTATTTTGTAGAATTCCCACAAGACAGTTACAGTATTAGTTTATTCTTGTAAGTTTGGTAGTATGCCTCACAACCTAGTATCACAAAGTCCTTTTGACCGATTAACGAAGTGTAGTTGAATGAAATTAACTATATGCTAGCATAAGACGATAATATTTATCCAGACTGTAGAACTTAGAGGCCCATTCTCCCATTTGGTCGACTAGAGACTTAGACTAGGAGTTAGTATGGCAACTGTAAAGGCACAACACCGGACGAGTCTTATCTTCTTGGTGAATTTGAATTATTTTGTACCTTTCACTCATCATAATCCAGCGTACTTATATTTTCTGGACTACCTCGAATATTATAGCCTAGTTTTGCAAGCTTATTCTGTTATCGAGCTTGTTCATGACATATGTGTTATTGGGGGCCCACTATAATACATTTGTTTATTTAGAATCAGTGTATTACGGTCTGATCAACCTTAGTGCGCTTGGTTCGCTCTTCGCATGACTATTTTATGTGGATTGAGATATAGTTGACTCAACATGTTAGATGAATATACTTGCCCTCTAGACAGGTTAAGCATATCATATCAGGTACATAACTGTTCTGATATGAGCATGCGAATAAAAATTTACAAAAATAAGATTTTAATCCACAACTGCCCTGATAACTCTCTTTTTGAATTCTTTAATCACCTTGAACCCCGTACTTGTATTCTACCACCTCCTCCTTGAATTTTTTATTATTATTTTTTGTCTTCTCCTATTTCGGAAAGACGAACGTTCGTGCTTGGTATAAGTTTGATACACGGAGAGTACTAGATATACCCCATAGACCAATCACATCACTTTGTGACTATCTTTTGTAACTAAGGGCATATCACATATGATATATTTGGTATTAAAAAATTTTG